>OY757011.1:109369836-109857026 GCA_963580285.1 Lucinisca nassula
AGATCTATACAGGGAAACCCTTTAAAAATATTCTCGTTTGAAACCAGAAGGCAGCGGTCTTTGATGATGCTATAAAGTTTCATCTAGTGGCTCTCTACCAAGATTGTTCAAATTATAGCCATGAGGCGAAAACTGCCCCCGCGCTCACTGGTTTTACAGAGACTTATGTAGGGAAAACCTTTAAAAATCTTCCTATCTGAAACCACGGAGAAGGCTCAGGTCTTTCATATTTGGTATAAATATGTTCTAGAAAGTGTTATCTAGTGAACGTGTACCAAGATTTCTCACACTTTAGCCCTGGGGCTAAAACAACACCAACCCCGGGGCCCAATGGTTTTACATAGACTTACAAGAAACTCATGAAAATCTTCTCGTTTGAAACCAGAAGGCGAGGGCCTTTGATGTTTGGTATAAAAGCTTATCTAGTGGACCGCCACCAAAGTTGCTCACAATTTAGCCCTGGGGCTAAAAAAACACCCACCCGGGACCACTGGTTTTACAGAGACTTATACGAGGACTGTTCAAATATGAATGCAAGTAGAACGTTTTCTCATGCACTAATGCGAAAATCACCTGGAAATAAATATCACAGCGTAGAAAAACATTTTACCTATACACTGATACCAAACCTGTTAAAATCCGTACACTTTAGCCATGTATATCGTTCGATAAACACTGTCTACTCTTGTATACTAATACAAAACATGGTTGGAAGAAGGTCAGAGTACGCAGTTGAAATACGGTCCTATATTAAGAATCGTTGTATTCTTGGTCTACGGTGCAAAGACATTTTTGATGAAGGTTTATGGGCATAATGAAATGTCTTTTCCGACAGTTTTTCGTTGGTGTAAGAAATTCAGCTGTGGGCTAGGCTCAAAAGAAGATGCACCACATGATCGTCGGCCGAAAAGAGCAACATCTGCCAAGATGGTTGCTCGAGTGAAAGAAATAGTTGCTACCGATGCACGATACACCACTAGGCAAATAGCTAGTATGGTTGGCATCTCATTAGGAGCAGCTCATACAATTCTGAAACGGTATTTGAAAATGAGAAAGATCTGTGCTAGATGGATTCCCCATCTGTTGACAGATGAGCAGAAAAAGACACGCGTTTAGTGCGCCAAGAAGTTGCTTAAAAAGTTTCCAAATTACAATGCACGGTCTTTCGCTAATGTCGTCACAGGTGACGAGACATGGGTTCACTTTTTTGAGCCAAAACGAAAGATTCAGAACAAAATATGGGCAACAAAGTATTGCAAAAGACCATGCATTGCAAAGCGGACCATGAGCGTCAAGAAGGTAATGTATGCCATATTCTTTTCAAATCAGGACCCTGCTATTCAGGTTGCTGTGCCTAAAGGCAAATCTGTAAATGCGAAGTTTTACAAGAATAAAGTTCTTCGAAAATTGAAGAAATATTTCAAAGAACGAATACCCGCAACGGGCCTCCGTGGCCTAGTGGATAAGATCGCTGACTCTTAGTCATTAGGTCTCTCACCGCCGTAGGTTCGAGCCTCGCTCGGGCAACGTGTGAGACGCCAAGTTCTGCAACGGAAGGTCAGGTGGTTTTTCTCCGGGTACTCCGGTTTTCGCCCACCTCTGATTAACGATCGGCTCGATATGAGTGAAATAATCTTGAAAGGTCCGTAAAACCCAAACCAAAAAAAAAAAAAACAAAAAAAAAAAAAAAACACCCGCAACTGGTTTGGCCAATGTCAGATTGCTACATGACAATGCGTCATCGCACAAGGCGTTCATTGTGCAAAACTATCTGAAGCAGGAAAAGGTTGTTGAACTCCCTCACCCCCCGTATTCCCCTGACCTTGCCCTGTGTGACTTTTTTGTTTCCGCGGCTGAAAAAATACCTTTCTGGTTGAAAACTTTGTACAGCGCAAACACCTCGGTTCTGCAATATTCCAGTGCCTTCATAGTATACCTCGAAAAGACTACCAAAATGTATTAAATGATTGGATCAGAAGACTGAAAGTTTGTATATCTGTTAAAGGGGAATACTTTGAGGGGACAAAATAAATTTTTCATCGAAATCTATCACGGAATCATTTTTATGTGCTTAGTTGCATTCATATTTGAACAGTCCTCGTATAGGGAAACTCATTAAAATCTTCTCGTTTGAAACCAGAAGGCGAAGGTCTTTGATGTTTGACATGAAAGCTTATCTAGTAGACCTCTACCAAGATTGTTCAAATTATAGCCCTGGGGTCAAAACTGGTCCCGCCCTGGGGCGCACAGGTTTTACTTCGACTTATATATGGAAAACCTTTAAAAACCTTCTTGTCTGAAACCAGAACGCCCCCCAGGTCTTTGATATTCGGTATGATGCTTCATCTGGTGGATCTCTACTACGTTTGTTCGAATTATAGCAGTGGGACCAAAGGTGGCCCTGCCCCGAGGCCCGGCGGTTTTACATACACGTTCATATGGAAAACCTTTAAAAAATCTTCTTCTCTCAAACCACAAGGCCCAGGTCTTTGATATTTTGCATAAAGCTTCATGTGGGGGACTTCTACCAAGATTATTGAAATCATAGCCCTGGGGTAAAAAATGGCCCCGCCCCAGGGCCAACCGGATTTAGATAGACTTACATTGGGAAAAGCCTTTAAATATCTTCTTATCTGAAACCAGAAGGCCCCAAGTCTTTGATATTTGGGATGAAGCTTTATCTCGTGGCCCTCAATGAGGTGGTACTAAAGAGTACCAACACTATATTTTTAGCAAAATATAAATAATGCATACCTCTGTAAACCCCATGTTTCTTTTTAAAGGGTGAGGTTTAGAGGCGTGGTTATTACCGTGATTTGGGCTTGTCATTACGATAACCCATCCGTGCGTCATAGTGCATTATGTTATATTTCCAAAAGGGTAATTGTTCTGAAAATGTGTGATAGTTCTCTTATTTATGCCCGCAACATAAGTTGTAGGTGACCGTTAGAACCGCCTCATTGAGGCGGTTCTAACGAGTACCAACAACCTATGTCTTGAATAAGAAACAAGAAATCAAGGTATACTCCCGTAAAACTACAGTTTTCTCTGTATAAAAGGGGAGTTTAAGGGGTCTTAATTTAAAAAAAATGTTCACGTGATGTTAGCCTGATGTAAATCCAACTTTACACGGAAGAATCAGGTTTAAAAGGGGGTAAATTATTTTTCTTGGGGACACTGGCAAACAATATTCAGGTTTACAAGCCCGTGTGTTACATGTACAAACCTGCAAACCCGACTTTATATAGTGGAAACTGGAGTTTACAGGGGAATACAATGAGGCGGTTCAGACGAGCACTCACAACATGTACATGGATTTGGAGTATGCATGAAAATAAATATATTACCACGGATTTTCATAAGAAAACTAGAAATGCGTCCATAGGACACGGATGCCCCCGCCTGTAAATGTGTCTATGTTCGTATTAATCCATAGAAAGTTATTGACGGTGTTAAAGTTTTTTCACATTTAACCTCTTAATTATGACCTTTACCTTGGATGTAAGGACCTTGGTTTTGGGTGAGGCAGATTGTCTCATGATGGCCAACATTTCTGCCAAGTAATTTCGAAATCCAGCCCGAAATAAGAGTTATTGACTGCGTTTATGTTTCGGACCCCTTTTTACTTTTGACCTCTAAGTATGATGGTTAACATTTCTACAAAGTAATTTAAAAATCCACCAAGAAATAAGAAAGTTATTGACTGCGTTTAAGTTCAGGACCCTTTTTGACATTTGACCTCTAAGTATGACCTTGACCTTGGAGGTACGGACCTGGGTTTTGCATCTCATGTTGGTTAACATTTCTACAAAGTAATTTCAAAATCCATCCAGAAATACGAAAGTTATTGACTGCGTTTAAGTTTCGGACAGACGAACGGACGGACGGACGAACGGATGGACAGAGGCAACGCTATATGCCCTTCCACCATTCTTCGAATGACGGGGGCATAAAAAGTGCTGGAGATATAAGAGAATGCTCTATGTCACATGGGTTTGTTTTGTTTGTTTGTTTGATTTGAGGTTTAACGTCCCTGTTAACCTGTATAGGTCATTTTAGGGACGTTGCTTCCAATTTGTGGGACTTTAGATGAAATGACATCTCAAGCCCTATCGCCCAATGAAACCAATTAGTTTATAAACATGGACGGTCCTACTCGCACCGATTTGCCTGGGCAAGTTTAGATCCTCTAAGCGGTTTACCAGTACTCGTGTGCGGTCGGTTTCAGCTCTGCGTGGAAGCACCATGCAGCCCAAATATTTCTTTAAACCCCGATGGGCGGGGTCGAGTCTTCACTAGTTTCTCGCTGTAAATTTGTTTGATTTGATATTTAACTATATAGGTCATTTTGGAGACGTTGCTTCCAATTTTGTGGGACCTTTAGACGACGTGGAGATGAAATGACATCTCAAGCCCTATCGCCCGATGAAACCAACAGGGTTTATAAGCATGGAATATACGCTTTATTAACTAAATCAGACACCCCTTTATTCGGAAAGTGACCTAGGCCTGTTCAAATCGATTGGGTGGAATTTTAAGATCCTTTGTGTCAGTACAAGAAACGTTTAAATGATAATCAGTACCAATTAATATTCACCTTTTTTGCATTATCTGCTGGTTCCTAGTTTGAAGATTATCAGTGTTGGAAAAACAGGTAACCTGACCCCCCTGACCTTTCAAGGTCAGGGGGGTCTGGTTACCTGTTTTTCCAATATTGACAATGGGCAAGCTGGGAACCAGCAAATAATGCAAATATGGTAAATGCTGTATCCATTGTACGAGAAAGGGTATATCATAAACACATTTTCTCTGGGGGTAGCGGTTTTAGTAAGCGTATAATACAAAAGGGATTATGACAATGAAAAGTCAAAAACGTCTCACTCAGTGTTATAATATTAAACGGTCGAGATCAATGTATCATTTACGGGTTGATGTAGAACGCTTGGATAGTATTTTTGAGACCGGGTAGGTTGAATTAAATTTTCACATTTAAATAATATAATGTTAGATTAAAGAAGACACTGTTACATTTTTTTATTATGCCCTATGTATCGAGGCGGTGCCAATCATCACGCAAACACGCATATATAATGTTGACCCCACTTTTATATAGTAAAGCTGCTGTTTACAGGGGTATACATTAGTTTTCTTATTTCTGCTCAAAAACATAGATTGTGGGTACTCGTTATATAGAGAAAACTGGGTTAACAGGGGTAAACATTATTTTCCTTATTTTTCTCAAATGCATAGGTTATGGGTGCTCGTTAGAACCGCCTCAATGAGCACTCAAACTATGTTTGCAGTAAAAGTAAGAAACATACCACAGATTTTTATTATCAGAAAAGTAACATCTTGGAGACATGAAAAAGTGCATTATGTCATACACCTGCCAAACATGGGTGTTATCGTAATGACCCCCCAAAATCGTTGTTGTTGAAAAGAAATAGTGTTTACCATGCCTTTATAAACTGGGATTTAACAAGGACTTGGGTGGTTGGGTGAGGCAAAAGTGTATCTTGCGTCACTGGGACGTCCAGGCGATATTGACTTATGTCCGTGAACTTGGCTGGCAGTTGCCAGTTGCTTATCAATCGGCAACTGGCAAATGGCATCTAACTTCACATTCTGGCTGCCGATTCGCAAACTCAGTTGAATTGGCAACTGACAGCCAGCTGCCAGTTCGAATTGAGACGGGTTAGAGTATACGCAGTATCAGAAGATAGATAGATAGAGTATAAGAACTGTATAGGCAACTGGCAAAGGGCAACCAGATTTCAACTCGATAATTCTAGTGAATTGGCAACTGACAACTGGCAGTCAGCTTTTATTTCGATTTAAGACGCTTTTAGTGTATAATTACTGAATAGGCAACTGGCAAACGGCAACCAGATGCCAATTCGATAATTCTAGTGAATTGGCAACTGGCAGCCAGCTGCCAATTCGATTTGAGACGGTTTTAGAGAATAAGAACTGCATAAGCAACTGGCAAACGGCAACTAGATGCCAATTCGCTAATTCTATTGAATTGGCAATTGGCAACCGGCAGCCATCTGCCAATTCGATTTTATAGGGTTTTAGAGCACAACAACTGAATAGGCAACTGGCAAACAGCACCAGAATCAGAATCAGAATCAGAATTGTTACTGGTGACACGTCAAATGACATTCATACACCAGGACCTGTGATATGGGAAGTTAGTCCCTAGCTCTAACCAAAGATGTAAACTTAGCTACACAATCCTCAGCACCTTCAGCCGTCAAAATAATAGAATCGGGAAGGGCATTCCAATCTCTAATGGTTCGGGGGAAAAACGATTCTTTATAAATATCCGTTCTTGCAGTAAGGGTCTGAAACGTCATTGAATGGTGTTTTCTACAATGCCTAGCTGGGGGAACAAGGTCATCTGTTGGAATGCTGGCAGCACCCTTTAGACCTTTGTATAAGAGTATGAGCCTACTGTCTCTTCTCCTTTTCTTGAGAGACTCCCATCTTAATTTTCCTAGAATTCCAGTCATGCTCCCAGTTTCAAAGCAATAATTTCCAGTTACAAATCTAGCAGCTCTATTCTGAACTTTTTCAATTTCTTCATTTAGGACCACTCCGCTTGGGTCCCAGATGCAACTACCGTATTCCAAGATTGGGCGAACAAGTCCCCTGTATGCTGTTTCTTTCACATCCTGAGGACACTGATGAAGATTTCGCCTCAGGAAACCAAGTGTTCTATTCGCCTTTGTACACATATTGCTAATGTGTGTATTCCATCTCAAATCGTGAGTGATTGTCACACCAAGGTATTTAATGGAATTCACATTTTCGAGGACCGTTCCCTCTAAGGTGTAAGAAGCCTCAACTTTATTAGATCTCTTCCTTGTTATCTGCATAATATTGCATTTAACTGGTTGAAATCTCATGCCCCATTTTCTGGCCCAACATCCTAATCTATCTATGTCTGCCTGAAGTTTCAGTGAGTCATCTGTATCTCTAATTTCCCGGTAACAAACACAGTCATCTGCGAACAGTCTTATTTCTGAGTCAATATCAGTGGAAATATCATTGATGTACAGGGAGAACAATAGAGGACCAAGAACGGTCCCTTGTGGGACTCCAGACAAAACTGGCGCCCATACTGAAGATTCACCATTAACAACAACACGCTGTTTTCTGTAGCAAAGGAAGGAATCTATCCATTTAAGAGTCTTCCCACCAATTCCATAACCAAATAATTTGGATTTAATTCCAGATGCCAATTCGCAAATTGAATTGAATTGGCAACTGGCAACTGGAATCGAGCTGCCGATTCGATTTGAGATGGTTTTAGAGTATAATAACTGAATAGGCAACTGGCAAACGGCAGCCAGATGCTAATTCGATAATACTAGTGAATTGGCAACTGGCAAACGGCAGCCAACTACACGAACATTATTGACTTATAGTTGGGCAAGGCCTGCTGTCCTTGCAGCAGGTAAGGGTAGAGGGGGACTGCTGTTATTGTGTTTCTGCACTTCCATTCATTTTCCTCTTTCTCCTCTATCCCTCACTTTTAGTTCCTCTGCTATCTCCTCTTTCTCTTTTCTAACTTCTCTGGTAGACGACACAAAATGACCCACAAAGGTTGACGTGTCGTAAAACCCAAAAATAAACATGATAAAAGATTTGAATTTTGTTACAACATCCCATACATAGCATCGATTTTGCTGCAAAATGCTATTACAGTAGCAAGCAACATCGCCGCGACATCAGCTAAGTTTTAACTCTTTTTGTACAAAATGGAATCTTCCAGCTTATATATGGCAGGAGTCAATTTCGAAATTTAAGGGTGTCAGGTTGTGTTTTCTTCAAAATTTATTCGGAAAATGGATTAACTTTTTGCAAACAGAGTAGGCCCTGATCAGATGCTGCGTTCTGCGGCGTCTGGTCGGGGCCTGCACTGTTTGCCAAGGTACCACTTTAGGGGTTTCTGGTACTGGATGGGTTAATGAGCATACGCGATATAGATGCATCGTCAGCTATATATGTTCCACCCATTGTGGCTTTTAGCCGTGATAAATGGTCTAACTACTTCCTCAAACTCACAATAACTCACCATACCCGACACCATATTAAGTCATCTGAATTCAGAAGACGCTCTGACATCTCCGTTGAGTAGCATGTTGGTTCGAAATTGGGGTGGGGGTGCTTTTCCCAGTGAATATTCAAACGGCTTTTGAATGCGTTAAGGTACAGGAAGATTATTCTATGTATTCACTACACGATTGCTGAAACGATGTAACATCAACTTCCACACACAGCTTTGTAGCGCCACAACTTCCACACACAGCTTTGTAGCGCCCTACATAATGTGCTCACATCGTCAGATATATATGTTCCATCCATGAGATGAATTGTCTATCTCCGTCCAACCTTGGAACAATACACGCGTGCGAACCTCAGAGATGACGTACACACATTAAACAATGAGAACAAAGGACGAAGCTGCAGTGTCTTTCTTTGTAGTTTCTGCGATCGGTTAAATAATGTAATAGTTCGTCTGGACCAATCTTAATCACATTTATGAAATAATACTGTTTGTGTGTTCTCAGGTGTTATATCTCTGAAATATCTGTTGCAGATAGAAAAATTGAACAGAGGCCAAACTCGTACCTCAGCTCTGGTTTTCCGCTGTGTCCGTTTATGCTCAGCTTCGCCGATTCATTTTGCCTCATATTCGCTAGCACCCCTTTGGATGAGGCCTCGACATTTTTCTCTGTCCTGTGCAAATTGTTCCCACGACTCTGTCCTTGGGGGAGGCTACGAGGGTGTCATTGTAGCGCTTCTTCTGACCACCATGGGAGCGTTTCTCCATAGAGAGTTTTCTTTGGAAGACATAGAGCATCTTACATGAGTGTTCATGTATTATTGAATTTATTAAACGAGTTGTGGAAAATGGATAAAATGCGAGGCTGTGCCGAGCATTTTATCCCTTTTCCTCAACGAGTTTAATAAATTCAATAATACATGAGCACGAATGCAAGATTCTATTTATCATATGACATTTTAAACGCATTTTATTCACGATTGTTTACAAAACTGTCGATATTCCGCCGTTAGTAAACGCGACGTCGTTAAGGAGGTCGTACATGTAACGTTACGGGACGTAATTAGCTAATTTGCATATTTAATCCACTAGTGGATTATCGAAAATAATACATGACGTTATTACACTCTCAGACGCGACGTCATATGATAAAATTGGTAATAGCATGTATTTGTTACATACATCAGGAAAGCCAGGAGAAAGAGTTCACGTTGCAATCCGAATGACGACACACTTTGTGAAATGATGCCAATTCGGCATATTTGGACGCCAAAAATTTATTCCTGCTTGTTGGGAATCGAACCCAGGATCTCTAACACCAGATGCAAGCAATCTAATCATTCTTTGCGAAACGTTTATGAAAATGTAGGTGGCATTTACAAAGGCGACCATCTTTGGGACTGTCCTAAAGTGGCCTTTAAGACCACCCTGCGGCAGTCCAAAAGGCACTGTCTTACCAGAGGACACTGGATGAAAACTCTTCTGAACACCACAACCCATAACTTTGCAAACATATCAGAGGAAGCCGTTTGATCAGGATCTACACTGTTTGTGATTCTGTTTGTGAATTGACCAAATATATTAATTAATTTTATTGTTTGACAGTCAGTAACAGCTGTGGGTAAATTAACTTATTCAGCATGATATGGGTTAAGTTTGTTTTTAAAGAAGATTTAGTCTGAGTTTCAGCGGGTTCATATAGCACACTTTAACTGTATCTAAGCTTCCTTCAAGGCATAAAACATGTTTTTAGCCCTGAAGTGGCTTCGTATACACATTTGAATAATTTACATCTGAGAACGGGGCAGTTGTCAGTTTCGGGCGAAAGAATGTGCACTGTACTGGATAACCGCTTACGTATAAGCCTGCCCAGGAAAGTGTGGATAGGTAAACTGACCGGCTCAGAAATGATCTAAATAGTGTTGACTGGGCCGTTAAACTCCAATACAAACAGACAAATACATCTGAAAACGCAAAAGGTCGTTTTAACATGTGATCGCGCAAATCCTATGATAATACCAGAAGTTTGTGCTTTTTTCTGCCTTGTCGTTTTATAAAGAAAATCAACTAAATATTTCGTTACTGTTTCATTATCAATTTACATAGACAAAGGGCAGTAATTGTATAGAGCACGCTAACACCCCGTATTAAACTTATTTGCTGGAGCGAAAAAATGCGTATCAGGAAAGAAATTGACCTTCATAATGGCTTCAAACCGGGTGGCCTATAAACATTGATGTACTTCTTAAACAATAGCTTCTATAGTTCAAATATTAAATGCTCTACCAATCTTCCGAGTAAGGCAGCCTGTTTTGTTTATTTATTATGTCAAGGGGAGGGGGCACATTACGATAACACACCCGTGCGTCATAGTGCGTTCTTTTACATCTCCAAACCGGTAAATTTTCTATGACATTCTTATTTATACTCAACACATAGGTTGTGGGTACGCGTTTAGAACCGCCTCATTGAGACGGTTCTAACGAGTACCCACAACCTATGTATAGAAGCAGAAATAAGAAAAATAATTATACCCCCTGTAAACCCCAGTTTTCTCTATATAAAGCCTGTTTGAAGCACAATATCTTCAGAGTCTATTGATGGAAGGCCTTGACCGTTTTTTCAATGGACCAACTGTCAGCGTTGGGTCAAAAATGGCTTGTCTGCACCCTATCACATGAACAATTCAATGCAATTTAGTCAAACTTGGTCAGTCAAGTATACCATAGCAACCTACCAAATATTTGATTAGATTTTGGTGGCCTTGACCTTATCATGACGATAACACACCCGTGCGACATAGTGCATTTCTTTCACATCTCCAAAATGGCCATTTTTCTGATGAAAATTCATGATATTTGTCTTATAAATACTGGCAACATAGGTCGTGGGTGCTCGATATAGAACCGCCTCATTGAGGCGGTTCTAACGAGTACACACAACCTATGTCTTGGAGCAAAAATAAGAAAAAATAATGTATACCCCCGTAAACCCCAGTTTTCACTATACAAAGTGGGGTTTAAGTGTGTGTGTGTGTGTGGGGGGGGGGGGGGGTGTCATTTTACGGACTTTTTCACGTGATGTTTCAAGAACACAGCCCCCACCCCCACCACCAACTGTCAATTTTGGCTTGTCTGCACATTATCTCGTGAACGAATTTATGTACAATATATTACTGCAACAACCTACCAAATATCTGATAAGATTTTAGTGACCTTGACCTTATTTTGAAGGGTACACCCCCACATCCCCCAAATTAACAATCTGGGGCCAAAAATGGTTTGTCTGCACCCTTTCATTGCAACCTACCAAATATTTGATTAGAGTTTGGTAAAATTGACCTTATTATCAAGGAAACAAGTCCCAAAAAATGTCACTTTTGGCTTGTCTGCACCATATCTCGTGAACAAATTTATGACATTTGATCAAACTTCTGACAATATACCATTGCAACCTTCCAAAGATTCTATTGGATTTTAGTGAATTTGTCCAAATGTTTTAGGGCATAGGTTCCCAAAACCTGCCAATTATTGCGAACTGAAGAAATTTGGTCAATTTTGGCACAATATTTCATTGCATCCTACCAACGATTTGATTAGATGTTTGTGACCCTGACCTTTTTTTAAGGTCACAGGTTCCTTATAACTCTATGGCCAAAATGGGTTGGATGCACCTTAAACCTAGTGTTCAAGCTCAAATAGATGTTTAAGTTATATTTCTGGTGGGGGACATTGTTTTCCTCTATAAAAATTACCGCCTCCGTCCATCGGGGCTTGGAGAAAATGAATGGGGCTGCATTGTGCTTCCACGTGCACGCAGAGCTGAAACTGACCACACACTGTGACGAGTACTGGTTACATTTAACCGTTTAGAAGGACTAAGCCTGTCCACGCAAAGTGATGTGAGTCAGACTGTCCAATGCATATGAGCCTTTTGGTTTCATTGGGCTGCAGGGCTTGAGATGTCATTTCATCACAGTGTCGGCTAAAAGTCACACAAAATTGACAGCACCGTCCTCAAAATGACCTAAATAGTATTGAAGGGGACGTTAACCTCAATTCAAATAAACAAACAATTTATTTATTTATTTATTACGGCCTGCATAAGAGAACAAAGGCTATCATACACAACTAACGAAAACCCCTCGGCCCAGTCTAAATAATCCCTCTGCGTTTTCGTTCTAAACATTTGGATGAAAGTGGTCCAGATAACGCAAAACACAGACTTATCAGACTGCGCATCCGCTCGTGCTGATCTGAGTCTTCCAGTCTTTGCTTTTCACACATATTCGAAGTAACATTTTCCACGACTATATATTTCGGACCCCATTGAACCCCACTCACCTTTATATAGTAAAAATGGGGTTTTAAGGGAACAACCTTTTTTATCTGCTCTGAAATATACATGTATATTGTTTGTACTCATTAGAACTGTTCTATGAGTCGGTTCTAGCGTGTACCTACAGTCTACATTTTGAGCAGAAATAAGATTATTGTCACAATATTACGTCTCATTTTTTTCGGCGGTAAAATTTACAATGTATTTATATTGGTGTACTCTCGTAACGATATGAATGAATACGTTATGAAGGGTCGTAACTGATGTTGGCAGAACTTCTGGTCCAGCCCCATTTGCTGTGCTAATAAGGCAATAAAGTACAGGGAAATTCCGCTATTAAGACCACCTAAAAGTAAGACTAATTCTCCTTTAAAAAGCATATTTGAAAAGTTTCAGTCATTCTTTCTGTGTGTTTTCTGCACTCAGTGTCCTCTAGAAAGAGACAACTTTTGGGACTGTTCAAAAGTGGTCTTTAAGACCACTTTTGAACAGTCCCAAATGTGGTCTTATTAAAGGAATTTTACTATATGTTTAATTTAATGAATACGTTGAAAACAAAGATTCGAAGGAAGCGCGTTGATACGTTATCGGTAAAGCGTGTTTTGGGTTTAACGACACATCAACCCTTGTGGATCATTTTGTGTGGTCTACCAGAGAAAAGGAGAAAAGAGATAGAGCAGATAGTAGAGGAGTTGAAAGTGAGAGATAGGAGAGAAAGAAACAATGAATGTAACTGTAGAAACAGAAGACATAACAACACCCCCTCCCTGTACCCCTACCTGCTGCAAGGACAGCAGGGCTTGCCCTACTGTAAGCCAATATCAGTTTGGCGCCCCAGTGGCGCAAGATACACGCCACCACCCCCTTTTATATATACATGTAGTATAAAGGGGGGGGGGGATGTGTTTGTGGAACACGAACATGTCCCCGGGCAAAGGCCTTTTTTTCAAAGTTGGTAACACATCAAGGTAAAGGTCACAGGTCAATTTTATTTTGCATGGATGTAAAGCTCTTGTCAAAAGGAACCAACATGCCGAATATGAATGCTCTATCTCAAACGGTTCAAAAGTTATGACCAACGTTAAAGTTGTCCACGTACAAACAAACCAACAAACAAACAGACAGGGCAAAAACAATATGTCCCCGCTATCGGTACCGGGGACATAAAAAAGACATTCTTTTACCCATGAAAGGATCGGTCACAGTAGCATTACATTTCATATGTCTGTTGTCCCTGTTTTCTTTATACGCCTAGCATTGTCTTCCATTGTTTAAAAACTGTCAAATTGTAGCAAATTTTGTAAGGACGAAAACAAGTTGTTGCGTGCAAATATTTTTAATCTTTTTCTCTGTCTGATTTTAAGGGGAAAGGAATGTATCACCTGTCGTATTTTCGTAATTTTCACAAGGGGGCTACCTTGTGGGCATATTTTTTCCCATTTCTACAAGTGAGACTACCTCTTTGGAATGAAGTCTCCTTCATCACGAAAAGACGCCTATATAATTTTGACCTCCACTGGGGTTTACAGGGTATACATTATTGTTTCTTATTTCCTGCTCATAATCAATAACATAGACTGTTGGTACTCGTTAGAACCGCCTCACCGAGGCGGTTCTAACGAGTACCCACAATCTATAAAAATATAAGATTTTTTTTTTTATCCCAAAAGTTTCATGTTTTTCTTTGATAAATTTTAAATATATTTGAATAGGCGTGCTTTCGTACTGTGTTGGTTTTTCTGTAACATAAGACCCTGTGAAAATCAAATCCCTGACAGCCACTGGTGGGTCGACTGTCTCTTGAGTGTAGGCTGGGAAAATGATCCTGAATTAAGACTTAAATTGTTTTGTTTGACCCTTATATTCCAGTATTTTAAGCAAACAGTGGAGCCCTCGATTTTGCGGCGTCTGATTCTGGTCAACACTGTTTTTCAATGGCCCAGTAAACAAGCCCGGTCCAGATTTTACTTTTGACACAGCAATCTTACGTCACAGAGAACTATTTATTAACGGTACCTGGTCAGCAATAGTCACGTGGATACTAGCAGCCGGGAAGCCTCTGTAGTTAGTAACTTTGGGTCGATTGATAAACAATTATTACCCTTTAATATAGAAACAATAACCGAAGAGCTTGTCAAAAACATTTTTTTCATCACGAAAACACACCTATATAATTTTGACCTCGAACTCCACTTTTATATAGTAAAACTTAATTTTCTTATTTCGGCTCAAAAAACATAGATTGTGAGTACTCGTTAGAACCGCCTCGTGGAGGCGGTTCTAACGAGTCCCCACAATCTATCTATATTTTGAGCAGAAATAAGAAAAATACCAGATTTTTTTTATCTTAAGATTTTCATTTTTTGATGTTAAAATTTTCAATGTATTTGAATAGGCGTGTTTTGTTTTCGAAATCAGTCTACATTCCCCTGTTTGTACACCTAACTTGATTCAAAGACTAGATAACAGCTTAGAATAATGTACCCGACTTTGAATGAAATTATTTTATGACTAAAGAAAAACTATAGGATGTAAAATGATACGAGCATTTAGAATATACCGTGATTTTAGTGTATTTTCAGCGTATTTAACAGGTTAAAAATCTTCTTTCCTTTAAAGATTTACTTGCCGTAAGTCACTGACTTCGTGCAAAAGACATTTGATTATAACAAGAATTTTTAACCCTTTCAGCCATGTAGACCGTTGCAGATACATATACAAACAGTGTAGGTTCGTCCACCGTTTGTCACCCTGTTAATTATTTCGACTAAATTGTTCCCTGGCCGGCCTCGGTATCTCAATCAGATGCGCGTCTGACTGGGGACCAGGAGGACGCGGGTTCGATACCTGACGGGGTCGCCAACATTCTTTCGTGGAGATTGATCATTTGTTTGTTTTTTGTTTGATTTGAGGTTAAACGTCCCCGTCAACACTTTAAAGGTCAATTTGGAGACGTTGCTTCCAATTTTGTAGGACTTTTACCCGACATTAAGATGAAATGACATCTCAAGCCCTGTCGCCCAATGAAACCAATAGGGTTTATTAGCATGGACGGTCCGCCTCGCACCGCGGTTCCTGGACAGGCTTAGATACTCTTAAGCGGTTTACCAGTACTAGTGTGCGGGCCGGATCAGCTCTGCGTGGAAGCATCATGCAGCCCATATATTTCTTCAAGCCCCTATGGGCGGGGGTCGCGGAGCATGAAATCTTTTCTACGGTCATTCACTCTCCTCCGTTGATTCAAGAAGGGCAGCTGGCAGTTTCTTGCGAAAGAATGTGCACTGTACTGGTTAACCGCTTACGTATAAACATGCCCAGGAAAAGTGCGGATAGGTAAACTGACCGGCTCAAAAATGATCTAAAACAGTGTTGACTGGGCGGTTAAACTCCAATGCAAACAAACAAACAAACAAACAAACAAACAGATACATATACAAACAGTGTAGGTTCGTACACTGCTCATCACGTGAACAAGTCCGTGAAATGAAGACCCCCTATACCCCACTTTATACAGAGAAAACTGGGGTTTAAGGGGGTATACATTATTTTTCTTATTTTTGCTCCAAGACATAGGTTGTGGGTACTCGTTAGAACCGCCTCAATGAGGCGGTTCTAACGAGCACCCACAACCTATGTTTGCAGTATTTATAAGAAAAATATCACGGATCTTCATCAGAAAAATGGCCATTTTGAAGGTGTAAAAAGGCACTATGTTGCACGGGTGTGTTATCGAAATGTTGTCACCTGTTAATTATTTTGACTAACATTACGAAAACACGCCAATACAAATACATTGTAAACTTTTCCTCCGAAAACTCGATTTTTTTAGATGAAAAATTGTGATATGTTTCTTATTTCTGCTCAAAATATAGAATGTGGGTACTCGTTAGAACCGCCTCATCGAGGCGGTTCTTACGAGTACCCACATTCTATATTTTAGAGCAGAAATAAGAAAAATAAGGTTTACCCCTGTAAACCCCAGTTTTACTATATAAAAGTGTGGTTCAATGGGGTCAAAATTATATGGGCGTGTTTTCTTGATGTTGTGCCCAAATTTATAGCTGGAAAAGCCCACTTCAGAAACTCAGAGATGAAAGGAATAAAACGCTTATCTGCAAATATTATCATGCTAACATGTCCGTATAAAGAATATCCCTCTAAGCCCCACTTCATATAGAGAAAACTACGGTTTACAAGGAAAATATATTATTTTGTATTTATGCTCTGCGACAAAGGTTGTGGGTTTTGTTTGAATTTAGGTTTAAAGTCCCAGTCAGCACAATTTAGGTCTTTCTGGAGACGTTGCTTCAAGATTTGTGGGGCTTTTACCCACATTGACATGAAATGACATCTCAAGCCCTGCCGCCCAATGAAACAAAAAGGGTTTATATGCATAGACTTGACTCGCATCACGTTGCCTGGCCATGGGCAGGCTTAGACCTTCTATGCTATTTTCCAGTACTCATGCGCAGTCGGTATATCAGCTCTGCATGGAAGCACCATACAACCCATTCTTTTTATTCTAGCCCTGATGGGCGGGGCATTATAGGTTGTGGGTACTCGTTAAAACTGCCCCATTGTTCTAACGAGCACCCAAACCCTATCTTTGGAGTATAAATAAAAAAGACGCCACAAAGTAACCATTTCGGAGATACGAAAGCAAGGTTGTGTTATCGTATTATTTTTCTTGTAAGAAATGCATTCGCCCATAATTGGTCCATGGACGCTTCCTTTTAAAAGATTTGAATAGAGATAAATGTATTAAAATTTAATGGGTGAAATATTTTTTTACTGTATGTCCTACAAAAACAAAACATCTGTGCTTTTAGCAGTGACTTATGCAACACTGTGACTAAGCGAACAGTGTAGACCCTGATCTGAGGCCACGATCTGCAGCCCTTCAATGTGTTATTTTATTTACACTCAAAGGAATGATTTTAGCAAACACATGACCGTCTGATCACTAGGCAGACGCGCATCCGACTTTAGTCACTCAGTTCTGAAGTCTGTATTGTGTGTCACCCACTCCCATTACGAAAACACGCCTATACAAAACATTGAAAATTTTAACACCATAAAAAGGAAAATTTTAAGATGAAAAATTGTGATATTTTTCTTATTTCTGCTAAAAATATAGATTGTTGGTACACGTTAGAACCGCCTCGTTGAGGCGGTTCTAACGTGTACCAACAATCTATATTTTGAGCAGAAATAAGAAAAATGAGGTTTACCCCTTTAAACCCCAGTTTTACTATATACAAGTGGGGTTCAAGGGGGTCAAAAATATATAGGCATGATTTCGTGATGCTTGTATACAGCACCCCATTAGGATTAAATGTAATATGCTTTATTTAATGTCCCGTTACATGTCGTTTATCATATGAATTTCTTATTCAAGCTGCGAACATAATGCAAAAGAATGTGAATATACGTTAGAACCGCCTCGTTAAGGTGGCTTGAATGAATATCTAGAGGAGATGTAAATCCAATATTCCCCTGTATAAAGAGGTTTCGTTTAGCTCACCAGAGTCGAAGGCTCGGGGGGAGCTTATAGTATAGGCAGTCGTCCGTTGCCGTTGTCGTCTGCGTTTGTGTCTGGGTATGCGTCAACATTTTGCAAACGATATCTTTGAAACTACTAGGCCAATTGAAACCAAATTACATGTGGAGCCTCTGTTGGAAGGGGGTACGAAAGTTTGTTCGTAAGGATTGGGTCACATGACCAATATGGCCGCCATGCCCATATATGGTAAATAAACTTTAAAAAGTCTGCTTCTCAGGAACCAAGTAGCCAATGACCTTGAAACTTAGTATGCAGCATCGGGGACTCGCGCCGTACTAAGTTTATTCAAATGATGAACTTTGGTTGACCTTGATCTATTTTACGTCAAGGTCAGATTTGGTCACTTAGACATTTATATGGAAAGAACAAAACAAAACTGTGGATTTTCTGATTGCATGGTAGTGTGAGGCATCAGAAATGATATTTGCAATCATCTTAATGGAAGTTATCAATTCCAACGGTCAAGGTCATTTACTGACCTTTGTCCTGGATGGCTCAGATTCAGTATTTTTTATCTTCTTCTCCCCTTGAGCTGCTGGGTGGATTGAAACAAACTTACATGTGGAGCCTCTATGGGAAGGTGGGAACGAAAGTTTGTTCGTAAGGATTGGGTTACTTGACCAATATGGCCGCCATGCCCATGTATTATAAAAACCTTAAAAAATCTTCTTCTCAGGAACCAAAATGTCTGATGACCTTGAAACTTGGTATGCAGCATAGGCGAGTCGGGCCCTTCCAAGTATGTTCAAATGACGAGCATTGGCTGAACATGACCTGTTTTATGTCAAGGACAAATTTGGTCCCTAAGACATTTGTATGGAAAACAACAACAACAAATCAGTGGATATTTCTGATGGTATCCTTTGGTATAAGAAATGATATTTGCAATCAGCCGAATGGAAGTTTATCAATTCCCAAGGTCAAGGTCATTTACTGACCTTTGACCGGGATGACTTAGCTTCAGTATGTTTTATCTTTTACCCCCACTAAAAGTGTTGTGCTGGTTGAAACCAAATTACAAGAAGAATCTCTGTGGGATGAGGCAATGAAACGGTATTTGTGGGATTGTGGATACATGGACAAGATGGATACATTGCCCTTATATGGTTTAAACCACATGACCTCTGGTGAGCGTAGTTGCCCATGGGTCTCTTGAATATTTTACGGCCCTTTCAAGATCATTTCGTTCATTTTGAGCCGATCGTTCATCAAAGATGGGCGAAAACCGGAGTATACGTACCTTCCGTTGCAGAACGTGGTGCCGAGAGAGGCGCGAATCACAGCAGTGAGAGACCTAATGATTAAACACAGGTGAGTGAGTGAGTGTTTGAGTTTTACGTCCCACCAACAGCTAAGGTCAAACGGAGACGGGACCTCGGTTTAAAGACTCATCCGAAAGTCTGGAGAAGCCCGGGATCGATCCTGCGACCCCTGGTTTACAAGGCGAGTAGCGTAACCACTGCACCACGGAGGCTTCTAATTAAACACAGGTATGAGTTCACGGCTGTTTATTAAGGTGAAACCAGCAAATGTCTCTTTGACAAAAAATAATGCATGTTACACTAGAAAGCTAAATAGTCAGAGATGACCGTGATAACTAAATAGATTTCTATAACAGACCTTAACAGACCTTAATAGCGTACTTTTGTGTTAATAAGAAAAATGATGGATAAATACTACGATCTTGGTGAGACCCTATCATTACTATCATTTATTATATAACGGCTCGGTTTATAGTTTAAAGATACCTATTAACGTATCCCATGAATGACAAATATTATATTCCATACAGTTTTCGACCTAACCCATTTCCAGGTTTGTTCTATTTGTTATAATGTTACGAAAATGACCGTTATATAGAAAACAGTGTAGACCCTGATCAGACACAGCAGAATGTCTGATTTGGGACTACAGTGTTTCCCCAGTGTCTCGTTTGTGAAACTCCAGACATATATGGGTGACAATCTTTTACTGAACTATTCAAACCATGCATATAAAATAGAGCTAATTAAATTTAGTTTAATTTCAAACAAATAAATAACTCAGATTATTTAATGTTTTACATAGCCGAGGTAAAATTTACGGAAGCTGAGGTACATGTACATGTCATCACGAAAACACGCCTATATAATTTTGACCCCCCACCCCCCTTAAACCCCACTTTCATATAGTAAAACTGGGGTAAACAGGGGTAAACCTTATTTTTCTTATTTCCGCTCTAAAATATAGATTGTGGGTACTCGTTAGAACCGCCTCAATGAGGCGGTTCTAACGAGTACCCACAATCTATATTTTGAGCGGATACTCATTAGAACCGCCTCATCTATATTTTGAGCAGAAATAAGAAAAATATCACAATTTTTCGGATTAAAATTTTCATTTTTTTTCGGTGGTATAGTGTTATGTATTTGTATAGGCGTGTTTTCGTTATGTAAAATTTGTAAGGACTCAAGGAAAAAGGAAGAATTTTAACATAGTCCAAAACATAGAATTCTGGTGCTCACTAGAATAGTAAGGGAAGAAAATGACGTCTTTCACTGCACATAACGATACATGTAACACATCTGTGCGATATAGTGCATTTTTCACGTCTCCAAAATGGCTACTTTTCTGATGAAAATCTGTCATATTTTTGTTATGTTAACTTCAAACATAGGTTTGGATGCTCGTTAGAACCGCCTCAATGAGGCGGTTCTAACGAGTACCCACAACCTATGTCTTGGATTAGAAATAAGAAAAATAATGTATACCTCGTAACCCCCGGTTTTCTCTATACAATGTGGGGTTTAAGGTGGTGCTCATTTCAATGACTTGTTCACGTGACAAGACCTAATCTCTGTCAATATAAAGTGGGATTTTCCGAAATATAAATTAACGTATCCTGTTAACGTATCCTCTCCTTACCGAGACCGTATAATGAACCCCTTATACTTGAACCCTATTTTTAATTTTAATAGGGAAACGTAGGGCTTTGTAGGGTATACATAATTCTCCTTATTTTCGCTAAAAATATAGATTGTGAGTCTCTAACGAGCACCAATAATCGTCGTTATTTGTTTGTATAGGAGTTTAACTGCCCGGTCAACAGTATTTTATGTCATTTCTGAGCCGGTCAGATTACCTATCCACACTTTTCCTGGACAGGCTTATACGTAAGCGGTTAACCAGTACAGTGCACATTCTTTCGCCAGAAACTGACAACAGCCCTTCTTGAATCAGCGACAATCGGTGTTGTAGCAAAAAAGTACCACATTCTTTTATCTTTTAGAGTTCCTAGTTTAAATGAATAAATAAGGACTAATTACACATGGCTACGCTGTACTAAGATGCAATACCACAGTTTTTCATATTACATGTCTCTACAAGACTAAAAAAACATGCATTAATATCATTAATAATTTCTTGGTGCCCCATAATATAGCCATTGTTTAGCACTGACGAGTAACCATACAATAATAGGAGCATAGAACCGAATGATTTGAGTCGATAATAATTTAACAATTTTAGACGATTTTGTTTCTAGTAGATTGATTTGAAGAATTATTTTGAGTCGGGGCTTGGCGAAACCTAGAAAAGGAGACGTACGGACGTCGAACACTTAAACCGATCTGTACAGTCTGAATGGAAGGCTTGGATGCCTCCATGAAATATGCTGCATACCTTATCCCACCTTCTGAGGGAACAGCGGAATGCTCAGATCAGCCTGCGCGTTTCGCGCAGGCTGATCTGAGTATTCACTGTTCCCGCATGCCATTTTGTGAGAATTTAATGTGTCCCTACTCATTTCAGTATACCATCCGTTTGCCTTTACTCATTTGCTCAAAAATGCAATTTGGTTCAGCACTGGTTTGGCTCGGATTGGTATAAATAGATATGCAGGTTTACCATTCTTAAACATTGCGTTAACTAAGACCTAGCAGGGCAGGACATTTTTGCGTGAACATGTTAATGTAAATAACGGAATGCCTTTCAGGGCCTGCAGAATGGACAAAAACGGGAAATACAGTTATTCACTTTGTTACGTACAATAGAACCATAATTATGCTTATACATCACAAATTATTTCATGGATAAAAATGTGCATTTTTAATGGATATAGAAATACGCACTATTTATTGGATATAGAAATGCGCACTATTTAATGGATATAGAAATGCGCACTATTTTGTGGATTAAATATGCACTATTCCGTGGAAAAAGATACACACACTATTTAATGAGTAAAGGAATACGCACTGTTTGATGGATGACATACGCACTATAACATGGATAATGGTACACACTGATGTATGGATAAAGAATAAATGTCGCCATGCAGTATGCATAATACAGATAAGCGACACAGACATGCTTTTGCAGTGACACCTCTATACACCAATTTCCAACGTTTCTCCAGCGTATAAATAGGCGCTAGAACATTTTGAACACAACAAAAATATTTTGGAAGTGTTTCTAGTTTAATAATGACTTTACAAATATATTAGGACAACGAGTATGTAATGTTATCATGTGATGTTGCCAGAAAATACAAAATAGAGAACCATTATCATGATTTACGGATATTAGTAAGTTGGGCTTCAAAGTGGCTTACCAATTTTCATGCTTGTAACACTGAAGCTATTCTTTTCACCTTAAGACATCTTGAATCTTTTCCCGAATCTTTTCTTAAGGGGCCTGCAAAATTATTTTTGTCTCCCATATCAATAGGGGTCAACTCTAAAAGGAAAGGAGCAAGTTCTTTCCTTTAAGAGTAGACCCCTTTTTCAGTGTAACAGGGCTTATAGAAAAGTAAACAGAAAGTCCCGAAAGTTGTCTCCCTTTGAAAAATGGCGGAAAAATCTGTCAGGTACTCCTCTTTTCCTTAATGGTACTGCCATAAAATTTGTATAAGAACACAAACACCTCCTAGGTCTAACTTTCAGTAACAATGGACAATGACATTGTCAAATTGAAAATATTGTAATTAGCGCATCAAAATAATTGACTTCATGTACTTTCACTCGTAATGCATTGAATCAAATATATCCATCTTATTTTGTTTGTTTGTATTTGAGTCACCGACCAAGTCAACACTATTTTAGGTCATTTTTGAGCCCGTCAGTTTACCTATCCACACTTTTCCTGGGTAGGCTTATACGTAAGCGATTAACCAACACAGTGCGCATTCTTTCGCCAGAAACTGACATCTGCCCTTCTTGAATCAGCGGAAGGGAGAAAATGACCGTAGAAAAGATTTCATGATCAATCTCCAAATACTCATGTATAGTATGAGATGGTTGTTCAGCCCAAGATTGCAATGCTTTAAAAAAGTACAAAATGAGGCCGCACGTATTGTCACTGGCTTGACCAGATCTGTTCAATTTATAACCTCTATAGGGAATGCGGCTGAGTGTCATTTGCAGAAAGACGTAGGCAGCAAAATCTTTTCTTTATGTATGCATAAGTCTGCAAATATTTTAGTTCCTACTTATACAGCAAATTCCGCCGCCAGTTAGAGAAATTAGCACCTATGCTTAAGAAATCAAAATGATATAACAGTTCCTTTCTGCAGAACTGAGATCTCGCGTAAAGCATATATATTCCGTCCCATGTATCATCATGGAATTCTCTAGGAACTCCTCATTTCTTGCGAGTTTTAAATACCAGTTAAAAAAAACACACTAAAACTAGAGCAAAGTCGATTGGGAGCCAATCGCAGATATCCGCACTTTTTAAGTAAGGTCCAAGCAATGTGGGCAAAAATTATAGCAACATCTTTTCCAAACCCCTATGCAGTTTTTCTCGGCTTCCCTTCAGGGGAGGCCACCCTTTGATACATTACTTTTCGAAAATTCTCTATAGTGGTCTAACCTTAAAGAAGAAAAAATGCCTCTACAGGAGCAAATTCTTTCTTTGAATTTGAGGAGTAGCCCCCATTTACAGTCGAACATCGATAGCTCGGAACACATTGGTGACCTGGAAACCTGGTTCGAAACAGGAGCAGTCAGAACAACTGAGGATTAATAATAGTTTCAGGTCATGAAGCAATATGGTGTTCACTTAAATAACTATACGATCTTCTGCAAAATAAAGGTATGCTGTGATTCTAATGAGAACACACAACTGAAGACGTGCACTGGTGATGTCAGTGGTTGTTTTGGGGTTATTGTCTGTTATTTTTGTCAACTTTTCCACTTGTTCATCTTAGTGTTTTCCAGGACCATTTACTATTCGAGTTGAGACCTTGTGAGCGCACTTTGTAGATGTTTATGTCATGTTTTCGTATCCTAATTTACGCGAGGTTTATTTTGCGCGCGTTTAAAATTTTTGGTCAGTGGTAGTCAAGAGGACAACAGAAGTATAAGAGCTCATAATTTTACGTCATTTGACAAACATTCGACCCCCCTCCAATAATAATAATTATAATAATAATAATAATAATAATAATAATAATAATAATAAATCTACGGTAACTATTTTATGGTTCCTTTGTGCTACGGGTTCCAAACAGATTTTTGGATCACTTTATAGAGTAGCTGAAATTGACACAGTTCTAATGTCATTTATCCGCAACCCGCCTTTGAAGTTAGCCACGACGTAACGTGATGGGCAGACTGTTCGAATAAATCTTTCAAAAGAAAGACTTCTTTATTTAGATGCCGCTAATAAAGGGTCTGGACATATGTTCATGTTTGTGTATGTTTTTGTTTTCTTTTTTCAGCCAGTATTATCTCAGAGCCAGTGACTGAAACAGATTTTAATATCACCACTCCTAAAACTTATCAGACCTTCTCAGATCTCAGAAAAATAGTTCTGAGCAAGCTTGAATTAACTCTGAATCAGCCATGAAGAAAATTGCACGAAATGATTGGAAGAGACATTCCGCCCCACACGAGCTTACATTTGAAATACCAGAACATAGAGATTCCATAGGCGAGGTGTTTGATCAGGCAATGGAAGCGTTTACGGAAAATAACGAAAAGCAACGAGCAACCACGATTGGTCGTGAGCGCAAGAATACAGTTCCGTCAGCTGTTCTTGCATGCGAAAGTGTGGTTGAGTTATCGACGGATCAGTACGCTCCGGGTGTGTTGAAAATATTTGGAGAAACTATTATGCCTGGTGTACAGTATAAAAGTGTTCTTGCCTCTTGTCGTTCAACCGCTTTGGAACTTGTAAAACAAGCCCTCGAACGATTTGGATTGCCAGCGCAAAAATACAGGAAGTTCGTTTTATGTGACGTAGTAGGTAGATATGAAGGAGACTGTCAGGCCAACCCCGATAGGGCTGATGATACTTTAGTGAACACTGGAAACTGGGAAAAAATATATGCCCGGAATTTATCAGACAAGGACAAACCATTATTACTGCAAAAGTTCTGGAAACCTTTAGACGGCTGTAGCAGACGATACGAACTCCATGAGCGCATGCATATAGCCGATCTTGCGGAAACTGACGATACATCCGGTTTGAATTCAAATGCGCGTAAAATATTGATATCAAAACTTAGACCGGGTGCAATACCATTATTTGATCCGGCAAGTAGATGTAGTAGCACAGGTGGATTAAATGAGGAGTGTTCACATGTTCGACCAGAGATATCGACAAAAATGTCAGAAACGGATGGAAGCAGTGTTGAATCAATTAAAGAAAATTGCAGTTGTAAATCAAAGTCGTGTGCAGACGAAAAGTATCCATCGACCATTCCACTGAAACATCCGTTTTTCTTGAATGTAAGAGGATATGATATTACAAAGGATAAAGTAATATATCCAGTGAAGTATAAGAAATTTACTTTCGGAAATCCTAATGCCAGGAATCAAATACCATTCGCTGATGTTCCTAAAATTCCTTTACTTGCCCCAGACATCGAAGGAATGCACTGCAATTTTAAAGTTTACAAATTCAAACGGACGAACGGCGTTCAAAAATCAGAGATGGATAAATACAATTATTTTCTGGAGTTAGAACCTCTCGGAAATAATATACGAGTGAATGGCCACAAAATCTCAGGGAAATCAATTGTGAAAAGTGGAGATATTCTAAATATTGGAATTTATTATGTTTTTGTGTTCAAAGATTGTAGTAAAAATGCAGACATACCGCTTTCGTTGCCGTGGCTACCTATCAGTGAGCTGCAAGCAAACAGAGCTACAAAGACGATGCCTAATAATTGTGACCTGAAGCTTCATCTTCACGGAGATGACGAGAGCAAATCGAACACAGACGAGTCCATGGAGGTTTCGATTCCAGAGAAGATGGCTTTCGCTTATAAGCCGGACAAGGAAGAGGAGCTAATAAAATATATATGTGCAATAATTCAACAACAAAATACTCAGAAAACGTACCCCTTGACAGTCGCATTTCTCTATAGTATGTGTATTGAGTACGCTAGTAGAAGATTTGACAGACGCCAGCTGAAGCATCTCTTTCTCCGTATTTTGTTCACCACAAGGGAGAATGTTGCAGTAAGTACCCACCAACCACCCACATTTACAGTCATCATGAAATGTCTCCAATCCAGGGGGGAATAACGAGGATAAAACATCACGAAAACACACCTATATAATTTTGACCCCCTTAAACCCCACTTTTATACAGTAAAACTGTGGTTAAGAGGGGTGAACCTTATTTTTCCTATTTCTGCTCTAAAATATAGATTGTTGGTACTCGTTAGAACCGCCTCGACGAGGCGGTTCTAACGTGTACCCACAATCTATATTTTGAGCAGAAATCAGAAAAAATATCACAGTTTTTCATGTTAAAATTTACGTTTTTGGCGGAAAATAATATAATGTATTTGTATAGGCGTGTTTTCGTAATGTGATAATTTTTCTTATTTTTTGTTTGAAACATATCATTACCATAACACACCCGTGCGACATAGTGCATTTTTTACACCTCCAAAATGGCTACTTTTCTGATGAAAATCCGTAATATTTTCCTTATTTAAACTGCAAACATAGGTTGTTTGTGCTCGTTAGAACCGCCTCATTAACGAGTACCCACAGCCTATGTCTTGGAGCAGAAATAAGGAAAATACGGCATACACCCTTAAACACCAGTTTTCTCTAAAAAAGTGGGGTTTAGAGGGGTGTTCATTTCATGGACTTGTTCACGTGGTGTGTTATGGGCATGTGTAAGAATCGCCTCAGTGAGGCGATTCTAACAAGTACCCACGACTAGTGTTAAATGGTGAAACATACATGTATGTTGTTGGTACTTGTAAGAATCGCCTCAACGATTCGGTAATGGACCTGTCCCAAGCTATTTGGTGGAATATTCCACTTATCATACATGGATTTATGAGAAGAAAAAATGCAAGAGAAAAGCGACCCCCGCCTATCGGGGCTTGAAGAAACAGATGGGTTGCATGATGCTTCCACGCAGAGCTGAAACAGACCGCACACGAGTACTGGTAAACAGCTTAGAGGATCTAAGCTTGCCCAGGCAAAGCGGTGCGAGTCGGACCGCCAATGCTTATAAACCCTATTGGTTTCATTGGGCGACAGGACTTGAGATGTCAAACCTCAAATCAAACAAACAAACAAAAGCAAGAGAAAAGGTGCATTCAAATTGGGTATTAATGACAATTGTTCCCTATTTCTCCGTATAAGCCTTTTTTGTGGGCATCATTAGAACTGCCTCACCAACATACCTATATAAATTTGACCTCTCTTGAACCCCACTTTTATATAGTAAAACTTGAGTTTACAGGGGAAACCTTATTTTTCTTATTTCTGCTCTAAAATATAGATTGTGGGTACTCGTTAGAACCGCCTCAATAATATGTTGAGCAGAAATAAGAAAAATATCACAATTTTTCACCTTTAATTTTTCATTTTTTCGCTGATAAAGGTTACAATGTATTTGTATAGGCATGTTTTCGTAATGATTGACAAAAACTATCCTTCAATATTACGATAACACATCCGTGCAACATAGTGCATTTTTCACATCTCCAAAATACTACTTTTCTGATGAAAATTTTTGATATTTTTGTTATAAATGTTCAAAACATAGGTTGTGGGTGCTCGTTAGAACCGCCTCACTGAGGCGGTTCTAACGAGTACCCAAAACCTATGTCTTAGAGCAGAAATAAAAAAAAATGTTTACCCCCGTAAACCCCAGTTTTCTCTATATAAAGTGGGGTTTCGGGGGGGTCTTCATTTCACGGACTTGTTCACGTGATGATTATCACAAAATATCCAGATAATCTGCTTGTATTATGTGGAATTACGCTAGAATGACCCACTAGCGATCGCCTTGTGTACATATAGTTAGTGAATTTTAATGGCTGGTCCGTGTTAGGGGGTTCATTTTATCTGGGCACTTCGAATTTTAATTCATTTTAAAGTCAATTGGTTAATCTGTATAGTTTAGATTAAACGGCTGTAACTCACTTAAGATTGCGACATATTGGATTGATTTATCAAAAATTCGTCTCTTTTTCAACAGTTTTTGGCCACCTTGCAAATCGTTTTGTCAATACATTTGATGGCGTCGATATGATCTACAATAAAACTATAATGGTCTAAAATTAATACCGTGGCTATTTGTATACAATAAACATGTAAAGGCTTTCGGAGTAGTTTTATATTTTAATAGTTTTAGTACTCAAGATGTTACCGTAAATACCGAAGTTAGCGTTTATACTCACCTTTATGCTCTTTTCAGAAAGAAGGATACTTTTTGGGTCGATTGAACTAGGTCAGTCAACCAGAACGCACTGAGCACATCACTTCTTCAGTGCTGATGTCCACGTGACTATGTAGGAAATCCACGTAACGATCATTTATAGAAAAATAGCCGCGTTGTTCGTATCATGTTGCACAAGAAGCGTCTGACCAGTATCTACACGGTTTGCTTCATCACGTGAACAAGTCCGTCCCTAAACACCACTTTATATGGAGCAAACTGGGGTTCACGGGGGTAAACATTATTTTCCTTATTATTTGTTTATATTTCTGCTCCAAGACAAAAGTTGCGAGTATCGTTAAAACCGCCTCATTTAGGCATTTCTGAAGAGGACCCACAACCTGTGTTTAGAGTATATATAATTAAAATATCACAAATTTTCAAAGAAAAATAAACATTTTCTAGGAATGAAAGAATGCACTGTATCATTCCTATATGTTTTCGTGCTGCTGTATAACGTGACGGTGTTCAACTTCTTCACGAGTGAGGAAAATTTCATTGTTTGAACAAGATGCAGGATCCATATTTTTTATATATTAACTGCATTATCGCATGCATTACAGTTGTGATGCAAACATTTTAACCGTTACTTCCCTGAGTTTCCAAAGTGGGCTTGTTTACCTTTAAATTCGGACGTGTCAGTTCTGTTTAATAGTGGGGACAGAGTCAATCATTAATCACTGACTGGCAAGCAGTGAAGGCCCAGATGAGATGGCGCATGCGCCATCTCATCTGGCTCTTCACTGTTTGCGAAAGTATCGGTACCCATCCACAGGGTTCAAAGTATAAATCATGGACGTCGCATGGCACCATAAAAGATTATCGATTTGATCAAAGGCAGAATCAAAAATCATTATTAGCAAATTAAAATAAGACCCACACTTGACATTCAGAAAACAAAATTAATTAAATCGGAATAGTTGGCAATTCAATGCCATCTTTATTCAAAACTTTCACTTAAAGTGCATTGTAGCCATCTTTCTTTCCGAAAAACGAGAAATAATAAATTGTCATCACATAACAAGTCCATGCTTTTTGGGGGTTTGGAGTTTAAAGGCCGAGGCCGCACTATTTAGATGATATATTCGACCGGCCAGGTAGTTTACCTAGTCGCACTTTACATGTACCATTTGCTGTGAAAACCTATATAACTTCATGTGTTATAGATGAGTTGACAATGAATGAGTGTTTGAGTTTTACGTCCTACCGACAGCTAAGGTCATACGGAGACGGGCACTCGGTTTAAAGACTCATCCGAACGTTTGGAGAAGCCCGGGATCGATCCTGCGACCTATGGTTTACCAGGACTACACCACGGAGGCTTCTAGATGAGTTGACAAAGGTATATACTATTTGCCTTATTCTTACTCAGAAAGCCGGCCCCGGTAGCTCAGTTAGATGCGACTGGTGATCAGGAGGACGCGGGTTCGATACCTACCGGGGTCGGCAACATTATTTCGCGGATATTGATCATGAATCTTTTCTACGGTCATTCTTTCCCTTGTGCTGATTCAAGAAGGGCAGTTGTCAGTTTCTGGCGAAAGAATGTGCACTGTACTGGTTAACTGCTTACGTATAAGCCTGCCCAGATAGGTAAACTGACGGGCTAAATGACCTAAAATAGTGTTGATTGGGCCGTTAAACTCCCAAAACAAACAAACAAACTTACTCAGAAAACATATATATTGTTGTTACTCGAGTAGCACTGTTACAACGCATAATGTAGTAATGTAATAATTACTACATTTTGAAATTTTTACTACATTATGCGTTGGCATAGTCGACGCGAAATGAAATAAAATGTCGTTTTTACTACATTATGCGTCGATACTAAGAGGTTTGAGCAAAATGAAAGAATTATTACATTTTGCGGCGATGGGTGGCATACTTAATTTTACTTCATTATGCGTCAACAGTTTGTTTGTTTGATTTGAGGTTTAACGTTCCCGTCAAGACTATTTAGGTCATTTTGGAGACATTGCTTCAAATTTTATGGGACTTTTACCCGATATTGAGATGAAATGACATCTCAATCGCTGCCGTCCAATTAAAAGCAATAGGGTTTATATGCATGGATGGGTCGACTCGCAGCAGTTTTCCTGGACAGGCTTAGACCTTCTAAGCAGATTACGAGGACTCATGTACGGGCGGTATCAGCTCTGCGTGGAAGCATCGTGCAGCCCATCTATTTATACCCCCGGCATACGAAGTATGCAAGGGGGTATATAGTTTTTGTCCATTCTGTCTGTCTGTCTGTCTGTCTGTCTGTCTGTCTGTCTGTCTGTCTGTCTGCCTGTCTGTCTTTTGTTTGATTTGTTTGATTTGAGGTTAAAACACAAATGAGGGAAAGACATCAGGCATGAGACCAAAATAGCGCAAGGCGTACGATTTTAATTCTACTGGCTTAATCAAATACAATGAAATTCCACTATTAAGACCACCTAAAATTAATACAAATTTTGTTTTTAAAGCATATTTGGAAGGTTAAAGCTACATTTTCTTTGTGATTTTGATCTTCAGTGTGCTTTTGTGGAAGACCGTCTTTTGGACTATTCAACTGTGGTCTTAAAGACCACTTTTGAACCGTCTCAAATGTGGTCTAAATTGTAGGAATTTAACTGTATTGCTTCCTAAGTCTTTTCGAAGACAGCTATGTTCTACCATCATTACTTCATTATGCGTCGATATGGTGCATATCAACGCGAAATGAAATAATTTTTTTACTTCATTTCGCGTCGACTATGCCAACGCATAATGTAGTAAAAAAAATCAAAATGTAGTAATTACTACATTACTACATTATGCGTTGTAACATAGCACACTTTATGTTGGAAACAGAACCAAGAAAAAATATCAGATATTTTTTATTAGAAACATGTCCATCCCATTAACAAATCCGTGAAATGAACGCCCCCTTTAACCCGGGTTATATAGAGAAAACTGGAGTTTACTAGGGTATATATTATTTTTTTGTTATTTCTGCTCTAAGACATAGGTTGTGGGTACTCGTTTGAACCGCCTCAACGAGGCGTTCTAACGAGCACCCACAGCCTATGTTTACAGTATAAATCAGAAAAAGTATCACGGATTTTCGTCAGAAAAGTAGCCATTTTGTCGCACGCATGTGTTTTTGTATTGATATTTACAGTCATCAAAACGTATTAGGCTCATATTTCGTTGTGACATGTGTGCGATATAACCTTAATCGTTCTCATTTCATCTGAGAAAATGTTGTTTCCAGTGTCATCTTATATTTGATAGGTAAGACCCTTACACTACGTTAAAAGTTCATGGCTTATGTAGAACCTTTTTAGCCCAAATTGATACAGTAAATCATGGATTTATAGGTAACTATTATTTTTCTGGACCAAGTTGTTCAAAGCACCGTTAGCTTAAACGAGTTCATTTGTTGTCATAGTTCTAGTAAGTACAATATCTTATATAATGTTATTTTTGTTAAATAAATGTGAGTAGCTGCTAACTTTGTTTTCAGCAAAAATGCTAGCATATTTGCCATATTATAACGATACGTTAACTAACGTCGTTAGTTTCAAACAACTGGGGCCTGTTGTTCAAAGCATCGTTAGCTTAACGAGCTCGTTAGTGGTCATATTGTTAACTCTTCTAGCAAGTACAATATCGTAAATTTTTTAATTTTTGCTGAAAAAATGTGAGCAGCTTTTGCCTCCGCAAAAGCTGCTCACATTTTTCAGCAAAAATTTCAGCATATTTGCCATATTAAATGATCACAGTTTTAACGATGCGCTAACTAACGTCGTTAGTTTCAAACAACTGGCCCCTGATCTTTGCTCGAAAACAGATTGTGCGTAAACGTTAGAACCGCCTGAATAGGCGCGCTTCTAACGGTAACCCCCAATAATCAATGTTTGTAGGAGAATTACGGAAGAAAAAATTTCTTCTTCTTCTTCTTCTTCTTACATGACTTCGAGGCTATCGGAGTTTCCGCCCATGGATACCGTATTTAACAAGACTTTACGGTCATTCATGTAATACGGCTTTTTAATGATGACGCCATCGTTTAACATTAAACAAATGCCCATTGGTTAGGTTAACTGATTAAATCTTATTTAACCCTTTTTGTACCAAATGGAATCTTCCTCCTTAAACATAACAGGAGTCCATTTCGAAATTTAGGAGTGCCGGGTTGTGTTTTCTTCCAAATTAGTTTGGAAAATGGCTTATCATTTTAAAAACAGTGTAGGCCCTGATCAGACGCCGCGTTCTGGGGCGTCTGATCTGGGCCTGCACTGTTCGCCACTTACCCTTTTTGGTGGTTTCTGGAACAAAAAGGGTTAATTTGAGTTTGAATGACATACCTGCATACTTTGATTGCTGAAAATTTGTAGGAAAATATTTAAATGATGACGCATTTTATCGGAGTAAATTATTTGTAGATTTACGTATAGATAATTGAAACGAAACAATTTTTTAATAAATCAAACAGCAGATTCGGATTTTGAAATTGAATTTCTTAATGCTTTGTTTGTTTGATTTGAGGTTAAACGTCCCCTTCAGCGCTGTAAAGGTTATTTTGGAGACGTTTCTTCCAATTTTGTGGGACTTTTACCCAACACTGAGATAAAATGACGTCTCAAGCCCTCCCGCCCAATGAAACCAACGGGGTTTATAAGCATGGACGGGCAGACTCGCACCGCTTTGCCTGGGTGGGCTTAAATCCGCGCAGCGGTTTACCAGTACTCGTGCGCGGTCGGTTTCAGCTCTGCGTGGAAGCATCATGCAGCCCATCTATTTCTTCATGCCCCGATGGGCGGGGGCCGATTGTGCCCCCCCCCCACTTACTTGATGTCTAGCATTGGTAAGGCATACACGAACCATATTAATTGTCCCACATAGTGGACTTCCTTCTTGTATAGCCGTTGGTGTGTGAAACATGCCTATATAAGTTTGAACTCCTTAAACCCCCCTTTTATAAAGTAAAACTGGGGTTTACAGGGGAATATATTATTTATCTTTTTGTCTGCTCAAAAACATACATTGTAGGTACTCGTTTGAACCGTCTCGTTGAGGCGGTTCTAACGAGTTCGCACAATATATGTTTTGAAAAGATATATGAGAACTCAGAATTTTTTATCTGAAAATTTTCATTTTGGGTGGTAAAAAATTCTATATATTTAAATAGGTGTGTGATAGAAAATATGTGGGCCGCGAAACGGTGTCTTTGAATATATGCTCTCAGCGAAATCTAAAGTCAGTCTGCGAAATCCACTCACATTATGTTAACACGCCTTTTCAAACGCAACTTTACCGCCGAAAAATGAAAATTTTAAGATGAAAAATTGATATGTTTCTTATTTCTGCTCAAAATATAGATTGTTGGTATTCGTTAGAACCGCCTCATCGAGGCGGTTCTAACGAGTACCCGCAATCTATATGTTAGAGCAGAAATAAGAAAATTAGGTTTACCCCTGTATACCCCAGTTTTATTATTTAAAAGCGGGGTTCATGGAGGTCAAAATAATATAGGCATGTTTTCGTGATCATTCAGCCTTCGCAGTCTGAATGAAGAATCTTTGGGTCAAGGGGTTGAGATAAGGCGTCCAGCGAAGACTCTGATCCAGCGCATGCGCAGCCTAACCTGAGTCTTCGCTGGCCGTTTATGTTGAAAATCCCCTTTTTGAAGGGTGTATGTTAATGAGTGTGTGTGAGTGTTTGAGTTTTACGTCTCATCAACATCTAAGGTCATACAGAGACGGGCCTCGGTTTACAAACTGTCTGGAGAAGCCCGGGACCGATCCTGCAACCCCTGGTTTAGAAGGTGAGTAGCATAACCACTACACCACGGATGCTTCTAGTTAGAGACATATTATATGTTTCTTTCTGCCTCCTAAGTTGTTTCTTGCCCCTATGCCAAGCACGTATTGATTGATTGATCAATTGATTGATTGATTGATTGATTAATTGATTGATTGATTAATTCCTGCCTTTATTTATTTTCAGGAGACTGCGAAGTCATTGTCTGCCAGTAAGTTCTCCTGGTAAGTATTACGAACCATAGATAAAACATGATAGATAAAGCAGAACTTCAGTCACATTTAGTATCCGAGATACCATAGGCAGTCGAAGGGATTGTCATTATAGAAAAGGTCTAGCTCTAGCTAGACAGCTTTTGGAAAGAAACTCTATAACTTCTAAGCTTCCGTTCCAGCACTATGAGTAATTATTGTATGTACCTATGCTCTTACCAGAGGTACATAGTGGGATGGTCTGAAAAGAATATGGTACCTTGTGGGGCGACCTTGCATTGGGGGGCTACACCCCATAATGCATACGTTTTTTTTTCAGTGCAAATTAGCTAATTGGATTAAGTTCCAAATTTGAAAGGTGCTGCCCAGACTGCATACTGTGTCCATTGTTTTACAGTGTCCAGTCGAACGTTTTATGGAGTGAGCCCCACAATGATGACCTTTCTTTTGAAGGAAAATATAAATCATGCATGTTTAACTCACTTTAAAGGTACCCCACCAAGCTTACTTCTACACACCTAAACTGTTACTATATATATACAGGGGTAAAAGTCTTAAACAAATAGGCACTACCTAAAAATTATGGCATGCAAACATTGTGGGTTGCAAAGTACACTGTGGGATTTCCCATAAATGAATGTACCACTGGTAGGTACGTCCGTGTTGCATGTCAAAGGGAAATCGTGAAATAAATACAGTCGAATAAATAAGTGGAATTCCTTGGAACCAGGAAAATTTGTTCGGAATGGGGATAGTTTGAACTACTGAGGGTTAATCATGGAACAAGTATAGGATCACTTCAGTGTATCTTTTCTTTTATATAGTAAATACATGGTTAGAGTCTTTGATAATAAAATATAGTCGGTGAGCCTTAGACAATTTTATAGGGGCGAGCTTTAGCGAGCCCCTATAAACTTGTCGGGGCGATCCGAGTATATTTTATTATTAAAGACACTATCCATGTATTTAGTTTATACCGCAATTCAAAACAATCAATGAATTTTGCAATAATTTAGCAAATTTAAGCCAAAAAGACAGCAGACTGTGTGACATGTTAAACGACATACAGTGCCATGGCGCGCACACGTAGTATAACGTGACGTCAACGAGTGCAAAGTTTCTGACGTCACCGCGCCACAAAGACCTGGTTAACAACACGGACGCTTGAATTAAAAGTTTCTCAGCGCTTCACTTTCTGTATGAAAATCTGCAAATAAATAGTTTATTTAAGCTTTAAAAATTATTTTTGAGGTTAAGACGCAACTCCAGTTTCAGTGCACAGTTATTCGAACGGGCCATTCAAACGAGGAAAAGCCGAGAAGGTAAGAATTTAGCTGAAATTTCTGAAAATCTGTTTAAATAAATATTGCAAAGATTTTAACTAGCAGTTTCGTTGTTTTCCCATGTATAAAAGGTTGCATATTATTGATTACACTTGTAAAATAGTAGGTCCGGTCTATGAACGGTCACTAGACGTATTATAGGTCAGTAGAAGGTATTATAGGTCACTACCGATTATAGCGTGCAGATATTCGACCCCCTTTATTAGGTTCCTAGACTGGCTGGTTGCGGGTATGCTGTGTGTACTCATTAAAATCAAAGTAATGGTATGCTATGTGTACTCATTAGAATCGCCTCATTGAGGCGATTCTAATGAGTACACACAACATACCTTTTCAACACAAAATCAGAAAATTATCCTTAATACATGTATATCAATATCTGTAACTATATATGAGATACATTCTCTAGGAACTCATGAATCATGGTATACGAGAGTCATCAGTGTTCGAGTTATCCAAGTTTCACTGTATGTTAACCCTTGTCCTGCTGAATATTTAAATATGTCACACCCACCACTGATTATCAGCCAATCAGATTACTTGATTCAAATTATTGCAACAAATTTTTAAACTGGATGGCAAACAATGAAGATCCTGATCAGATGGCTTCTTCAGAAGCCATCTGATCTGGATCTACATTGTTTCAAAGATAAGGCATATCTGGGCTCAGCAGGACAAGGGTTTAAACTAAAGGTTTGGGATCCGACATGCCAGATAAGACTTGTTCTACAGAAGAGGGTTAGGGCATGATGGAATAGCCAGACCGTCAGGTTTATTTACGAAAACAGCCTATACTAATACATTGTAAATTTTGTTTGTTTGTTTTGTTTGATTTGAGGTTTAACGGCCCCGTCAAGACTGTAAAGGTCATTTTGGGAACGTTGCTTCCAATTTTGTGGGACTTTTACCCGACATTGAGATAAAATGGCATCTCAAGCTCTGCTGCCCAATGAAACCTATGGGGTTTATATTATAAGCATGAACGGTCCGACTCGCACCGCTTTGCCTTGGCAGGCTTAGATCCTCTAAGTGGTTTACGTGTGCGGTCGGTTTCAGCTCTGCGTGGAAGCATAAACTCAGGCATCAAGCAGATATATGTCGGAGTAACAATCATACTCTTCTTCTTCTTCTTCTTATTATTATTATTATTATTATTCATTCATTGCTATTGTACGTTTTTGATCACTATTTTTTTATAGGAAAAGGTAAATCTAAAAAAGGTAACATATATGTACATGTTCAGGCTGAGCCATCATCCAATCGTTTGACATTTGGTATTCCTGTCATGCAATTTTGAATATAACTTAATTTATTTTAGATGTATGCCATATAATAAAAAATGCATGGGGAATTTGAATTGTGTGTATACACAATAACCAAATGAACAATCTTTTATATCGTGCGGAAAAAGAATAAACAAAAATAACATCAGTGGAGCGCGTGAGCATATTTTACAAATACACCATTCATAGACAATAATTAACATTTAGATTCCTAAATGCCATGATATGTATCTTATATAAAACTGACAAAATAAAGCTTGAATAAAAGATTTACCCAGCATAACGAACCTTTAACATTTAACCCTTTTAGTACCAAATGGAATCTTCCCACTTATATATGGCAGGAGTCCATTTCAAACTTTAGGAGTTTCAGGTTGTGTTTTCAACAAAATTGATTTGGAAAATGGCTGAACTGCCTGCAAATAGTGTAGGCTCTGATGAGACGCCGCGTTCTGCGGCGTCTCATCTGGGCCTGCACTGTTTGCCAAGGTACCCTTTTGGGGTTCCCGGTACTAAATGGGTTAAATAGTAATACTATACCCTCGACATTGTAAATAAATGAACAAACTATTTATGTATAAAAAGCTTTATACATCTAATTTAATTGACCATGTTTATATTTTTTTGGCTGCTGCGTAGACTTATTTGAGCTCTGAAACCATGCAGAAAATTGTAGTTGTAGAAAACTGAAACCCGAAAATATAATCTGCAATTTTGTATGTATACGCAAAACCATCGTTCAGACTTAAAAAATCACTCATTTACCCACTTGATAGGCGTGGACGAATCCATTTTCACTTTATAAGACTTGTTTTATCTGTTAAAAGTTTCTGTGTTTAAATCCCACGCTGCAAGTAAACCGTGTAGACCCTGATCAGACGTCGCATTTTGCGGCGTCTGATCTTCGTCTTCATTATGTGCCTAAGTCACATTTTGGAGACGCTAATATTCCATTTTAGGGTGCTAGGCATGTATGGGTTAATCCCGAAAATTTGTGCAAAATCATGAAAAAAAACTAAACGCTATCTTTTATTTGAATCCGATGTAATTTTGAACCCGTTAGTTATTTTCTTCCGTTATGATCGGAAAATTTATGACGTCAAACACATAATGATAATAAATTCTAAATTGTTTAACCCATTCAGTACCAGAAACCCTTAAAGGGGTACCTTGGCAAACAGTTCAGGCCCAGATCAGACGCCGCAGAAAGCGGCGTCTGATCAGGGCCTACACTGTTTGCAAAAAGTTCAGCCATTTCATTTTCCTAATAAATTTTGAAGCAAACACAACCTGTCACCCCTAAATTTTGAAATGAACTCCTGCTTTATATAAGGTGGAAGATTCCATTTGGTACAAAACGGGTTAAAGGTTCATAAGCCCAAGCTCAAGCTTTTCAAAAACATTTCCCGTCATGTATGACTATTGGCGCGAATGTCTATTATTAAATCATACACGAAGCTTTTGAGATTTTACGTCCCCATCAAAACCAATAACATCATTTTGGGGACGTCGTTTCCGATTTTGTGGGAGTTTTACCCGATGATATCTCAATTCCTACCGCCCAAAGAACTCGCTATAGGGTTTAAGGAGCGGTTCGACTTGCACCAGTTTTCTTGGGCACACTTTGACCTTCTAAGCGGTGTACTAGTTCTCAAGTTCTGTCGGGTTCAAAAAAAAAGTTATGTCGGGTTCAGTTCTGCGTGGAAGCAACATACAGCCCAATCTATTCCCCCAAGCCTCGATGGACAGAGGCACTTACACATGGGGCCAGAAGGTTGATTCGTCCCACGGGATTAATGTTCGACAACATTCAAGCTGCATTCATTTTTATGCCCCGCCATTCAAAAAATGGCGGGGTATTATGTTATACCCTCCGAAGTTTTGAGTGTCCGCCCGTCCGTCCTTCAGCGCCCCATAGTTCCGAGTCCGCTCCATAACTCTGATAGCGTTTGAGATATTTTCACGAACCTTCACAGGTATGTAAAGCACTATCAGACGACGTGCAGACTTATAAACCGTAACTCTGATTTTCCTACTTTTGGAGTTGATGCCCTTTGAACATTGAACAAAGGCATGTCTATCATAGTTTCGTTTCCGCTCCATAACGTCGATACGATTTGAGATATTTTCATGAAACTTCACAGTTATGTAGACCACCATGAGACGACGTGCAGAACTTATGAACCGTAACTCTGATTTTCCTACTTTTGGAGTTATAGCCCTTAGAACTTTGAAAATGGCCGTTGCTTTCAGTTTCGTGTCCGCTCCATAACTCTGATACCGTTTGAGATATTTTCTCGAAACTTCATAGATACGTAGAGCGCTATCAGACGACGTGCAGAACATATATACCGTAACTCTGAGTTCCTCCTTTTGGAGTTATTTCCCTTTGAACATTTGAGGTAGCCATTTCTATTGTAGTTTTGTGTCCGCTCCACAACTTCGGTACAATTTGAGATATTTCCGTGAAACTTCACAGATATGTGGAGCACCATGAGACGACCTGCAGAACATATAAAACATAACTCTGATTTTCCTATTTCTGGAGTTGTTGCTCTTTGAACTTTGAATAAAGCTGTTGCTCTCAGTTTCGTGTCGGCTCCATAACTCTGATACCGTTTGAGATATTTTCACGAAACTTCACAGATATGTCGAGCACTATCAGACGAAGCGCAGAACATATGAACCGTAACTCTAATATTGCTACCGTTGGAGTTATTGCCCTTTGATTTGTTTGTTTGTTTGATTTGAGGTTAAACGTCCCCGTCATCACTGTAAATGTCATTTTGGAGACGTTGCTTCCAATTTAGTGGGACTTTTACCCGACATTGAGATGAAATGACATCTCAAGCCCTGTCGCCGCATGAAACCAATAGGGTTTATGAGCATGGACGGTCCGCCTTGCACCGCGGTTCCCGGACATGCTTAGATCCTATAAGCGGTTTACCAGTACTAGTGTGCGGGCGATTCAGCTCTGCGTTGAAGCATCATGCAGCCCATATATTTCTTCAAGCCCCTATGGGCGGGGGCGGTATTGCCCTTTGAACATTGAACATAGCCATTTCTATCGTAGTTTCGTGTTCGCTCCATAACTTCGATACCATTTGAGATATTTCCATGAAACTTCATAGGTATGTAGAACACCATTAGACAACATGCGGAACATATAAACTATAATTCTGATTTTCCTACTTTTGGAGTTATTGCCCTTTGAACTTTGAAAAATTTTCACGAAACTTCACAAATATGTATAGAGCAGCCTGAGACGACATGCAGAACATATGAACCATAACTCTGATTTTCCTACTTTTTTAGTTATCGACCCTTAAACTTTGCACATAGCCATTTCTAGCATGTGGTCTGTTTGAAGCACTATATCTCCTGAACTTAATGATTGATTCTGACCAAACTTGCATGGTTATATCATTAGGATGTGCGAAAACAGCCATTAGGCTTTATTTCACTGTGATATGGCACTTGCTTGATGTAATTGTAGTGGCAGGGCATCATGCAGTGCCTGCAGTTTTATTCCGCCCTTACCAGAGGTACATGGGGGATGGTCGGTAGATAATATGGCACCTTGTGGGGCGAGTTTGCATTGAAGGATGCACCCCATAATGCATACGTTGTTTTCAGTGCAAATTAGCTAAATGGACTAGCTTCCAAATTTGAAGGGTGCAGCCCAGACTGTATACAGGCACTTTGTCAAAATCATGCATGTTTAACTCACTTTAAAGGTACCCCATCAAGCTTACTTCTACAAACCTAAAAAGTTACTATATACAGGGGTAAAAGTCTTAAACAAATAGGCACTAACTAAAATTTATGGGATGCAAACGTTGTTGGTTGCAAAGTACACTGTGGGATGCAATATGCACCTCACAGTTGCCCCAATAATTTTAGTTTAGGATTACATCAACTTTTACACATACATTGTATATAGCCTTAATGAGGCGGTTCAAACAGTACCAACAATCTCTGATAGGAAAATAAAAATAGTAATAATAATAATAAGAAGAAGAAGAATAAAAACGTTAACCCAACTTTATGTATATAATGCGGGACTTAGAGGATTGTTCATGATACGAACTTATTAGACTGATACACATCATGAAGACACGCCTATATAGTTTTGACACCCTTGAACCCCACGTTTATACAGTAAAACTGGGGCTATCAGGGGTAAAACCTTATCTTTCTTATTTCTGCTCTAAAATATAGATTGTGGGTACTCGTTAGAACCTCCCCAATAGTGCGGTTCTAACGTGTAGCTACAATCTATATTTTGAGCAGAAATAAGAAAAATATCACAATTTTTCATCTTAAATTTTTATTATTTTTTTCGGCGGTAAAGTTTACAATGTATTTGTTTAGGCGTGTTTTCGTAATGAAATAAAGATTTTTATCATATGGCCTCGCGTCTGAGAGTGTAATAACGCCATGTAATAAATTCGATAATCCACTAGTGGATTAAATATGCAAATTAGTTAGTAGGCCCCGTAACGTTACATGTACGACGTCATTTACGACGTCGCGTTTACTAATTGCGGAATATTGACATTTTTGTTGAACAATTGTGAATACAATCCGTTTTAAATGTCATATGATAAATATAATCTTACATGAGTGTTCGTGTATTATTGAATTTATTAAACTCGTTGAAGAAAAGGGACAAAATGCTCGGCAAAGCCTGGCATTTTATCCGTTTTCCTCAACTCGTTTAATAAAATCAATAACATATCAATATCTTTTACTTTCAGCACGCTTTTAGACTCGCCAAGTCAACGTACAGAAGCAGACCATAAGTTGGAGCGGCTGCTGTTATGGATATCAAATTGTGTTCAGCTGTTGTTGTTTCTTAAACACACGTTTCAACTGCCAGAGGCGCCAGTTACCGACAGAGGATGTAATGAACATTCGCCCCGGAAAGAGCATTGTTCAAAGCAGATTGGCCAGTCATCGCCCCGGAAAGAGGATAGTGCTAAACACGCAATGGCGCAGCTAGTCACTGGTCTAGAGGAGATCATTATGTTTTGCTTTCAACAAAGTGTCTATACCATAACAAAGGTAGGAATGTTTTGCATTTCGATAACCCACCCGTCTGATATAGTGCATTTTTTCATATCTCCAAAATGGCTACTTTTCCGACCGCCCCACCCGTTGGGGCTTGAAGAAATATATGGGCTGCATGATGCTTCCGCGCAGAGCTCAAACCGACCGCACATGAGTACTGGTAAACCGCTTAGAGAATTTAAGCCTACCCAGGCAAAGCGGTGCGAGTCGGCCCCGTCCATGTTTATAAACCCCATTGGTGTCATTGGGCGACAGGGCTTGAGATGTCCTTCATCTTAATGCCGGGTAAAAGTCCCACAAAAGGGGCATTACCTGTACTGGCAGTTTCTCCAGCTCCGAAAATCCCGAAAAAATTAAAACAACCTCAAAATGACCCAATTTGTTTTTATTTGATTTTCTTAAATTCGACAACATCATTTTCTACTTAAATTTTCAGTCACATTTTCCATTGCATAATGGATGTTTTAATTACTGCAGTTTAAAATTAGATGCTGTCGCTTAATTTTGCTAATTTACTAACGTATGGTCATATTTTTGTTCTAAAATTGACCAATCTTAATTTGATGAAATAAATATAAATTTTCAAATTAACGGTAAAATATTGAATTTTTATAATCTTAAACCACAGTTTCGCTATCTAGCGTAGTAATGCAAACTTTTATGCCATAGAAACATGTTCCCTATTAACTTCTAGATAGTTTGTCGCGTAAATTTAATCGGACACAGGAAATTTAGTGGATAACAATTGTTTACCCATTTAGTACCGGAAACACCTAAAGGGGTACTTGGCAAACAGTGCAGGTCCAGATCAGACGCCGGAGAACGCGGCGACTGATCAGGGCCTCCACTGTTTGCGAAAAGTTCAGCTATTTTCCAAATAGATTTTGAAGAAAACACCACCCAACAACCCTAAATTTTGAAACTGACTCCTGCTATATATAGGGAGGAAGATTCCATTTGGTACAAAAAGGGTTAAACGGTACTATGTAAAACCGGTGTTCATGAGAGAAACAGTGTAATCAAAGTACAGGGATCAACAAATAATCAAAACTAGTGGTTGCTAACCGTAACAGAAAATGCAGACCTTCGGTAAATGAAGAAGGGTCAATGTCCGCCTCAGTGTGCCGTATTTGACAAACTGAACAAGTATTATACTTGGTCTTGTATATTTTTTTTTAAAAAAAGTTAAATGCCGTTCAACTCATAACATGGACCTTTTTGCATTGCAACAGTTGACGTTTTCTTTTTCGGCTGCTGGTCAGAATATGCACTAGCTCAATTAAAAACTTACGGCGATTCTCAACAGAAACACACGCGTGCCTGCACGAACCTTTTGAAGTAGGTCGATCGGTCTTGTTTGCAAGATAGAAGTTTTCATATTTTAATGTTCGGCACCATTGTTAACATAAAATAGTGCGACTTTCATTGTATTTTTAGGCATTACACCCTACATTATCGGCACTGTTAGACAGCAATCCTTTCAGTGACACCAATTCTGAGCGCTGTTCTATGGAAGATATCACCCGGATGTATGGTGCGCTGGCGGAAGTGACGCACGCAGTGATGTTGCACGAGGGGATCACACGCCAGCTGTTTACCTACCTCTTCTTCTTTACCAGCACTAATGTCTTCAACAAACTCATTTTGGGAGGTAAATGCATGAAGTTTCATCCAACCCCGGAGATCTTTATGAAAATAAGCCTATTTAAATATATTGAAAATTTTACTACCAAAGAAATGAAAATTTTCAGATAAAAATTCGGATATTTTTCATAAATCTGCCCAAATGATAAATTGTGGTCCTCGTTAGAACTTCCTCGTCGAGGCGGTTTTAACGAGGGCCCGCAATATGATTTTATGCAGAAATAAGAAAAAAGAATGTAGAATGTATATCCTTGTAAACCCCAGTTTTACTGTATAAAAGTATGGTTAAGAGGGTCAATTAATATAGGCGTGATATGCCTGGACCAGTTCAAAACATTGACAAAACCGGTGGGACAGTTAAAAAACAACAACAAAAACTAAATATCAAAACAAACCAAAAAAGGAAAAAACCAAAACAAACCACTTACCTGTACTTGCTGATACTTTATACCAATTTAGCGGTGTTTATTAAACAGTACGTGAAACCTTCAATTTACCAATGGTTTAGTAACAAGAAGAGCCACGGACACGGAACACAGCCATCTCTATGATCTCATGCTGTCGAAAGAGGAGATTCTTAGCGACACCTAGAAGCCTCCGTGGTGCAGTGGTTATGCTACTCGCCTTGTAAACCAGGGGTCGCAGGATCGACCCCGGGCTTCTCCAGACTTTCGGATGAGTCTTTAAACCGAAGTACCGTCTCCGTATGACCTTAGCTGTTGGTGAGACGTAAACCTCAAAGCACTGGCAACACTGGTGCGTAAACTGTCTCTGAAGATAGGCTGGAAAACTGTTAAATTCCTGTACTTAAGGCAAACATTGCAGACTCTGATCAGATGTCGCGTTCTGCGTGGTGGGAAAATCATTTAAGTCCTAGAACGCGTTGTCTGATCAGGATCCGCAGTGTTTGCCTATGTTCCGGCACATCAGCCAGTCTATGTTTTACAGAAAATCTTTTAACTCAATGCATGCGGGAAAACCCAAAATGGGTACGTTGGAAAACTGTGGACGCAGAACGCGGCGTCTGATCAGGGCCTGCACTATTTGCCAAAAGAATTTTCCATCAAAAATAGCATTACGCAAACACGCCTATACAAATACATTGCTATTTTTATCGCCGAAAAAATGAAAATTTTATGATGAAAAATTGTGATATTTTTCTTATTTCTGCTCCAAATATAGATTGTGGGCACTCGTTAGAACCGCCTCATCGAGGCGGTTCTAACGAGTACCCACAATAAATATTTTAGAGCAGAAATAAGGAAAATAAGGTTTACCCCCGGAAACCCCAGTTTTACCATGTAAAAGTGGGGTTCAAGGGGATCAAAATTATATAGGCGTGCTTTCGTGATGAATAAAAAAGAAAAAAAGGCCTGACACATCTTATATGACAAATGGTCTCGTCTAACATACAGCAATGGAAGAGTTCACTAGTATACAATGGGTTAATACAACATTCTGATATTACATCGTCAAATATACATGTAACTCTGCGTTACTATAAAAGGTTAGGGTTCAATGGCAGTTACGTGGACATTACGTGGACATTAGCATCATAACTTTGCGTATAAATATATATATAAAATATCTGAAAAAAAAAAAACAACATATGTTCAAGTACACAGTGTCACTTTGCATATAAGAAAGCGCAAAGTGCGGTCGGCGGTAAAATACTGGGTTGAGGGTGGGGGTGGTTTCAACGCCAAAATCTACGAACATTTAACTATTGCCATCAGTTCTAGTCACGATTCAGGAATGAGGACTATATGAAGTTCATATTAGGGCAGAAGAAAAGTAATGCTAGATCACAAATGTCCGAACTCAGAACATAAAACATCTTAGTTTTTTATGTCCCCCACCGGAGGGGAGGGGGACATATTTTTTTTTTGCTGCGGATTCCGTTTACGTTGGCGGCGGCGTGGGCGTCGGCGTCGGCGTAGCCTGTTTGAAGCACTATATCTCCTGAACCTATCGATGGATTTCGACCAAACTTGCATAGACACATCACTAGGATGAGGGAAAACAGTCTTTAGGTCATTATGCACTTGACCTCATTTTCAAGGTCACAGCAACCCCAAAACAGTCATTTTTGGGCCAAAAATGGCTTGTCTGCACTTTATCTCATTAAGGAATGGATTGATTTTAGTCAAACTTAGTACAATATATCATTACAACATACCACAGATATGATCAGATTTTGGTAACCTTGACCACATTTTCAAGGTCCCAGCGACCCTAAAATAATCATTTTTGGGCCAAAGATGGCTTGTCTGCACCCTATCTTATTAACGAATTGATTAATTTTAGTCAAACTTGGTACAATATATCATTACAACATACCACAGACTTGTTCAGATTTTGGTGACCTTGACCTAATTTTCAAGGTCACAGCGACCCAAAACAGTCTTTTTTTGGGCCAAAGAGGGCTTGTCTGCACTCTTATCTCATTAAGGAATTGATTGATTTTAGTCAAACTTAGTACACTATATCATTACAACAAACCGCAGATTTGATTCGATTTTGGTGACCTTGACCTCACTTTCAAGGTCACAGCGACCCCAAACCGTCATTTTGGGGCCAAAAGTGGCTTGTCTGCACTCATCTCCTTAACGAATTGATTGATTCTAGTCAAATCTGGTACAATATATCTTTACAATATATCGCAAATTTGATTAGATTTTGGTGGCCTTGACCTTTTTTTCAAGGTCACAGCGCCCCAAAAACAGTCAACTTTGGGCAAAGGCCAAAAATGGCTTGTTTTCAGCTTACATTTTGGTGACTTTAATCTAGTTATTAAAGTCAAATGGGTGTTTAAGATATTTTTATGGTGGGGGACATTGTTTTCCTCTGAAAACATTTCTAGTTTTATACTTATTTATTTTAGTTTAAACTAAATTATTTTAGTATAACCTAAACTAAGATGTTTTATGTTCTGAGTTCGGACATTTGTGAACTAGCGATACTTTTCTCCTGTCCTAATAAAACATCTTACAGTCTACTCTTTTGTCCTTACGAATTGCTCTCTACATAATATCAACAGAACCTGAATTATGCTTCTTCTGACGTCACGGTTTTAGATATCATTCATGTCTCAGTGATAGAAATGTTAACTCAAATCCTTTTCGATTAAACATTTTATTGCATTATTTCACACAATGAGACACAAGTTATATCAAGATTAGGTAGTCCTCTCCCGAGACACCAGTTTAACCCATCCAGTACCAGAAACCCCTAAAGGGGTATCTTGGCAAACAGTACAGGCCCAGATAAGACCTGACACCCCTAAATTTTGAAATGGACTACTGCTATACATATGGAGGAAGATTCCATTTGGTCCAAAAAGGGTTAAACCTTACATTTCCTTAACTGTTTCAGAGAATAGTTATCAGTATTACAACTGGGCATCTGGTGTCCGCATTCGGGCAAACCTGGGTCAGTTGGAGGACTGGGCCACCCAGAACGGACTGGAGGACGAGTTCGGGCAGATGTTTGAGAGGTTGTTGGCAGCCTCAGAGCTGCTCGCTACATCCAAAAATACTCTTGTGAAGGTAAACTTAACGTCACTACAGCTCGTGTTAAGGGATTGTTTGGTGGGCGTAAAAGTCTCCCTGCCATTCAGTTCAGTGGTAAATTCCTTGCTTTCAAAGACTCATCCTTTCATGGAACATATTTTACGAACACTTATGTTAAAACCTAGGCGAACAGCGAAAACTCGGATCAGGCTGCACAACGCGTACGAGACAACAGCAACATTGGTGATAATGTCGCAAGCAGGGCTCATTATGGAATTAATGACATCATCAGTGTATGTGTCGTTAAAATTTTGATCATTTAATATGGCATATCGCACGAATATTTTGGCTAAAAAAAATATGAGTTACTCTTGCAAAAGCTACTCATACTTCTGAGTGTTAGTTATTGTATTTGCTAAAATAGTTATATGTATTGTTTTGACCACCACCAGCCTCATTTAATTTTAACATTCATTGAAGTATGAACATCAGATCACGAGCAAAGTTTAAAAGTATGAACAACATCGGAGCACGAGCAAAGTTTAAGTGAACCCCTGAACAACATCGGGTCACGAGCAAAATTTACTTTGCTCGTGCCCCGATGTTGTTCATAATTCAATGAACGTTAAGTTCTTACTATGCCGCCGCCGAAGGTGGTGGGTAATATGTATGTATGTATGTATGTATGTATGTATGTATGTATGTATGTATGTATGTATGTATGTATGGATGGATGGATGGATGGATGGATGGATGGATGGATGGATGGATGGATGGATGGATGGATGGATGGATGGATGGATGGATGGATGGATGGATGGATGCATGCATGCATGCATGCATGCACGCAGCATGTATGTATGAAGTTTCGTCCGGTAAATAACTTTCCTATTTTTGGATGGTTTTTTAAAAATTACTTGGCAGAAATGTTAACATTCATGCGAAGATGTGTCGCGCGCAATACCCAGGTCGATACCTCAATGGTCAAGGTCATACTTAGAGGTCAAAGGTAAAAAGGGGTCTTTTTCGTGTCCGGTCAATAACTTCATTATTCCTGGATGGATTTTTAAATTGCTTGGCAGAAATCTTAACCGACATGAGTTGATATGTCGCGTGCAAGACATAGGTCGGTACCTACAAGGTCACGGTCATACTTAAGAGGTCAAAGGTAAAAAAAGGTCTTATTTTTGTGTTCGGTCAATAACTTTTCTTTATTTCTGGATAGACTTTTTTAAGTTAACTTGCAGAAATGTTCACCTTTAATTTAATTTATTAGACAACGTGTCGCGCACAAGACCTAGGTCCGTACCTCCGATGTCAAGGTCTTTTTTCGTGCCCGGTCAATAACTTTTTTATTCCTGGATATATTATACAATTACTTGGCAGAATTGTTAACAATCATAAGACGATATATTGCGCGCAAGACACTGGTCGGTACCTCTAATGTCAAGGTCGTCCTTAGAGGTCAAAGGTAAAAAAAGGTCTTTTTTTTGTGTCTGGTCAATACCTTTTTTATTTCTGGGTAGAGGTTTTAAAGTTACTTTGCAGAAATATTCACCTTCATTAGACGATGTGTCATGCACACGACCCAGGTCAGTACCTCCAATGTCAAGCTCATACATAGAGATCAAAGGTCAAATAAAGGGTTTTCATTCGTGTCCTGTCATTAACTTTATTATTCTAAGAAGGATTTGGAAATTACTTCGCAGAGCATAAACCATCAGTAGACGATGTGTCACGCGCAAGATCCAGGCCATCAGTACTTCCAAGGTCAAGGTCATACTTAAAGGTCAAAGGTCAAAAGAAGGATTTGTTTTTCTAGTACTCACGACAATGTAACTTATGCTCCCCTCTATTCCCCCAGAAGCGCCGACTTTGAATACCAGCCGTACAAGACCACCGCAACCTTTATTCCCCACTTGTCACCCAGTGACTGAAAATCACTAACCGTAAAATCACGGACTTCGTGACAACACACCGGTAAATATCCTCTTTGCTCGGCGCTTTTCGAAGTGAAAGGACGCGTTGGATAATTTATCCAGAGTATTCCTAGGCTCGAGCAGCCCTATTACCCCCGGTTTGCTTTCAAATTATTTTTGTTTAGACTTATTATTATTGCCGTGCTGTGTTCTCTTTTTTCTGTTTTATTTCAGAATTTGGAGTTCAGTTTGAAATGCTAAATAGATGTTCAGGTAAGCAAGGAAGGGGTTGTTCACGCTTCCTCGCGGAGTGGGACAACCACCTTCTTTGCCATTCATGCAGGGATTGTTCTCAGGATAATCCCTGTAATGTTTGTTCCGACTGGTCAACTTTGACATGGTCCAAATCTATTAAGGCCATGTCTAAGTTGTCCAGACGGTCTAAATTAGACAAGACTGAGGAAAAGGTGCAGACGGAGGGTGCTTCTAGGGAGTTCTCCCGACCCTTGCAAGAGGGTAACGAGGCTCCTGTTGTCACCGACCAAACGGTTAGTGATGTGGAAGTTCCCTCCTCCCTTGCTTTGACCGCTGGTTCAAACCTTGGGGCTCCTCTTCCTGAGTGTTCCACAGCTGGAAACGGTACTGGAAACTCTTCCCAGTCTACGTGTCGAAGGGAATCTGAAGGTAATTCAGGTGACCAGCGGCCCAGACCTTCTCAATCACCATTGAAACGTCTGGCCATTCGACACGATGATAGGGTCCATGGCTCCCGTTCTCGCTCGAGGCGGGCCCATCGTTCCCCGTCTTTAAGTACTTACCGGCGTCCAAGAGCCTACCGCTCTCGAAGCCGTGGTAAAAGCCGCTCGGCTATTCGTTCCCGTAGCCGCGGCCGTTACCGCTCAAATAGTACTACGAAGAACCGTCGCTCTAGATCTTGCTCTCGGAGATTTTCAAGATCAAGCTCGGGTTCTTTCAGCAGCCATGGCTCGCGACCCAAGCGTAGCCATAGCCGCCGCTCCATGCGTAGCCATGGCCGCCGCTCCAGGCGTAGCCATAGCCGTCGCTCCATGCGTAGCCATAGCCGTCGCTCCAGGCGTAGCCATAGCCGTCGCTCCAGGCGTAGCCATAGCCGTCGCTCCAGGCGTAGCCATAGCCGTCGCTCCAGGCGTAGCCATAGCCGTCGCTCCAGGCGAAGCCATAGCCGTCGCTCCAGGCGTAGCCATAGCCGTCGCTCCAGGCGTGTCCACAGGTCTCCTCGAGACCAACGTTCACGCTCTAAAACGCCCAGCCGTCATAGGGGCAGACGCTCCCCTTCGCATGGTCGTAGGCAGATTTCCCGCTCACCTTCCAGGTCGAGCGGTTCAAGTCAACCTTTTCTGGAACCAACAAGAAGGCTTAGGTTCCAGAATGAAAGTAATCCCCCGCTGGTTTCTGTAAGCACAGCGAGTGGGTTTTCATGTTCTAGTACTCGTGAAAATTTGGTTCACAGTGTACAACCGGATATGCGAAATTTGATTCGTCAAATTTTGTCCGAAGAATTGAGTACCAATACCGCCAGTCGGAAAAGGTCTCGATCCCTTTCATCCTCGGAAGATCTTGATAGAAGGGTTAGAAGAAATTCTTCATCTCTTTCTAATCCATCAAACGTGGATAAAACCTGTCAGTCAACTTGTAATGAGGATAGTACTGAGGTTGGGGATAAGGGCCCAAAGGGCTAAATCCCCAGTGGTTACAGAGTCCACTGATAGTATTCCCTCTGTTATTCAGGAACCGGAAATACTGCTCCGGCCGGAACCTGGAGAGAAAATTGACGATTCGGCTGATGAATCGTGTGATCAAGAGAATGAGGCTGACAATTTGGTACAACCTTCATTGGCTGCACAATTGTCATATGTTGAGGCCTTGGACTCGCTACGCAGAAGGCTAGGTCCTCAACTTTGTCCCGAAGTGGCTCAACCTGAACCCCAATCAGGTGCGACAGCCTTAGACTTCTTTACTAAGAAATCCACGGAAACTGTTCAACCGGTCCTTCCTCAAAGTCGTTTAATTTTGGAACTAATTTCCAAAATTAATTCGAAAATCCAAGGACCCAATACTATTCAAGGATCACTATTGGACAGTTATCCTAAGGGCATGGGGACCAATAGGTTTCCCAGTTTGATGATGAAACCTAAAGTGTTTGGTCAGGATTCGTATAGAATAGTGGATCCTACTTTACAACTAAATCCTCCCCCAATAGATCCATCGTTCAGAGAGGTTCTTAAGCAGGGGGCATCATTGCCTACTTCTCACAATGTCCAGCTGTTGCACATGGAGATTTGGGAGAAATTGGCAAGAGCAGGTGTACATGTTACTTCCCATGCTGATATGTTTCTGTATGGCATTCTTTCAGCATTGGGGAGCTCAACGCCTTCTCAGTCAGATCTGGCGGAAGTGCGTAGGTATTTGGAATCTCTAGCACAGTCACATATGCATCTGTTTGATGTATTGGTTAGACTGGCTAGTGGTCCATTGCTTGCCAGACGCGATGCGTATCTTGACAAGTGTGCCTTAGACTCTTCAATAAAAGCCTCACTTAGAGTTCAGCCTTTGGAGTCTTCAACCCTTTTTGGCTCTAAGATTCCAGAAGTGGCACAATCTTATAAGGAGGACTTGACAAGGAGAAGTCTGCCGAGGGCAGCGGCACCTCCTCACCCTAAGAAGAAAAGAAAGACCGGAGCTAAGTCTGAAGATGTCAAATTAGTTGTTAACTCTTCAGAGAGTGGACAGCGTCAGGTTATTTCCAAACCGGCTGCCTCCACCCAAGCTCCGCAGCAAATTTCTCATCCCAGCAGGTTTAGAAAACCTAAAGGGAAGAGGAACAAGAATCAAAAATAGGGGTGCCCGCTTCTGCCAGGCCTGCCCGGACTCTTTGGAGTCATCGGGCTCGATCAAGTACAGTTTGCCAAAACCGGACATTCCCACCGGTGGCAGACTGTATCACTTTTGTCAGGCCTGGCAAAAGATCACCACAGACCAGTGGACACAGTCTGTGATAAGAAGCGGGTTTCGAATTCAATTTCGTGTCCAACCCAAATTGGCCAGAGTAGTTCCTCATTTTTTGAGGAAGCCTCCAGCAGATCCAGAGAAAATTCGACTCTTTCACGAGGAGATAGAATCTATGCTGGAAAAACGTGCCATAGAACCAGTCACTCCACATCACCCGAAAGGGGGCTTTTACAGCCGATTATTTCTGGTTCAGAAAAAATCAGGAGGATGGAGACCGGTAATCGATCTTTCCAGATTGAACCGGTACATTCTTGCTCCTCATTTCAAAATGGAAACTGTAGACTCAGTTCGTCTTGCATTACGGAAGAACGACTGGGCCATATCAGTGGAATTAAAGGATGCATACTTCCACATTCTGATCCACCGCAAGTCCAGGAGGTATCTCCGCTTCCATTTTATGGGGAGAACATCCCAATTTCGAGCGCTAGCGTTCTGGCTCTCTCCAGCCCCCTACGTTTTCACCAGAGTAGTGAAAACGGTAGTAAAGCACTGTCTTCTCCAGGGAATGCGTTTGCATGCATACCTGGACGATTGGCTTCAGCCTTCAGCCTCTCAGTTCCTGTCCATTCAGCACCGGGATCGGTTACTGAGGACGGTTTTGAACCTCGGATTCGTCCCGAAATGGGACAAATCAGAGCTAATTCCCAGTCAAATATTCTATTTCCTGGGTGCTCGTTTCGATCTGGGGAAGGGTGTGGTCGGACCTACTCTGGACATGATAGTGAGATTGCAAACAAGTATACAGAAGATGTTTGCTTCTCAGTCAGCGTCTGCCCGGGAAGTTCATTCTTTACTCGGACAGATGGAATCTGTGGCCCGTCTTCTACCTTATGGTCGGGCTCACAAACGTTTACTACAATGGCATGTGAAAGACCGTTGGTCTCAGGCAACTCAGTCTTGGGACTACCGTATTTCGCTGGGTCCTTGGTTCAGACAAGCAGTAGAGCAATGGCTGAACAAGGAATTTCTTCATGCTATGGTTCCGCTGGTTCAGCCACAACCAGATTTCTATTTGTTCACGGATGCGAGTCTGGTTGGATGGGGTGCCCATTTGGACGATCGCTCAGTTTCAGGCCAGTGGTCTGTTCAATGGAGCAAAGAACACATAAATGTTCTGGAACTCCGAGCAGTTTGGTTGGCTCTGAAGTCCTTTTGTCAGATAATTTTGGGCTGCTATGTGTTGTTGTCGACAGACAACACAACCGTGGCGGCTTATCTGAACAAAGGAGGGGGGGGGGGCAGGTCTCGAACCCTGTCGTTTATGGCAACCAAGCTGCTAGCATGGTGTGCGAAGCGACAAGTGTCTCTAACAGCCAAATTCGTTCCAAGCAAACTGAACGTTCTCGCGGATTCTCTGTCGAGGAAAGGGCAGATCATTCATACAGAGTGGACGCTCCACAGGGGCACACTGTCTCACTTCTGGGATGTCCCTCATATAGATCTGTTTGCAACGAGACTAAACAATCAACTTCCGACTTTTGTATCTCCATTTCACGACCCCTTAGCTTGGGCAGTGGATGCGATGTCACAGTCCTGGGAGGGAATGTTAGCGTATGCATTCCCTCCCGTTCCCCTTCTTTTGAAGGTGCTATTGAAAATGGAGAAAGAGACATGCTTGGTCATTCGCTCCATGCTGGGAAAGTCACCCGTGCTTTCCAGTGCTGTTGTCTCTGCTGGTTGCTCCAGCGATCAAACTCCCTTGTCGGCGGGATCTTTTGATCCAACCACACTCTCGTCTGGCTCATCCGAAACCGGAAATATTCAACCTGCACGCTTGGTTGTGCTGCAGGGAGGTCTCGAGAAGGCAGGATTTTCTAAAAGGTCTGCCGAGAGAGTCTGTGCCGCTAAAAGAGCTTCCACACAGTCTCTCTACAATTACCGTTGGAACGCTTGGATGGATTGGTGTCTCGAACGGGAGATGGATCCCATCGATCCCTCTGTAATGGTTTTGGCAGACTTCCTTATCTTCCTGTTTGAAGAGAAGAAGCTGTCTCCTGTTTCTTTTAAAGGGTACAGGTCAGCCATTTCGTCCACGCTGAAGCATTTATCTTCAGTCGATTTTTCCTCCGATCCTGTTCTCTCTAATATCATAAAGAGTATGGAATTGGAAAAACCAGTTGTAAGCAGGGTTGTTCCTCATTGGGATCTTTCTCTGGTTTTAGACTATCTCAAAGAGTCTCCCTTTGAGCCGATGTCTTCTTGTTCACTCAAATGCTTGACTCAGAAAGTTTTTCTGATCGCCCTTGCTTCAGGTCGGAGGCGTAGTGAAATTCATGCACTATCTGCCTCTTCCGGTTCTGTAAATTTTTCATCAGATAAAAACTCTGTTAAACTTCATTTTTTCCCTGTTTTTTTTGGCTAAAAATCAGATTCCTTCGGTAGCAGGAATTCCCGTTGAAATTCCAGCTCTTTCTATGGATAAAGGTTGTTCTGGCACATTTCTGTGCCCAGTTCGTCCTTTGCGTTTTTATTTGAGAAGGACAAAAAGTTTTCGGAGAAAAAGAGAAAGACTCTTTATTTCCTATGTTGAGAACTATGACAAGGAAATAAGTCCTTCTACTATATCCAGGTGGATTGTAGAGACTGTTCGTTTTGCTTATGATCAAAAAGGCAGTTCCAAATCTTACAAGTTTTGTGCTCATGAGCTAAGGGCTTTGAGTGCAAGTTTTGCTTGGCTAAATGGGGTCCCCTTGGATGCTGTTCTCAGAGCCGGTTTTTGGCGCTCTGAGAATTCCTTCATTAGGTTTCATCTAAGACATACAGCAGGAATCAATGGAAAGTTATTTTCTCTGGGCCCTGTTGTGGCATCACAGACAGTAATTTCCTCTTCTGTTTAATTCGTTGTCCGGTGATCATTGACCGTACGGTTAAACACCGTGTTAAGATAATTTAGTTCCGCCTTCTGTGACGTCATAATTATGCACAGCGGATTAATACATTTGTGGTCAAAAAATGAAAGTAAAGTTTATTTTGACCATTTTTGAGCGTTTTTTCGCTTATTTTGTTTTGGGGTTTCGTTTTATTGTTTCACTCCTCTTTAGGGGAGTGATTTCGCAACGCTGCTTTGGGTCTGGACTTTCCGGGAAAACAGCACGCATGTTTTTTCTAAAGTCCTAATTGTAAGTGTCAAATTCGACATGACCGGGTTTTTCGGGCATCTTGCTCTGTTACCAGCCTGGAGTCTCCTTACATACGACCCACTGTCGTCCTAATAATCGGACCACCTTCAGTTGCACAACATTACCTCATGAGAAATCGGTAAGTTCCTTTATTCTTATTGTGAATTTATCAGATTTCCCCACCATCCATGTGAGATTAAATCTAATTAGCATAAGTTACATTGTCGTGAGTACTAGAGAAACAAATTTTATATGTTGTTTTAACATAAATATTTGTGATCTATACTCACGACAATGTAACGACAATCTATCTATCTATCTTCTTATACTGAGTCGGTCATATCTGGCCATTACCTCAGTTGATTGGGTGGCTAAATTTAGAATTTAGCTGAAAAAAAAAAAAAAAAAAAAAAAAAAAAAGAGAGGCACTGGATGCGTCCTTAAAACTATTTACAATCTGCATAACAGAGGTATCCTAAAACGCATACCTCTGAGACCCAATCTTACACTGTGCGGGCTTTGAACTCTTCTGCGGACTTGGCATTCACCGCAGAGGAGGGAAGACTATTCCATTGGGGAATAGTTCTAGGAAAGAACGAGTTCTTCAGGGCATCACTATAGGACTGGTATCTACGATATTGTGAGTCGTTTAATTTTGATGCCCTTGTTTGGGTCGACAGTGTTACAGGGGTCAAGTACCTATCTTTATCAATAGACACTGAATCAGAGTGTATCTTGTAGAAGAAGGTTAAAGAGGACTGCTCACGACGGGCCTCCAGGGACGGCCACTCTAGCTCATTAAGCATGTCACCGACGCTACTTCTATTTCGCCATCGCCTACAGGTCCATCGAGCAGCTGTCCTCTGCACCTTCTCCACCTGCTGAGTCTGAGTTTTAACATAGGGGTGCCAAATGGGTGATGCATATTCGAGTTGAGGGCGAACCAATGTTTTATATGCAACATCCTTTGTCTGCCTAGGTGCAAAAGCCAAGTTCCGTCTAAGGAATCCCAAAGTCCTAGTTGCTTTAGATGTAATCTCTGAGATATGTTGACCCCAATCAAGATCGTCAGTGATGGTGATACCAAGATATTTGGCGGATTGAACATGCTCCAAAACTTGCTGGTGAAGAGTATAGTCAAACTTAATTTGCTTGTCTGGAGGGTGTCGTGACACTCTCATTGAGTGACATTTGGCCACATTGAACTTCATTTGCCAATCGGCCTCCCACTGTGCAAGTTGATCCAGGTCATCTTGTAAAATAAGACAGTCAGAAGGAGAATATATGTTCCTATACAGGACACAATCATCAGCAAACAAACGGACCGATGACCTGATATTATCGGGGAGATCATTAATGAAAACCAAGAAAAGGACCGGTCCAAGGACCGAACCTTGGGGGACTCCAGATAAAACAGGGACTGGATCAGACGCTTGGCCATCAAGTACAACTTGTTGTGAGCGCCCAGAGAGCCATGAGCTAATCCACCTATGCGTGGATCCTCTTATCCCATAGTACTCCAGTTTATGTAATAGCCTTCTGTGAGGTACCTTGTCAAAGGCCTTAGCAAAGTCCATGATGATCAAGTCAGTCTGTTTGTGGCCACGATTTATGGCCCCATCCAGATTGCTCACAATGTCATGGTAAAATTGAACAAGCTGCGTTTCGCAAGACCTTTGACTCCGGAAACCATGTTGACAGTCAGCAAGAATGCTCTCAAAGGCTAAGTGCTTGTTGATGTTGCTTACTAATATATGCTCCAAGGTTTTGCAACAGATGCATGTTAGCGACACTGGTCTATAATTTGCTGCATCATATTTTTCCCCTTTTTTATAGACCGGGGTTACATTTGCTTGTCGCCAGTCATCTGGTACAGTGCCCTGGGCAAGTGATTGATTGAAGATAAAGGCCAACACAGGAGATATTTCAGCACTACATTCTTTAAGTACCCTGGCATTCAGGTCATCGGGCCCAGATGCCTTATGTATCTTGAGCTTACCTAACAGTTTAGCGACCCCATTGGGGTCAACTGTTATGTCCCCCATAGAGGGGAACGGACTTGCACCTTTAGATGGTAGCTCACCATCAGTTTCACGCGTAAATGCTGATTGAAACTGTTTATTGCAAATATTAGCCTTATCGCGCGCATCTGTTTTTAGAATTCCATTTTCCCTTAGCGAAGTGATCCCAAACGCATCCTTTTTCAGGGACTTTACGAATGACCAAAACTTTTTAACTTTACCATTCTTTTGGGGACTATCGGGATCTATATTGTCATCTTCAAAGGTAAAGATGCTAGAAACATGCTTCCAATATGCATCTCTTATAACCTTTTGCACATGTGCTCTGAACCGTTTGTAATGGTTCTTAACGTCAGGGCTGCTAGACTTGCGAGCACGAAAATACATTCTATTCCGTCTTCTGATGAGATGCTTGATCGTGTTATCGATCCATGGTGCCCTATATTTTGTTTTGGTCATTTTAGTTGGTATAAACCTTTCCATTGCCGTGGTTAATTCGGACTTAAAACTGACCCACAGGTCATTGACTGACATGTGTGAGAGGTCAGAGGAAAGGAACGAATCCTTAAATCGCGCCATATGGTCTCGCAGACCATCCATATCCGCACGTTTGTATAGAAAAACTTTACGCGGGACTTGTCTGATTCGTTTAGCTTTTATGTCATACTCAACAAGGACTATGTCATGATCAGCTTTGCCAATCGGGGGCATCCCCTTAACACGGCTTACTGGGGATGGAGAATTTGTAAACAATAAATCAAGGGTCTTCTCCTGTCGGGTGGGTATGTTAACAACTTGGGCCAGGCAGTGTTCTTTGATTATGTCCAAAAGTTGTTGCTGTGTCTGCCTTTTAGGCACCCCATGGGGCACCTGCATGCTGCTCCATTCAATGTCACCACAATTAAAGTCTCCGCCAACCAAAATATGGGCATTTGCATTTGACATTATCCTAGACAAAGATGAATTAAAGGCCTCAAGATATTCTGGGTCAATCTGATCTGGTGGGCGATAAAAAGATCCAAGGTACAAAGTCCTACATCCAATGATGTTCAATTTACACCAAACTAGTTCACAGTTGGTGTCCAACTCCGGAGTTTCTGTACAGAGTAGGTCTCGCTTGAAAGCTACAAAGACACCTCCATGTGCATCCCCAACTCTGTCTTTCCGGATGGCCTCAAAGGATTCAGGGAAAATTTCCGAGTTTTTAATTTCTGGGGTTAACCAAGACTCATTGCCCAAAATGATATCTGGTTTCGCCGAGTCGATAATTGTAAGGCCCGTATTTATATATTTATATAAACTCCCAACCTCCCCGCTAATCTGTTTAAATTCCTCGCAAAGAGGATATTTACCCGTGTGTTGTCACGAAGTCCGTGATTTTACGGTTAGTGATTTTCAGTCACTGGGTGACAAGTGGGGAATAAAGGTTGCGGTGGTCTTGTACGGCTGGTATTCAAAGTCGGCGCTTCTGGGGGAATAGAGGGTAGCATAAGTTACATTGTCGTGAGTATAGATCACAAATATTTATGTTAAAACAACATATAAAATCTTCTTCATGTCTGGTCAATACTATTTTATTTCTAGATGGACTTTTGAAATTACTTTGCAGAAATGTTCACCTTTATTAGACGATGTGTTGCGTGCAAGACCCAGGTCCGTCCCTTCAATGTCAATGTCAAACTAAGAGGTCAAAGGTGAAAAAGTGGTCTATTTCCGTGTCCGGTCAATAAGTTTTTTATTTTTAAAAGGATTTCGAAGTAACTTGGCAGAAATGTTAACAATCATGAGACGATATGTAGTGTAAAAGACCCAGGTCAGTACCTCAAGTGTCAAGGTCATACTTAAGAGGTTAAAGGTCAAGTAAAGGAATTTTTATTCGTGTCTGGTCAATAGCTTTCTTATTCTAAAATGGAGTTTGAATTTACTTGGCAGAAGAGTTAACAATTATGAGACCATGTGTCGCTTACATGACCATGACCCGTGACCTCCAAGTTCAAGGTTAAAATGTACTCATACAGTGTGTTACATAACACTCACTTCCGTGTCCCATGTCGTATGGCGGGGGACATTTGGGCCCTATGGACACAATTCTAGTTAATTTGCCATCCATTTTGTGAAGAAAAAATCTGGTCTGAGGTCTAAAATTGAAACAAGAAAACAATTGCACGCAGTTTTCCTAGTAACAGTGTTTGATCATATTGGAGAGAACCTTGGTTTACATTTGACATCACTGAATGGTCATGTGACGTCGCTCGAGTCAATGTATTCATTAAAGAAATGAAACTTATTTTTCTGCAGTTCATGTAAGTATGAACGCAGTGGGTCGCGTGCAAAGTAAATGAACCCCGAAGGGGTTTCATGTAAACTTTGCTAGCGACCCACTGCCGTTCATACTTTCATGAAAAGCAGAAAAATTAAGTTTATTTTTTTATATTTACATGGTTTGCTCCTCATCACTAGGCGAAAAAATTCTGTAGGGCAAACTTTTAAAGCTGAAAAACATTTACACGCTGTTTTTGTACAAAGAGCGGAGCAGCGTTGACGTCATCAACGCCCGTAGAGAACAATGGTTTAGAATGACGTCACTTAACGTCACTGAAAATCATGTGATTCGATGCGTTCATGGAAGTATGAACGCAATTGTTTTCTATAGGTTTACATTAGACTTTTCACTGGAAATGTAAATATTGAGGTATGGACAACATTGGGCTAAAGTGTAATATAAGAATAAAATAGTCCGTAATAATTCATAGAGACAAATTAAATGTAAGGTCCAAAAGTTTACCATGTAGAGGATAATTGATTTTTTTCCGTTATTTTCGGAGTTCATTGTGAAAAAAAAAAAAAGATCTTACATTGAACAAAATCAAATTTTCTGGTTCTTATATGCTTTTAACTGTAATTATTGAAGCAACTTTGGTTTTAACATATTTATTATTATAGATGTAACATCATTACAATATGAGACAAGTAGATTCAGTTTGGGATTAGAACCAAAGCACAAGTACTTATATAGTTCTTCTCCCAGAAACAAAAGACATGTAAACATAATGGCAAGTTACAAGCAAAGTACATTGAAACAAGTAATATTATGTCGTGGTATTAAGCAATGAGAAGCAACACATAATAAGTGTTGGTTAGACATGTTTGGGTGAAAAAACAAACACACAAACAAACAAAAAGACGGGGAAATATTGGTATAAGTTATGGTTCTAAATAGGATTAATTTTGCATTAAGCAATTTTAAATTAAAAAAAAGACACACACAAACATAATAGGAACAAGAATGAAAAGACAAAATATATGGGGAAAAGGATGGGGATGGGTTGGGGCCGAGGGAGGGGTGGGGGTGGGGGGTGGGTGGGTACCTGGCATTCGATATGGAATACAGAGGCATTTGACAACCAAGTAATTGTAATATGTCCATCGCATGACTGTACCGGTAATCATGACATCTCATGCAAAACGTTTAGTGTTTAAAATGAACCGATGAATATTATCGAAAATTATCACGTTTATGTCATATGATAAAGAGGAATCTCCATACAAAAGAAAATCAAGAGTAGGAGTGAGATAGATAAAAATCGCATTTAGGAGTACGTCCCGATGGACAGTGGAAAAAGAAGTGTTGTGAGTTCTCAAAGCAATTTTAGCGTGAGCCATCAACATGGGGAACAAACTTTTTCCAGGATGTTTTCATGTCGAAAAGAGGTGTTCAGCGTGTTTACTGGGTATTATATTGGGTGTAAACTGAAAACTGCACCTGGAAAACATCTTGGAATATTACTTTATCAAATCGTTCACTTGAAATTTGCAATTAAATAATGCCCGCAGTTGCTAAGTTTGTCTGGCGTCGCGTGCATTATTTACGCTGCGTAGGCGCTAAAAGTGACGTCATCAACGTCTGAATGACTGAATGACAAGAAAAGTGCGTGAGGTGATTTCTTAAACACATTAATAACGTTTAGCAAACTGACATGTAACAAACAGAAAGTATAAGTTATTTTTCGACGATACATCGAATTCACAAACAGTGAAAATAAAACTCGTACTTTCATTGTTTGAAACAGTGACAAAATCGATTTCGATTTCACTGAGAAACCTCTATATTTCATTGAAAGTTGTTTTCTGTAAATGCACTGAGAACGTAACTATTAGGCTTACGATGCTTTGAACATATTTGAACAACTTCGCTCGCTTAATGATACACCCTGTGCGCCTTTCGAGCCTGTTATGTATAAAATCACATTGATCACATTGGATGAAATTACACAAAATATATTATTATATGGTTGGGTGAGATGAAAGTGACGTGTATCTTGCGTCACTTGGGTGTCCAACTGGTATTGAGATACAGTTGTATAAGGCCTGTTGTCCTTGCAGCGGCCTGTTGTCATTGCCACGACCTGTTGTCATTGCAACAAGTATTTCTTCACTTTCTACACTGCCATTTACTTTCCTCTTTCTCTCTCCTTCCTTTACTTTCATCTGCTCTAATGTCTCTTCAGTTTCCTTTCTCCCTTTCACAGGGAGACGACACAAACGAGACTATCAGTGCACTTGTACGTTTGAGCAGTGACGTCAGAGGAGAACGTCACAGGGGTAAATGATGTTTTGTCGCTGCTCTCGAACAATCAGAATTCTTGAATATCAGTTTGGTATAATAATTTCATTTGACACGGTTTATATTGTGTTTGTTTTTCAAAAATGTTTGGATAAATGAGGTTTTACCCCTTTTAGTACCAGTGGAGTATGATGAAGGATCATTATCAGCCTCTTACAGCGGGACAGATCCATCACATTCTACGACAGTATCAGTTGGGTACACGAGATCGTCCGACCGTCTGGTCGCCCTCCGAGGAGGAGATGGCTGAGATAGCCAAGGAAGGTGAGTTATGTGAGACAGAAAAAATCACCTACAAGTCGTTTATACTGCTTTTTTATACTATTGTTGGCAGATATGACCATACATACCGGACACACACAATGTGGACCGTGTTGCATTCGTGTCATGCATATAAAGTCAGGTTAAACTTTGATGACTTACCATAAAGTTTTTGTCGCCCCAAAAGAAGTTTTGAGGTTTTATTTTGTTTGATTTGATGTTTAACGTCCAACGCAACACCACATATGTCATTTGGAGTTTTGTGGGACTTTTACCCGGCATTTGGATGAAATGACATCTCAATCCATGCTGCCTAATGAAAGCAATAAGGCGTACGAGGGGCGTTCATTTAAATGTGTAATTTATGGCCCACCATAGCACGTGGCTGTAAGGAGCAAGTGGAAACTGCGTTGATTTCACGGGGGAATGATTATTTATATGGGATGCGGTCTAATCTATTCAGTCTTTCAAAAGTTATGGAAAGTTCAAGTCATATACAATCAACCTCACTGTATGCAAACTGAAAAACAAAATTATTCATGGATGTAATTATTAACCCTTCTCTTGCTGAATATTAAGTTTAGCCACACCCATTTCTGGCTTTGAACCAATCAGATTACTTGATGTAATTTATTCCTACAAAATCATAAACCGAATGTCAAACAGTGTAGATCCTGATCAGATTCTGATCTTGATCTATACTGTTTGCAAAGAAAAGGGTTGTCGTGAACAGCAGGATAAGAGTTTTTTTTTTTTTTTTTTTGGGGGGGGGGGGTTGGGTTTTACGGCCCTTTCAAGATTATTTCACTCATATCGAGCCGATCGTTAATCAGAGGTGGGCGAAAACCGGATGACCCGGAGAAAAACCACCTGACCTTCCGTTGCAGAACTTGGCGTCTCACACGTGGCCCGAGCGAGGCTCGAACCTACGGCGGTGAGAGACCTAATGACTAAGAGCCAGCGCTCTTATCCACTAGGCAGGATAAGAGTTAAACAGAGCAAATATGGAATTTTAAATAAGCGCTTTGGACCTTAAACCTTCATCAGAGTCTTCACACTCACACAAACATGGATAAACAATATAATTTACAAGTTAAAGTTTTAAAATTTTACATTAAACGAGTACTAACAAACTATACTTTGAGCAGAAATAAGAAAAATATCACAATTTTTCATCTTAAAATTTTCACTTTTTTCGGCGATAAAGGTTGCAATGTATTTGTACAGGCGTGTTTTCGTAATGTGTATTGAAATTTGCACTATCTGTTTGGCTTACAAATTTGCATTATCTTTTTGGTTACCGCCTTAAAATAAATATCACGATAAACCACATTGCTTTGTAGGGAGTAGACTAGGGTTAAACTCATTATTCTTATTTCTGCTCAAAATATAGTTGGTTAGCTGATTCTAGCGATCACCATCAATCTATAGTTAGGCATTGTATCCGAAAACACATACCAATAAAACTACTACAAAATCCATGAAATAGAACATTATTGGCCATTTTTGCTGTGTGAACATAATAAAAATCTTGACATTCCCTTCGTCTAGATTTGCTGAAATTGTCCCTGTGTAACCACCCACCATTCGCCCTGCCTGACAATTGTGGTCTCATCGACCTGATGCGAATACCTGAAGAGACAAGCTTCTGGAATCATCTCAGACGACTGAAGGCCATATATGGTGTAACAGAAGGTATGCAATCATACTTTGGATAGGATGAAGATTTTGTTCTTAGAAAATCTTATAATTTGTCTATTTTTCCTGACTATTGTCTTCACTTCTATTTTAAATGATCTTTTTCAAGACTGCCGTAGTATAATATTAAATGAATTGTGACCACGCAAGTACTTTTTTTTAAAAGAAGGCCCGAAATTATTATTCACAAGAGGGTTATTCACCGTGTTTATGATTTATTTTTGCTATGCTTCCTACCACTTATACAGTAAAACTCCTTTTTAAGACCACTTTTGGGGCTGTTCATGAGTGGTCTGTAGGACCAAGTTTAAAAATCGTGATTGTGGTCTCTTACTGGAAGACACGGGATTTGGAAAACATGAGACAAAAATACAAAAAAAAAAAATAAATAAAAGCTTAAAAGATATATATTGTATTTTTAAGATGGCAGCTGTGACAGTTCTATTGTCCTGTACAGCATGTCCTAAGAACAATCTAACTATACTCAGAGGCAATAAAAAGTATACACTTTTTGATTTAGAATACCGGATCTTGTATTGCTGTCTGTAATAAAATATGCCTATGTCCGCTTTTCCCAAACGTCCAAGTTTGTAAAACTCCAATTCTTTTCCTGTAACAGTCATCCATGATGGAGTTATTGCCCTTAATTGAAAATCAATATTTCCAATAAAATCTTATGTTGTACGCGACATTCAAATCTGTGCACACCGCAAAAGTCATGTACGAATGTTCATCGATAAGACCACATCATTACTTTGCCATTAAACCCAAACAAACAGCTTCAAACTCAATTGGAATTTCTGCCTGTTCCGGATTATCTCCCTTTCAATTAAAAGCATAGTGAATTAAATGAGTCTTTTTCTCAGATCGTGAAAGAGATATTCATTTGAAACTTTCGCATACTTATTGTTTTGCTCGGCATCTTTATGTTTACTCCACAGTAAAACCTCTAAAATTGCACAATGGAAAGTTAATCTCCAATACAAATCCTATAGAAACATAATGCATTTAATAAAAGGAAGAACGTAAAAGGCGAAAATGCCATTTTCTTGGAGAAAAGATGTTGCACTTTACCTTTTGTTTAATTTCAATATGCGACATATTCTTGCCAATCAGATGCCATTCTTTAAATTTTTGCATGAAAAATCATTTATTGAATAACCCTTATTCGAAACACGTTTAAAGGGAAGGTACTCAAGACGAAATATTGGATCAGACCCCATGTCCATTTCAAGTGACACAATTTCATTATCGGTTAATCAAAATTAACGGAAAATGCTGCAGATTATGCAGCAGTGGTTGTTCTTATTTATGATACCTCATATGTATGTAGAGAGGGAGAGATTGGGACGCAAATTGGCATTCAGTAACCTGTATACTTACTTTTGCCTCTCAGTATATCAAACTCCGTGGTGTAGTGGTTATGCTACTCGCCTCATTACACAAGGGGCGGTGGGTTTGATCCCGGGCTTCTCCAGACTCTCTGACGAGTCTTTAAACCAAGGTCCTGTCTCCGTATGACCTTAGCTGTTGGTGAGGCGTAAAACTCAAACACAAACACATCAAAATATTGATTGAACGCAGCAGTAAAATGGCTCAAACTCACACCCGTTTTGAGCGCACTGCATATGAAGAACACTATAGTTTTTATTAATTGTCATCAGAAACATGTCATACCGGAGCATGAACAACCTCATAAAATCCATATATTATGTAAGGAATGCTAGGGCGTGCAAGTGTTAAAATTTTCTTTTCTTATTTCTGCTACAAGACAAAGAGTGCGGTTACTCGTAGGAACCATCTCTCTGCAGCAAAAATAGGAACACCTTTCAGATTTTCTTATGGAAATTGTACATGTTGTAAGTTACACTGCCATGAAAGATAACATATTTTCATATGTTTTAGTAGAGGCATATCATATGGTTTCAAGATTATTCCCGTTATGTTTTGACAGATGATAGCGACAGTGGGTTTAGCAGAAGCAATACACCTCGTGGTAACGAAACTAGCCCAACGGAAGAAGTGAAATATACTGTTGATGACCAACAAGGCACAGACATCCCATCTAAATCTAAGTCCAACCCTCATACAGATGTCATCAATCTAAAAGAAAGCCAGTCTGGTCAAACGTCTGATTTAAAGGTAGAAAAACAGAAAAGGAGAATACCAGTCAAGAAGTCTAACACAAACCCATGGACATTAAGAGTTCCAAGACCCGGGTCAGGTGTCTGTAAATGTGCAACAATTCCCAGATCAACACCTCACTGTCAAGGCTGTAGCCATAAAGATGTAAAAACAAATGCAACAGAAACGCTGATGTCAGATTTGATGTCAGAGGAGAACAGAGAAAATCTGGAAGCCGGTGAGAGGTATAAAGAGTCAAAAGAGAAAGTAATTAATGAGATAAATAAGAAAACTAACAAGTCAAAGGATGCAAATCTAGAAAGAATGTGTACACAAGAAACTAAAACTCTTACTAGGTCAAACGGCTTCAAAAGTAACGTTGGTAATTGCTCTGCTAGAAATGTGAGTCCCTATATCAGAGGAAGAAGTTATACATTAGGTAGTGACAAAGAACTACAGTCTTGTCTCAAAAAGAAAACAAATAATCACAGTGCTAGTATGGAAGAAATTCACTTGCCATTCATGTATCGAACACCTATTCTTAGTGCATCATTCTATGAAGCGATCGAACACGGATATAAACAGGAAAGTCGGCGTCAAAGTAACTTGACCAGCACAGCTAAAGAATTAGGAAGCATCAGCAAGCAGTTACAAACCGATAACAATTTTTCAGATGGGGTCGGACATACAACGCGTACCGAAACGAGAAAGAAAGTAACTGAATGTTCAGAAACTGCGGGAACTGAACAAGAATTTACAGAGTCAAAAAAACATGAGTTACAACGACAACATACCATTGAAAGTGGGTTTGGTGATGATGTATTCATTGAAGAAAGTTTAGACAATTTCTACAGAAGGAATGCGAAGGAAATCAACATAGCTGAAGACTTTAATTTCCTTCCCGAAAACAACACATTCAAACCTATATCTACCTCACTTGTTGACAAAAGGAGAAGTACTCAATCACAGAAACTAATGGCAATCAGTTTTGATGCTGGTTCACACAGTTCAGCAATTGAATTAGCAAGGAACACATTATATGTAAGTGGTGTGAATGAAAATCCCGGGAATGATACAGACCAGAATATAAACATTAGTAAAAGCGTTCAGATGAATGAGAAACTACTCGATGGAATGTTTATTGAAGTTGACGAGGATGTACTTGCTTCAAGAAAGCGCCACGGTAGCTCTATAAATGTCGTTCCCAACAGCCCGAGATTATGTATCAAACAAGGTACACATATCTGTATAACTATACGAACTAGCCTAGCCCATAATATTGTTCTTTTTTCATATAGATGAACAACAAATATCTTGTCAAGGCATAGCATAATTGGCCCTCGGTTATGCTTCTCGCCTGTTAAACCAGGGATCACAGGATCGATCCCGGGGGTTGCCAGACTTTCGGATGAGCTTTTAAACCGGGTCCCGTCTCAGTATGACCTTAACTGTTGGTTTGACGTAATACTAAAAGAACACATGATTAACCCATATATTCCTAGCGTCTCAAAAATGGGACTCTGGAAAACACTGAATACCCAGAACAGACGCCGCAGTCTGATCAGGGTCTCCAGTGTTAGCTAAAAATGAAGACATTTGTGTATTACTTGATACCAAAGAAATTGGGAAATCCCAAAATGTGTACCTTGGCAAACAGTGCAGGCCCAGATCAGACCCCACAGATCCCAGCTTCAGATCAGTGCCTGCACTATTTGCTAACAGAATTGTCCATCAAAAACAGAATAAAAACGAAAAAATGAGCCTACCACCCCTTATAGGACAAATGTACTTGTCCAACATATAGCAATGGAAGAGTCCGCTAGTATACACTGAGTTAAACTGGTTAAATTCGAATGGCGTAGTGCATTATTTCATAGCTCCAAAAAATGTTTTCTGTGTAAAATCGTGATTATTTTCTTAATTATACTCCCAACAAAAGTTGTAGGTGCTGTAACGAGTACCCATAAACAATGTCTTGGTGCAAAAGTAAGAAAAATAATGTTTATATTTGTAAATCCGCGTTTTGTCAATATAAAAGGAGCATGTTTATTACACTGACTTGTCAATATGATGGACTCAGCATCTTGTATGTTCTGTTTCCTTGTTGACATAACGAAAACACGCCTATACAAATACATTGTAAATTTTACTACCATAAAAATAAAAAAATAAGATGAAAAATGCGATGATTTTCTTATTTCTGCTCAAAATGTAGATTGTCAGTACACGTTAGAACCGAGGCGGTTCTAACAAGCAGTCACAATCTATATTTTAGAGCAGAAATAAGAAAAACAAGGTTTACCCCTGTAAACACCAGTTTTACTATATAAAAGTGAGGTTCAAGGGGGTCGAAATTATACAGGTGTGTTTGCGTAATGAGGTACTTTCATGCCAGAAGATATGTGTCTATGGCTATTGGTTGGCTGCGCGCATGCATAAGGTTTCAAGGACGTAGCTCAAAAATGATATAGTGATTTTTTTTTATCGTGGATTGATCATATTATGTTAACACGTACGTGCCAAGTATACCCTTGAACACCATAGCGGAAATATATAGCAAATTTTACCACCCAAAAATTGAAAATTTATGATAAAAAATTTGATATTTTTCAAAATTCTGCTCAAAACATAGATTGTGGGTACTCGTTAGAACCGCCTCGTTGAGAGGGTTCTATCGAGTACCTACAATATAGGTTTCTGAGCAGAAATAAGAAAAATAACGTATACCCCTGCAAATCCCAATTTTGCTATAAAAAATGGGGTTTAAGGGGGTAAAAATTATATAGGCGTGGTTTCATGATGAGCCAAATTGATAGAGAAAATTGTATTTTCTTACAAGTATCACCAATCTACGTTGAAAATGTATGTTCACTCTATATAATTTTGACCCCCTTAAACCCCACTTTTATAAAGTAAAACTGGGGTTTACAGGGATAAATCTTATTTTTCTTATTTCTGCTCTAAACTATAGATTGTGGGTACTCGTTAGAACCGCCTCATTGGGGCAGTTCTAACGAGTACCCACAATCTATATTTTGAGCAGAATTAAGAAAAATATCACACTTTTTCATCTTAAAGTTTTCTTGTTTTTCGGCGGAAAAGGTTACAATGTATTTGTATAGGCATGTTTTCGTAATGTTAAACAATTTTCACCATATTTTGGGACAAAGAAGACATTTTTGTTTGTTTGATTTAAGGTTTAACGTCCCCGTCAACACTATTTAGGTTATATTGGAGATGTTGCTTCCAGTTTTGTGGGACTTTTACCCGACATTGAGATGAAATGACATCTCAATCCCTGCCGCCCAATGAAGCAAATAGAGCTTATATGCATGGACGGGCCGACTCGTAACACATTGCCTGGGCAGGTTTAGACGTTCTAAGCGGTTTACCAGTACTCATGTGCGGTCGGTTTCAGCTCTGCGTGGAAGCATCATGCAGGCCAATCTTTTTCTTCAAGCCCCAATGGGCGGGGGTGAAACAAGGAAAACATAGATGTGTTATTGTTTATTTTAGAAACAAATCCTGGAGACTGTGAACCAAGCCAACACCGACAGATGTCACCTTGTCCATTGTTCACTGTCTACCTTCGAAAAACTGACGGGGGTATAGGCCTAGGACTGATTGACGGCCTGGTAAGCTGGCTACAAAATGAGTAACATTTCTCGCGCTCAGTGTAACTGAGTATGACCTTTTATAGCCCATATATTTCAAGGCTATCACTTAATGAGTCATTTTGCTCGTGTTGATCAACTGTTCTGTTAGTGAATATTTGTAGCTGCCGGCAATAATTGGTATTTTAATATTTGTGATCCGTCAGGGAAAAGGGAACCTTATGGGTGTCTAAAATGCTAACTTAGAACCAACCGTTGTTAATATACCCCGGCATCTGAAGTATGTCAGGAGGTATATAGTTTTCGTCTTTCCGTCTGTTCGTTTGTTCGTTCGTTTGTTCGTTCGTTCGTTCGTACTTCCGTCTGTCCCGCCGTTCGTCAACCTTTACATCAAAGTTTTGCGTTAAACCTTTTTGATTGCTCATATCTCTGTAACCACATGTTGGATTCTTTTCATATTTGGTACAGGATATCTCTATAGCATTACCTTTCATATAGAATATCTAAGCCCCCGGGTCAAGTCCCTAGGTGAGCTGTCCGCCCATCCGTCTGTCCGTTCATCAACATTTACGTCGATGTTTTGTGTTAAACCTTTTTGATTTCTCATACCTCTGTAACCACACGTTAGATTCTCTTAATATTTGGTAAAGGATATCTCTATTGCATTACCTTTCATATAGAATATCTAAGCCCCTGGATCAAGCCCCTGGGTGGGATGTCCGTCCGTTTGTCAACCTTTATGTCAAAGTTTCGTGTTAAACTTTTTTTACTGCTCATATCTATGTAACCACATGTTAGATTCTCTTCATATTTGGTACAGGATATCTATATAGCATTACCTTTCATATGGAATATCTAAGCCCCTGGATCAAGCCCCTGGGTGGGCTGTCCTTCCGTTTGTCAACTTTTACATCAAAATTTTGAGTTAAACCGTTTTGATAGCTCATTTCTCTGTAACCTCATATTAGATTCTCTTCATATTTGGTACAGAATATTGCTGTAGTATTATCTATCTATCTTCTTATACTGAGTCGGTCATATTTGGCCATTACCTCAGTTGGGTGCGTAGCTAAATTTAGAATTTAGCTGAAAAAAAAAAAAAAAAAAAAGAGAAGTCACTGGATGTGTCCTTAAAACTATTTACAATCTGAATAACAGAGGTATACTAAAACGCATACCTCTGAGTCTCAATCTTACACTGTATGGGCTTTGAACTCCTCTGCAGTCTTAGCATTCACCACAGAAGAGGGAAGACTATTCCACTGGGGAATAGTCCTAGGGAAGAAGGAATTTTTCAGGGCATCACTGTAGGACTGGTACCTGTGATACTGTGAGTTGTTTACTTTTGATGCCCTTGTTCGAGTTGAAACTGTCACAGGGGTCAAGTATTTATCTTTATTAACGGCCACTGTACCTGAATGTATCTTATAGAAGAAGGTTAAAGAGGACTGCTCACGACGGGCCTCTAGGGACGGCCATTCTAGCTCGTTAAGCATGTCACCGACGCTGCTTCTATTGCGCCATCGTCGGCAGGTCCATCGAGCAGCTGTCCTCTGCACCTTCTCCACCTGCTGAATCTGAGTTTTAACATAGGGATGCCAAATGGGTGATGCATATTCTAGCTGAGGGCGAACCAATGTTTTATATGCAACATCCTTTGTCTGCCTAGGTGCAAAAGCCAAGTTTCGTCTAAGAAATCCTAAAGTCCTAGTTGCTTTTGATGTAATTTCTGAAACGTGTTGACCCCAATCAAGATCATCAGTGATGGTGATACCAAGATATTTGGCGGATTGGACCTGCTCCAAGATTTGCTGGTGTAGTTTATAGTCAAACTTAATTTGTTTGTCAGGAGGGTGTCGCGACACCCTCATTGAATGACATTTGGCCACATTGAACTTCATCTGCCAATCGGCCTCCCACTGTGCTAGTTGATTCAGGTCATCTTGTAGAATAAGACAGTCAGAAGAAGAATATATATTCCTATAAAGGACACAATCATCAGCAAACAAACGGACAGATGACCTGATGTTATCAGGGAGATCATTAATGAATACCAAGAAAAGGACCGGTCCAAGGACCGAACCTTGGGGGACACCAGATAAAACAGGGACTGGATCAGACGCTTGGCCATCAAGTACAACTTGTTGTGAGCGCCCTGAGAGCCATGAGCTAATCCACCTGTGTGTGGATCCTCTTATCCCATAGTAATCCAATTTATACAATAGCCTCCTGTGAGGTACCTTGTCAAAGGCCTTAGCGAAGTCCATGATAATCAAGTCAGTCTGTTAATAGTATTAACTTCCATATGGAATATCTAAGCTCCTGTGTCAAGTCCCTGGGTGGGGCTAGGGGTCAATAATTAAGACTAAGGCATTTTGATTACGTCAAAGTTTTGTGTTAACTGTTTTCATTATACTCCTGGCATACAATGTATATCAAAGGTTATGTGGTTTTTATCTTTCCATCTGTTCATTATTAGTTAGTTTGTTCTTTCGTTATGCTGTGACCCTTGACAGATTTGTCAGCCTATTGTTTGTTTGTTTGTTTTGCCCAGTCAGGACTATTTTAGGTCATTTATGAGCCGGTCAGTTAACCTGTCCACACTTTTCCTGGTGCAGCGCACATTCTTTCGCAAAAAAAAGACAGCTGCCCTTCTTGAATCAACGGAAGGGAGAGAATGACCGTAGAATGACCGTAGAAAAGATTTCATGATCAGTCTCCACGAAAGAATGTTGCCGATCCCGGCGGGAATCGAACCAGCGTCCTCCTGATCACCAGTCAGAAGCGCATCCACCTGAGCCACCGTGGCCGGCATTGTCAGTTTATATATTGGTCTTTGTGATCTTAGAAACTACAGTGACTAGAACTCTTAAATTTTGCATAATATTTCCTCTTGAAATGCAGACAATAATAAAAGCAAGCAAAATAAAAAACGTATTGCTTTATTATGGCATAAAACAGCTACTTCAATTCAACAAATGTTCTATGACAGCCTATTCTATGTTTGTTATTTCCAGGTAAAATTGTTACAAATTGCCACAAACTTTGATTTTTTTTATTCAGCAAAGACATGCAGTTTCATCTTTGGATATGATAAATTATACTATATTTGTTGAAATGCAATAGTTCTTCTCAGTGGACTAAATGGAAAGTTTATATGGAAAGGTTCAATGCCACAGACAAATTGTCATTTCCACTAAAAGAGGGTTGGCACTGGCCGGGGGTATACGTGCCCCACTGGACACTTTGTCTAGTTTAGATATTATTTTGTTGGGAGTGCTAGACAATAAACTAAATTTATATAGCGATAGGTAATCGAACCATCTAATTTGCATAAAAAGACACTTATATCTGTACTCTTGTTTGGATTGTACAGATTGAAATGGAGCACCCAAAGCTTTCCAAAACTGCTTTCATCTTGGAAATAGGTTCAGTGGTTACAAAGATAGTTAAGATAGCATTGTAAATCATTTGCGTAAATTTGCATAAATTATGCAAAAAAAAAAAAAAAAACAACAAAAAAACGATATTGAAAATTTAGTTATCCCACCTTGTACTTAACCAGTTTTCACAAACAATCGTGGTACCATATTATTTACAAATGACATATCTAGAAGAGTGTAACTATGGTAACAATCAAACGAACACGCTTTTTGTGCAACTCAGTTGGGTCCGAGATGCAAATTAGATAGCTTGACTAGTAACTTATTAACTTAAAAAATCAGTCCAGTGTTTAACATACGGTACCTTACAAAATGATTTCTGAAAGCCGCCTGTATTTTGTTTGGTTCAAACTTTTCATATACGCCTAAGGTCCCATTTTCCCTGGCGGGTCACATTTATGAGCATTACAAAATGCATGCGCAGATAAGCAGAGCACTAAGTGTATGAATTCCACTATCTATTTAAAGATAAAAGGATGGCTCTTGGAGAGAGTACTTGAGAGCTTCACATTATGAAAACACGCCTATACAAATACATTGTAAATTTTAACGCTAAAAATCGAAAATTTTAAGATGGAAAATTATGATATTTTTAGCTCGTCTGTTTTTTGAAAAAAAAACTTTCGAACTATTGTCATCGCTCCGGCGTCTGCGTTGTCGTCTGGCCTCGTCTGGCGTCGTTCCAAAAAAACTTAACCTTGGCTATAACTTAAAAAGTATTAGACCTAGCCTCATGAAACTTCATACACACATTCATCATCACAAGAGCTACATTTTGACCAAGGACCATAACAACATTGTTGATTTTGGCTGAATTATCTCCCCTTTTCCAATTTTTTTCTGAAACACATTTTTTGCTCTCATTTTAATACTATTCACAACAGAGCCTTCAAACTTCACATGAATGTTCCTTGGGACAAGACCTTTTCAGTGATACCACACTTTTTGATCTGTGACCTTGACCTTTGAACTTTGACCTATTTTTCGAAAATTTAACCGAAAACCTTAACCTTGACCATATTTCCAAAAGTATTTGGCCTACCTTCATGAAACTTCATACACATACTCACCATCACAAGAGCTACATTCCCTACAAGTTTTATAACTCCATCTTGCAATTTGATTGAATTATCTCCCCTTTTCTCTCCGTTTTTTTTAAATTGTTTTTGTCTCTTATTTCAATACTATTCACAACAGAGCCTTCCAACTTCACATGAATGTTCCTTGGGACAAGACCTTTTCAGTCATACCACGCTTTTTGACCTGTGACCTTGACCTTTGAACTTTGACCTATTTTTTCGAAAAATTAACCAAAAAACTTAACCTTGACCATATTTCCAAAAGTATTTGGCCTACCTTCATGAAACTTCATACACATACTCACCATCACAAGAGCTACATTCCCTACAAGTTTTATAACTCCATCTTGCAATTTGATTTGACTTAGAACTTTTGTTTTCTAAAAGAAACTGCAGACGAGCGTTGGCACCCGCTTGCGGTGCTCTTGTTTCTTATTTCTGCTCAAAATCTATATTTTGGAGCAGAAATAAGAAAAATAAGGTTTATTCCCTGCAAACCCCCAATTTTACTATACAAAAGCGGGGTTCAAGGGTGTCAGAATTATATTGGCGTGTTTTCGCGTTGTCTCCTCTGCCGACCATCATGTAGTTGTGAGATGATATTGCCCCCTACAGAAAATGGCAGCTTATTAATAGCCTAAAAACCTTTGACCGTCTATACACGCCAGCTAGTCATAACAAAGGCACAGTGTCGACAGAGCCTCTGCTGGCCAGTCGTAGGCATACAGAAGCTGCATAAAGGGAGAAAATCATATTGCTTGCCTGCGCATGCGCATTTGAAGAAGTATAAATTGGAGACTGTTATGGAGCATATTCTGAAGGGTCTGCTCAATCCTTTCATCAGAGGTAAAATTAAAAAAAAAATGACAGCCCAGCAGGTCATCAGGAATTTGGCTACTCCATGCAGCTATGCTGAGTATGTGCATGTTGTGTGTGTCAATTATGCGTACATGTAGTTGATTTTTGTCAAAGGTGTAGATCAGGGGCCAGTTGTTCAAAGCCTCGATAGCTTAACGAGCTCGTTAGTGGTCATATTGTTAACTGTTCTAGCAAGTTTAATATTCAAAATTTTGGTATTTTTTCAGAACAAATATTAGCATATATGCCATAATAAATGATCAAAGTTTTAACGATACGTTAACTAACGAAATCGTTAGTTTTGAACAACTGGCCCCAGACCTAGCTTTCAACAGATGTGCAGTTTAATCTGAATTTTCAACCATCTCACAGTCATTTGATAGGATTTCTCAAACAGCACGTAAACGTGTTTTTGAAACGAATACCCTGGAAAACTATACTTTTTATAAGAAACAAGTGGGGATCAGAAGGGTATGCATTATTTTTATGCCCCCATCCCCCGAGAATCTTTGATTCGGGGTTGGGGGGCATATAGTATTAGCCCTGTCTGCCTGTTTGCTTGTCTGTCTGTCCGTCACAAAAACTTTAACCTTGATCATAACTTCAAAAGTGTTTGACCTAACCCCATGAGACGTCACACACTTATTCACCATCACAAGGGCTACATTCTGACCAAGGGCCTATACAACTACATTGTAAACTTGACCGCCGAAAAAAAAGAAGAAGACAATTTTAAGATGAAAATTTGAAATATTTTACTTCATCTCAAAATATAGATTGTGGGTACTCATTTGAACCGCTCATCGAGGCGGTTCAAACGAGTACCTACAATCTATATCATCACGAAAACATGCCTTTATAATTTTGACCCCCTTAACTCCCATTTTTATATAGTAAAACGGGGGTTTACAGGGGGGGGGGGGGGGACATTATTTTCTAATTTCTGCTCTAAAACATAGATTGCGGGTACTCGTTAGAACCCCCTCGATGAGGCGGTTTCTAACGAATGCCCACAACCTATGTTTTGAGCAGAAATGAAAAATATCACATTTTCAGCTTGAAATGTTTGATTTTTCGGCGATAAAATTTACACTGTGTTTTCGTAACGTTTCAGAGCAGAAATAAGAAAAGTAAGGTTTACTTACCCCTGTAAACCCCAGTTTTACTATATAAAAGTGGGTTTCAAGGGGGGACAAAATTATATAGGCGTGTTTACGTGATGAGCTTATTTTTTTTTCAGCATACTCCGCTTCGACTTACGGGTATCTATATCAAGAAGATTTTACCAAAGAGCCCGGCTGCTATGAATGGTTGTCTGCAGGTCGGAGACCGGATCCTAGCAATTAACGGAACTAGCGTGATTGGAGCCAATTATCAGAGGTATACAGTAAAAATCCTAAAAATTCGGATATCTTGTGGTTTTGCCTGTAATTCTCCTAAAATTTAAGCAAATTTGTTTCATGAACCAGCAAGGAGTCCAAAAGGTGCACACGGAATGGCAAACATTGTAGACCCTGATCAGACTGCCAATACTTATAATCATTACGGTATTTTCTTGTAGGGTTGCGTTGCTGATTGGGACTGCATGGCATAGTGAATGATAGTCATGTCCTTACAGTAGCGAATCTCAGAGGCCGGCGTATGTAGATTTAAAAACATTTTTCTCGAGAAAAAATTCGATGGGACTATAATTCAAAGATGAAAATGCCTGTCGAGTCAGAATTTCATGCTCTTGACACAACCTGTTTGATAAAATTCACCTTTGAAAAATAGACAGATATGGAACTTTGTGTACATTTCTTTCCGATGAAATACCACACTAACACCATTCTCAGCAAAAAGTGTGTATAAAAATGCGGTAAACTTGAGAAAAATCTGGGTCGTTTCAGTGGGTTCAGAAAAGACAAAAATTAATATATTTAGCGATAAACTGGAATTTTTTCACCATAATCATTAAATCGGAAATTGAATAATCTGCAACTGAGTTAAATTTCAGGAAAATCTTTTTCTGACCATTTTTTTATTCCAAAAAAACTGAACTACTTCCGGTCGTTGAACAGGAACAAAAGCCAGCCAACATGGCTGTAAACACAGGAAAATATCGAGACGAAAAGACTAACCCTGTAGCATTTCTCCATCTACTGGTTTGTTTATCCCGCCTGCAGTTCATCAGGTTTTGCCAGTAAATCCGAACTCCCGATGTTTACTTTATTTTTCCATTTGTGTCAAAAATAGCCTCGAAGAGTCTGCCAATATACGCATCTTCCATGACATAATTAGGTACATTGCCAACAACAACAACAAAAACATATGACGTATACATTTGTACTGACGTCATATATACGAAAAACCAATACTAACTTATTTGCCCATCTACTAATCAAGATCAAATAACAATGTAGACTAACAATGTAGACAGAATGAGCACCTTACTCTGTTAATTGAAATGTTCACGCGCAGCCTAAATTTCAACTAGTCCCATCCACCTCGAAACACAAATAAGCTTAAATTTCCATCACGTTTACTCAACGATGCTTTATTTTAGTGGTCACTACTGCTCAATCATGAGAGAGAGAGAGAAAGAGAGAGAGAGAGAGAGAGAGTTTGTTTGTTTTGAAGTTTAACGTCCCCGTCAACACTGTAAAGGTCATTTTGAGGACGTTGCTTCCAATTTTGTGGGACTTTTACCCGGCATTGAGGTGAAATGACATCTCAAGCCCTGCCGCACAATGAAACCATTAGGGTAAATAAGCATGTAAGGGCCAACTCGCACCGCTTTGCCTGGGAAGGCTTAGATCCTCTCAGCGGTTTATCAGTGATTATGTGCGGGTCGGTTTCAGCTATGCGTGGAAGCATCATGAAGCCCATATATTTCTTCAAGCCCGATGGGCGGGGGCAGAGAGAGAGAGAGAGAGAGAGAGAGAGAGAGAGAGAGAGAGAGAGAGAGAGAGAGAGCCAACAAATCATGTTGGGACATCACTTTCGGCCCAACATTGGCCCGCTGTAGCATAGCATGTCGGGACATCACTGTCGGACCGATGTCGGCCCGCTGTTTTGTGTGTGTGTGTGTGTGAGAGGGAGAGAGAGAGAGAGAGAGAGAGAAAGAAAGAGAATAATTTGATTGCACTCTGACGTAAATAAAATGAAATAAAAAGAAAAAAATCCGCTCAATCGAGTCAGCAAAGCGTGCCGGGCCAACGTCTGGCCGACAGCGATACGACCTCTTAACGCTGGGCTAACTTACGTCGTATCGCTGTCGTTCCGACGTTGGCCTGTTTGCGCTAGCCGGACACTATTCGCAAGAAAAAGATACCTGGGTCTCAAAGTAGAACCACAAAAGTCGCGCGGTGGAGGATGCTCCTAGAAAACCGACCGAAAGTGGATAATTTATTTTCATTCGCATTTTTTTTTTTTTTTGTTGTTGTTGTTTTTTTTACCATCCCTATTAGTTTTTTTTTTTTTGTGTGTTCGTGATGGGGTAATTTATCGGGCTTTGCCACAAAGTGCGATACAGGCTTGTTTGTAGAAATTATTTCTACAAACAAGCTGTAGCGCAATGGAGACAAGCTCTAGCGCAATGGAGAACCTTCCACCCCCACCCCCGAACCCCCACAATCTTTCATGCCCAGTGCAAAAACAATTGTATGATCGTAGGCGGTTTATCCTTTTCAGGCAGGTAATCTTTGAAAGACGGCAGCCGCCTCACCTTGAAATTAATGACTGTCATGTCATAATAAAGCCCCCGTCTGAGTATAGGCTGAGAAAATAAGTCCTGAGCGAGGATTTAAACTGTTTCGTCCTGTATTTGTTTAACGTCCCCGTCAACACTGCATGTGTAGGTCATTTTAGAGACGTTGCTTCCAATTTTGTGGGGCTTTTACCCGACATTGAGATGAAATGGGCAAGCTTAAATCCTCTTAGCGGTTTACCAGTACTCGTGTGCGGTCGGTTTCAGGTCTGCGTGGAAGCATCAAGCAGCCAATCTTTTTCTTCAAGCCCCAATGGGCGGGGGTCGGGCCTTTACTGAGCTGTTATAAATCTAAGGTTTCTACTGAGTCTACTGTTCACACATACGAATGCAAACAGTGTAGATCTAGATAAGAAGCCACAAAATAAAATATCTCAACCATAACGATTGTCATTCTATTAATGATTTACATCGACCAAAGTACTATTGTCTCACAAAAACAGACCTATATAATTTTGACACCCTTTAAACGCCACTTTTAAGTGTAGTAAAACTGGGGTTTACAGGGGTATACTTTGCCACCGCCCACCGGGGCTTTCAAAAATAGATTGGGCTGCACAATGCTTCCACGCAGAGCTGAAACCGACCGCACACGAGTACTGTTAAACTGCTTAGAAGGTCTCAGCCTGCCCAAGCAAAGTGGTGCGAGTCCTGATGACCTACACATGCAGTGTTGACGGGGACGTTAAACAAATTCAGGACGAAACAGTCTAAATCCTCGCTCAGGACGTTAACCGCGTGCATATAAACCCTATTGGTTTCATTGGGCGGCAGGGATTGAGATGCATTTCATCTCAATGTTCGGAAAAAGTCCCACAAAATTGGAAGCAGTGAGTGAGTGAGTGTTTTAGTTTTACGTCCCATCAACAGATAAGGTCATACGGAGACGGGGCCTCGGTTTAAAGACTCATCCGAAAGTCTGGAGAAGCCCGGGATCGATCCTGCGATCCCTGGTTAACAAGGCGAGTAGGGTAACCACTACACCCGGAGGCTTCTAAAGCATTGAAGCAATGTCTCCAAAATGACCTAAATAGTGTTGACGGGGAAGTTAACCTCAAATCAATCAATCAAACAAACAGGGATATACATTATTTACCCAACACTGAGATGAAATGACATCTCAAGCCTACCACCCGAGGTACCCGCTAGTCCAGCGGGCACACAACGTTTACGCAACGTCGTACCAACGTCGATACACAGAATGATGTTGCATCGACGTTTAAAAGTAATTTTCCACACCCCACATTGAGATGAAATGACATCTCAAGACTACCACCCCAGGTACCCGCTTGTCCAGCGGGCACACAACGTTTACGCAACGTCGTATCAACGTCGATTCAACAGCATGATGTTGCATGGACGTTTAAAAGTCTCCCCCCCCCCCCCCAAAGCGGTTTTACACCAGCACAAAAGTTCGGTCGGTTGTTTCAGCTCGGCGCAGAAGCTCATGCAGCCCAGCAGCCCAATCCAATTTTCTCCAAGCTATGATGGAAGTCGGTGTCATTTTCTGAAGGCTCGAACATATAGCAGTCACCACTGACAGGCTGCAGTATTTAAATGGAATACCGACAGATACAATGCCGTCAGATAGACTTTGAGAGAGAGAGAGAGGGAGAGAGAGAGAGAGAGAGAATCGTACCAGTGATGCGTTTTGCATAGGATTAACATGGATCTGGTGAAGGATTGTCTAAGGATGTGACACCAGTAAAAATTCTGATTCTGATCTACGTGTTCACAAACGGCTTCTGTCTATCTATATATCGTCTGCTGAGTGCAATAACGATGTAAGTGCAAAATGGCAACTTTTCAGGAGAGACAAAAAACTGTTTTAGTAAAGAATGGCATAGAAAACCATACTATAAGCTGGTTTCTTAACTTCATGGCATTTTCTTTCATTTGTGTGTGGTGTTTACTGTTGAATAAATGACATTTGAAAAGAAATATTTAGCATTTAAGGGTTGATACACCATTTCTGCGCCAAGTGTTTTTTCAACTTTTTTGGTGCAAAAACGGTGTAAGTGCATCCAGCGCTAAAATGATGTAAATGCACAAACCTTATTTCTTTGCCTTTTACATGGTAAAGCAGTAAATTAAAGGCACTTGGTAGGTAATAGGTCACATTTTATACATTCTGCATGGTACTTACATGCTTATTCTGAAATATCAAGCAGCAGGATTCAATATTTTTGAGGTATTAAAAAACTTGGCGCAAAAATGGGGTAAGTGCACTTACACTGTTTTTGCGCCAACTTTTTTTCATAAAGTCAGCGCAAAAACGGTGTAACTGACAAAAAAAAATCCAAAATGCTGAAATAAATCATGATTGAGACAGAATCCAGCTGTAGAACTTATTTACCAAGTGTGTCAAGTCCTAAGGCACCCATTTATGCAAAAAAACTATTTTGGCCAAAATGTCAGTTACACCGTTATTGCACTCAGCAGACGATATCTTCTTATACTGAGTCGGTCAGTTGCCGTATCAAAGAGTACTGCTTAACTTACCGACAAAAATAAAGCAATCCAGAGGCAGTTAGTTTAGTTGTGGTCTAACAACCAAGGTTCATAACGTATTTTGACAAAACACGCCTTCTTTGAGCATTTAAATTTTTAATAACTATTCTTCGCAGCCATGTATTTTAAAAATCTGTGTGTGCAAGCGTTGCGACTAGGTCAAATATTGACCCTACTTCTGACGTCAACATTTCCAATACTGTGTTTACTTTCGTGTAGATACTCAGCTGGAAGCCAGACTAATGTATAACAAACATTTTAGGAAAATTTGAACCAATTTTTTTTCTGACCATTTTTTTATTCCAAAATAACTGACCGGTACTGTTTGACCAGAAGTTTGTTTAAATATATTGGTTACTTAATAAACGAAGCTTCGGAAACTTTCCATTTCAGTGGCAACCATAACTAAAGTAATGAAACGTTTTAGGAAGTGTTGATGTTTTCATTTGTGCTTTTGAATGCTAATTTTATCATTTCTGGCGACTGTATGCTTATGTTAAAATGACCGGAAGTAGCTTCCGATTTCACAATTATTTTTGCTATAAAAAATAATCCCTTTCGCGGAAGCTTACAAAAAAATTAAAATCTTGACGACGGCCTTAGCAACTCTCCTACTGTTATGCTAGCTTAAAGTACGGGTTGCATTACGAAAACACGCCTATACAAATACATTGCCATTTTTGTGGCCAAAAAAATAGAAATTTTAAGATGAAAAAATTGTGATATTTTTTCTTATTTCTACTCAAAACATATATTGCGGGGACTCGATAGAATCGCCTCGACGAGGCGGTTCTATCGAGTACCCACAATCTATGTTTTTGAGCAGAAATAAGAAAAATAATGTTTACCCCCTTAAACCCCAGTTTTACTATATAAAAGTGGGGTATGAGGGGGTCAAAATTATATAGGCGTGTTTTCGTGATGTATCAATCAGGTTTTACAAGTCCGTGTAATGAGCATCGCCTTAAACCCCATTTTATATAGAGAAAACTGGGGTTTGCATGGGTATACATTATTTTTCTTAATCTTGCCTCAAGAAATGGGTTAAGATATGGGTTGTTGCATTACGACAACACACCCGTGCGACATAGTGCATTCTTTCACACCACCAAAATAAAAAAAAAATGTAATATGTGTCTTAGTTATACTCCATACATTGGTTTTGGGGGCTCGTTAGAACAGCCTCATCGAGACAGTCCTAATGGGTACCCCAACTTACGTCTTGGAACAGAAATAAGAAAAATAATGTTTACCCCATAACACACAGTTTTCTCTATATAAGGTGGGGTTTAGATAGGTGTTCATGACACGGATTTGTATACATGACGAATACACCCACCGTTATGTTCTGAGTATAGATTTGAGTAATTTCACAATTTTTCGTCATAAAAAAAAAAAAGATCGTTTTTGAGATATGAAAGAATGCACAACGTCGCATGGGTTTGTTACTGTAATGTAACTCTTACAAGACAGGTACACATATCATATCAGAATTATATAGGCGTGTTTTTGTGATAACATTTCATGGTACTGAATGTATATGCGTTATTGAAGTTCGAATATCACAAAATCTTTGGACTGGTATGCAACATGTTCAACTTGTTGCTGCGTTGTTACATGTATAGGAAATTGCTTTAGGTTTACAAGTCAATGAAATGAAGACTTTATTTAGAAAAAAATGGGTTTTATGAGTGTATTCATTATTTGCCTTATTTTTGCTCAAAAATATAGATTGTGGATACACGTTAGAACCGCCTCATTGAGGCGGTTCTAACGAGCACTAACAATCTGTTTTTTGGACCAGAAATAATAAAAATATCAAAGATTTTCATCTGGTTCTAGCGATATCATGGACATCGTTTAAGCGCACGGGGGTGTTATCGTAATGAACAAGAAGACATTCACTAAACTAAATTGATTCTACGGAAGACATTCACAACATAAAAGGGTCTGTTGTTTTCCTCGGCACTTTCAATCTTTCAGGCGCTGCAGACATTTCTAAAGCAGATGTCTACATATCTTTTCATTATTATACCCCCGGCATACGAAGTATGCTATAGGGGTAAAAAGTTTTCGTCCTGCCGTTCGTCCATATGTCCGTCCGTCCGTCCGTCCGTCCGTCTTTCCGTCCCGTCCGTGCGTCTGTTAACATTTTGGTTAAAGTTTTACGTCAAAGTTTCTAAGAGATTGTATCTTCTGACCCTTTGAAAGATTTAGTTGATACTTACACTAAAGTTACATACTGGTCTAAAGATTTCATTGATGGATGTCCCACCCCCACAATGACCTTGAGGTCAAGGTCACATACTTAGAAAATTTACATTTCGTTATAGTTTTATGACAAAGGTTATAGATGCCTGTATGTTCTGAACTCTAAAGACAAATTCAGTTGATACTTGCATCGATGTTGCATACCAGTCCAAAGATTTTGTGATATATGTCCCTTCCCCCACCCAAGGTGACCTTGACCTCAAGGTCACTTACTTAGAAACTTTACATTTGGTTAAAGTTTTATGACATAGTTTATAGCTGCCTTTATGTTCTAAACGCTAAGACAAATTCAATTGATTCGGTTGCATACCAGTCCAAAGATGTCATTGATGCATACCCTACTCTGCTGCTTCAGTAACATTGATGCCCCCCACCACTTCAGTAACTTTGATGCACTAACTCTCTTGATTCAATTAGAAATTTTATGTTTTGTTTAGCTTTTACAAACATATTTATAGATTCTTATAGCTTCTTGACTTCTTCATTCATATTACATACAAGCTGGAAAGATAAATCAGAGGGTGGCGCTGGTCGGGGGTATACGTGACCCACTGGTCGCTTTCTCTGGTTTTTTCAGCGAAAATAAGGCTTGGTATTTCATTTGAATCATTTGTCCACCTCTGATTAATGACCAACTAGATATAAGAAAAATAATCTTAAAATGGTTGTAAAGTCAAAATAAAATTATCTTTTTCTTTTTCTTTTTTCTGTTTCAGCACAATGAACTTAATCCGAGCCCAGGACGGGGCCTTGACCCTACTTGTAGCTAGAGGCAATGAATCCATGGCAAGGAAAATATCCTCATCTAATGTCTGAGCCATCAGCAGATTTGTCGGAAGAGTCACGGGAATATTATGAGAGAGGACTTCTCGAGCATCTTCATCCCTACTTTATTATAATTACACATTACAGACATTACGAAAACACGCCTATACAAATACATTGACACTTTACCGCCGAAAAAAAAATGAACGTTTTAATATGAAAAAGTGTAATACTTTTTCATATTTCTGCTCAAAATGTAGATTGTCGGTTCTCGTTAGAACCGCCTCGTCGAGGCGGTTCTTACGAGTACCCACAATCTATATTTTAGAGCAGAAATAAGAAAAATCAGATTTACCCCTGTAAACCCCAGTTTTACTTTATAAAAGTGGGGTTCAAGGGGGTCAGAATTATATAAGCGTGTTTTCGTGATGGAAAATCAAAGCGTTTGAATAAAGATCAGAATAAACTCTCTCTCTCACTCTCTCCCTCCGATCTCTCTCTATCTCTCTCTCTCTACCTTGATAACGAGTCAATGTAATTAACAACCCTCTAAATTCTATTTGCTTAAAACACAGATTGTGGGTATGTGGGTATTCGTTAAAGCCGCTTCAATGTTGACTATAAATAAGAGAAATAACAGAAAAAGGTTCTGAAGATATGAAAGGTGTCTTTTAAGGACATGAGTGTGTTAGTCATCGTAGCTCTCTCTCTCTCTCTCTCTCTCTCTCTCTCTCTCTCTGAGGCGGTTCTTACGTGGACAAGCACCCCAATCCCCACAACCTATTTTTGGAGCAAACACAAAAAAGAGCAGTGAAAGACATTTGTTTTCCAACACACCAAGGCATCCCAGGGTTTGCTTTCTATTGGCGATATCCGTCCCACCTGGCACACATAGGGGACTGAAATCTGTCCCACATGGACATTCATACTGGACAGCTCACACGCAGCTTTTGACGTCATCACGTTCCAAATTATCGGCTACATTAAGGACGCTAGCTGATGAAACAGAATTTTCGAAGTTCAAACGTTTTCTTTCTTTCTGAATAAAGAACCTCAAGCGTGGGAATGTTTTTTTTTTGTTTATAAAATCCAACGGAACAGTTTGGTACCAAAATTTCTGGACTGTGTTAATTTTTTTTTTGCCTCTTTAATCCAGCATCCCTCCAGAAAAGGGAAAACTCGTCATATTCAGGTTGCATTTTAGAAAAATGTTTTGTGGGATGATGAAATCACAAGCGTCCCGTGGTCACGTGCATAACATGGCAAAGCCTAGTTTCCCTGGTGACCGCTGGACCCACGCTTTGGGAAGTCCGTCTGTCTTGACTGAACACAAATGGTGGATTATATTTATTCCACATCGATATGTTTATTTGATAGTGCTCTTTCCATATCAAGTGAGTGTAATAAACTCTAAACCCCACCTTATAGAGGAAAGTGGAAATTCGGGCTTACAGGGGTACCAATTATTTTTCTTGCCATTGTAGTTCTGCTCCAAGCCGTAGTTTGTGGGTACTGGTTATAACAGAAACCTATACTTTGAGTACAAATAAGTAAAAAGTAAAAAAAAAAAACCAAAAAGAAAAAAAAAACACAAATTTCATCTGAAAATAACCGTTAACACACTGTGAGAAATACTGTTGTGCATTTGTGTTACGGGTCAGACGTAGCAGAAAGAAAAAGCAAACAAGCCTTTTGGAAAAAATTAACAATTTATTTACAAGGTCTCTTCAACCAGTAGAAGTAAGAAAATTAAATGTACTTAGCTCCGTTATGAAATATGCTGAATGAATCTATTTTCCTTGATCCCACAGAACCCACAGTCCTAAAAGAAAAATGATATCCTTTAACAATCCAACACAGAAATCAGAAATAACTTTTCTTAAAAGCCCAGTCTTCAAACTCCAAAGTCTGACTCAATGAGAAAAATCAAGCTCTTATATAGACCCTAAGATTTCTCTAGAATGTTCCACAGGGCTGTGGAATAAGATGATGTAATTTTCTAAAAATAATGCAAACCTGAACTTTCTGGAAGGTTCTGAAGTACTTTTCCTTGTAAACAAGTTGTTTACAAAAATGAAATTAATCTGTGACTCAGTTTTCGAGAATCTTCTATAAGAAGATAAATAAGATATTTATAGCACTATTAGGTCACCCAGTAGGGTGAAAGTGGGAATCAAAAAAAATAATTCTTATGCATAACAATTTGTATTCTGAACATTGGATTTGATGTGTTCTTATAGACAGATCTAAAGGGAATTCAGTATGTTTTGATGAAAACAATGAAGATGAGAGTTTATCCCTGCACACTAATTTTTCTTCGTTTTCTCAGCTCACAAATCTGTACCATGAATACCCTTGTAAACGCTACTTTATCTATATGATAGAGCAGTGAGGCACTATTTTGTTGTTTTTTGCTCACAACATAGGTACGGACAAGTTATGATAAAGTATTCTTTTGTCAAATGTCTTACGTGTATCTGCGCAAAAAAGAAGAAGAAATACGAGCTGGCGTATAATTAAACCATCAAATTAACAAGTCCGTGTAATATACACCCCTTTAAACCACAGTTTATATAGATAAAACAGGTTTACGCGGGAAAACATTATTTTTCTTATTTCTGCACCAAGACATTGGTTGTGAGTACTCATTAGAACCACCTCAATAAGAGCCCGCAACCAATGCTCGGGGTATAAATAAAAAAATACCATTTCGGGGGTATAAATGAAAGCAATTATGCCTCACGGATGTCTTATCGTAATGTAATTTAAGACAGGTACGACATATTTGGACTCAGATCAGCCTCTGTATCCAATCTTCAGTTCTTGCTCGTTGAATAGCTCAGAGAATATAGAAAGCTCACGCGAACAGCGAAGACCCCGAGCAGACTGCGTGCGTTCACAGGCTGATCTGAGCCTTCCTGGTTGCACAGGTCTTACTGTAAAATGAGGCAAAAATGAGAATGACTTGTGCAATGCCTAGTGCCCATCATAATCATGTTTTGGGTTGTGTTGTGGTTTTACGACCCGGTCAACAGCTAAGGTCATGTAGGGCCGGCCAGTTGCCTTCACTGTTCCTGTAAGACTCAAATTGTTTCATCAGTACATTTGTACTCAGTGGGAGAGCACCATCGGGCAGTAACTAAGAACAGCAGGTGGATCAACGCCGAGTCCTCAAGCAACCACCCATCTTAAGCCGTCTCCCAAGGGCATTAGGAAAAAGAAAGCTAGGACAGAGTAGATTTGTTTGTTTGTATTGAAGTTTAACGGCCCAGTCAACACTTTTGAGCCGATAAGTTTACCAATCCTCATTTTTCCTGGGCAGGCTTATACGTAAGTGGTTAACCAGTATAGTGCACGTTCTTTTGCTTGAAACTGTCAACTGCCCTTCTTGAATCAGCGGAAGGGAGAGAATGACCCTAGAAAAGATTTCATGATCAATCTCCATGAAAGAATGTTTCCGACCCCGGCAGGTATCGAACCCACGTTCTCCTGATCGCCAGTCAGACGCGCATCCGACTGAGCTACCGAGGCCGGCTGTAGGATAGAGCAGAAGAAAAAAATATTAAAAATGAAAAAAAAAATGAAGTCCCCAATCCCACATCCGCTGCAAGCACAACAGGCCCTTGTCCCATGGAAGCCAAAGCAGTAGGACACCCCGACTGCGAAAGCTACACAGAACCTTCACATCGACTCGACCTACATCATATACATGTACAGAGAAGCCGCGTTATAGGGACAGTATTTGTTCCCTATTACTGTGCCGTTATAATGAATTTGCTGGTATAAAGAATCCCAGTTTGGATTATGACAGGTTATAAAAGGTCTTTTCCACATGATTACTCCACGAAACAATGTTTTAGACATTTGTTAGAATCGCCTCGATGAGGCGATTCTAACAAATGTCTATAACCTTTGTTCCTTGGAGTAATTAATTACAAGAATTATTCATGACTATGGATTCGATTTGGGCATTTCCAATCCGAGGGAAGCCCAAGCCGCTCGGAATCGAGGCTAAACCTTGAGCTAAGAGTTAATTCCATTGAAATTGTCGTTATAACGAATTTTGCTGTGAAAACGGATGTCGTTATAACGCGGGTCCTCTGTATGTGTTATGCTATCTGGTCTTTCTTGAGCTGACACTTCATCACGAAAACACAACTATATGATTGTGATCCCCTTGAATCCCACTTTTTGTCGCACCTGCTTTAGCAGGAAGACATAGGCGTGCAAGTTTCCGTCCGTCCGTCCGTCCGTTCGTCCGTCCGTTCGTCCGTCCGTTCGTCCGTCCGTCCGTCCGTCCGTCCGTCCGTCCGTCCGTCAACATTTTACACTGGATGTCTTGTCATCGCAACTCCTCCTACACTTTTAGACCGATCATTTGGAAACTTTGCATGTGCTTTCGCCATGGTATGAGGAAGCGCATGTGGTTTGGACTTAATCTTCGAATCAATTTTTGTCACTTTTTCCATATTGTGAACTTAGTCATTTTTAGGTATGCGATACGTACCTCTTGTCATCGCAACTCCTCTTGCAGTTTTATACCGATCATTTTGAAACTTTGCATGTGCTTTCACCATGGTATGAGGATGTGCATGTGGTTTCGACATAATTTTCAGAATATTTTTTTCCGCTTTTTGCACATTATGAACTTAGCCATTTTTAAGCCTCATTTGATATACGATAGGTACCTCTTGTCATCGCAACTCCTCCTACAGTTTCATACCAATTATTTTGAAACTTTGTGTGTGATTTTGCCATGCTATGAGGATGCGCATGTGGTTTGGACTTTGTCTTCGGATAAATTTTTTTCACTTTTTCCACATTGTGAACTTAGTCATTTTTAACCTTTGATTGATATATGATAGGTACCTCTTGTCATCGCAACACCTCTTGCAGTTTTATACCGATCATTTTGAAACTTTGCGTGTGCTTTTGCTATGGTATGAGGATGCGCATGTGGTTTGGACTTTATCGTCGGATCATTTTTTTTCACTTTTTCCACATTGTGAACTTAGTCATTTTTAACCTTCAATTGATATATGATAGGTACCTCTTGTCATCGCAACTCCTCTTGCAGTTTTATACCGATCATTTTGAAACTTTGCGTGTGCTTTCGCCATGGTATGAGGTTGTGCATGTGATTTCGACATAATTCTCAGAATATTTTTTTTTCACTTTTGCACATTGTGAACTTAGCAAATTTTAAGCTTTAGTTGATATACAATAGGTACCTCTTGTCATCGCAACTTCTCTTACAGTTTTATATTGATCATTTTAAAACTTTGAGTGTGTTTCTACCTATGGTATGAGGATGTGCATGTGGTTTTGACTTTATCTTGGGATCAATTTTTATCACTTTTTCCACATTGTGAACTTAGTCAGTTTTTTACCTCACATATATAGGCTATGGATTCTTCTCAAAGCCCTATATTCATTTCTTCTGCCTTAAATAAACTTTTATTTTTTTGTGTGGGGCAGGTGGGGAGCAGGTGCGACATCAACTTCACCGAAGTTGAATTTCTGGTTATAGTAAAACTAGGGTTTACAGGAGTAGATATTATTTTTCTTATTTCTGTTCTAAATTCTAACACAGCCAGCCTATATAGGCAATGGAAAATAGCTGTGCTTTATTCTTCAACAAATCACGGCAAGGAAGAGCGTGACGAATGACGTCGTTACAAACTGCCAATTTATGACGTCACTAGACGATTTCCTTGACGTTAGACGGCGTAACGTCATTTTCTCGCATCGAAAACGTTAGAAAAGGATATAAATGCATGTGTTTCAGTCTATAATTTTAGCGGGATTTCTTCTAACAATGGCGAAAAGTTGAGATTTTGAAGGAAACAAAAGCATTATTGCCGATTTTCAGCCTGTTAGTTTTGTTTGTTTGTTTGATTTGAGGTTTAACGTCCCCGTCAACAATGTAAAGGTCATTTTGGAGATGTTGCTTCCAATTTTGTGACACTTTTACCCGACATTGAGATGAAATGACATCTCAAGCCCTGTCGCCAAATGAAACCAATAGGGTTTATTAGCATGGACGGTCCGCCTCGCACCGCGGTTCCTGGACTGGCTTAGATCCTCTAAGCGGTTTACCAGTACTAGTGTGCGGACCGGTTTTAGCTCTGCGTGGAAGCATCATGCAGCCCATTCAGCCTGTTAGAACGAAATAGATCAGCTCTGGTTTGTGATTTGTTGAGTAATAAATGACAGATTGTCGGTCGTGATTTGATCTACTTTACAACTGACCTCAAAACTGTGATTTATTACTCAACAAATCACAGTTAGAGCTGATCTATTTCTTAAATATAAATTGTAGGTACTCGTTAGAACCGCCTCGATGAGGCGGTTCTAAAGTGTACCAACAATTTACATTTTGAGCAGAATTAAGAAAAATATCACAATTTGTCATCTTAAAATTTCGAAATATACAATCAAATTGTATAGGCGTGTCTTCGTAATGTCATGAGCTAACTTGAGCCACCATGAGAAAATCTTTTTTTTTTTTTTTTTGCTTTTGCCAACAACAAAGGTTCAGATGAGCCTGCGCATACACACAGTATGATAAGCACCGCGGTGTTCACTGCATGAATAGTAAAATAACTTTACTTTCTATATGCACACTTTCAAGACTCATGCCAGCTTGTGTGGCCGAGCAGACCGATGTGTATAAGAGGCCTCCGTGGCCTAATGGATAAGAGCGCTGACTCTTAGTCATTAGGTCTCTCACCGCCGTGGGTTCGAGCCTCGCTCGGGTCACGTGTGAGACGCCAAGTTCTGCAACGGAAGGTCAGGTGGTTTTTCTCCGGGTACTCCGGTTTTCGCCCACCTCTGATTAACGATCGGCTCGATATGAGTGAAATAATCTTGAAAGGGTCGTAAAACCTAAATCAAAAAAAAAAAAAAAAAAAAAAAATGTGTATAAGCCGATAGCTAATCCCGAAGTTTTTTTCTCATGACGGGTGTCCTTTTATAATGCCCCCCACCCCCCCCCCCCACCCCCCGCCATTCGAAGAATGGTGGAAAGGGCATATAGCGTTTGCCCCTGTCCGTACGTCCGTGCATCCGAAACTTAAACGCGGTCAATAACTTCCTTATTTCTTGATGGATTTTAAAATTACTCGACAGAAATGTTAACCATAATGAGACGACGTGTCACGTGCAAAACCCAGATCCCTACCTCCAAGGTCAAGGTCATACTTAGACGTCCAAGGCCAAAAAAGGGTCCGAAACTTAAACGCAGTCAATAACTTTCTTATTTCTGGATGGATTTTGAAATTACTTTGCAGAAATGTTAACCATCATGAGACCATGTGTCACGTGCAAAACCCAGGTCCGTACCTCCAAGGTCAAGGTCATACTTAGAGGTCAAAGGTAAAAAAAATCCGAAACTTAAACGCAGTCAATAACTTCCTTATTTCTGGATGGATTTTGAAATTACTTTGAAGAAATGTTAACCATCATGAGACAATGTGTCACATGCAAACCCAGATCCGTATCTCCAAGGTCAAGGTCATACTTAGAGGTCAAAGGTAAAAAAAATGGCCCGAAACTTAATCTTTCTATGGATGAATACGAACATAGACACATTTTCAGGCGGGGGCATCAGTGTCCTATGGACGCATTTCTAGTTTATTGTTAACCCGCTGTATAATTTCAGCCACAGCCATTTCGGACTTTGAAAGAATCAGAATACTTGATGAAATTTATTCCTGCAAATTCACAAATTGAGTGTCAAACAGGGTAGCCCTTGAAGTCATCTGATCAGGACCTACACTGTGTGCAAATGTCGGGGTTGTCGTGTTCAGCGGGATTGGGTTTAAGATGCCATGGAGCGCTGTGGTGCAGTGGTAAGCATCGGTTTTGAGATCGAGAGGTAGCAGGTTCGATCTCCGCCAGCGCGAAGTGCTGTTTCCTTAGGCAAAAGGTTTTATCCACATTGTTAGTACTGGTTTCTGTCACTTTCTGCCCAGGAAGAGGAAGAAAAAGAGGGCCTCATGGAAGATTAAGAGAATCTTATATGGGTGTGAGGGGTGGATGGAAAAATCCGTCTCGAGGGTCATTGTCCGTCATCACGAGGCTTGCCGAGTTATGCCGGACAATGATCCCGAGGGACGGATTTTTCTATCCACCCCTCACACCCATATAGGATTCTTTTTCTGGCATACTTTCCATTTATTAGCGGGGATTTTTAATGCTGCAGTCACTTCGGTTACCGACGACCGTCATAGTGTGATGACGCTACAGGAATGCTTAGTGACGTCACGTAACGTGCTGTGACGTCAACCCTAACGACGGCGCATATGAGGTCGTATTCAACCAGTGCATTTATCAAACACGCAAGAATATTCGATGTTGGGTAAGAACAGAATTTCTATCCCAAGCTAAAACTATGCATTTCCTTATCTGGTGTGCAAGAAAAGAACTAGTTTACCAAATGTGTTACCCTCTATAAATAAAGTCGATTATTATCATTATTATTAGCATAAGTATTATTAATAATAATATTATTATTATTATTATTATGAAAATCTGAATCTGAAAATGGTACCTGTTAATGTCGTCTGCTGAATCTTCTTGTAGATATTTCAAAGACATTTTTTGCACTCAGGCAAAAGGTGTGGACTCTGATCAGACTGCTTCTAGACTGGATCCACACTGTTTGCAAAAATGGCTTTCAAAATTAACATGCAGACGACAAAGCAGACGACAATTGTTGAGATCAGCATCTAATGGGCTAATCATGATGCTGAATGTGGCATGAAAATTAAAAGTTAAAATTTCAGAGGAGTTTGTTTTATTCAGAATCATTCGGATCGTTATCCTTAGTAGGGTATGCGAACTAGAAACTTACAGTGCTCTCCGGTGTAGATTATAAGAATCTTATATGGGTGTGAGGGGTGGATGGAAAAATCCGTCCCGAGGTACACTGTCCGGCATCACGAGGCTTGTCCCATATTGGATTCTTTTTCTTGCATACCTTCCATTTCTTAGCCCGGTTTTTCAATGCTGCAGTCACTTCGGTTACCAACGTCCGCCATATTGTGTTGACACTGCAGGAATGTAAAGTGACGTCACGGGTCATGCATGACGTAAACCTTAACGACGGCGCACACAAGGTCGTAATCAACCAGTGCATTTATCAAACACGCGATTATATTCGATTTGGGGTCGGAACACCAGGGTCATAACATAAATTTCATATATATAGATTATGCTCCAACGGCGATATACCTCACTTTCTTCCGCTATATCACCGATTGGAGCATATATATTATACCACAATTTTCCAACGGCGATACAAACTATATCGCCGACTTCAATCGGCAATATACCTCACTTTCTTTCGCTATATCACCGATTGAAGCACTTTACATATATATAATATACCACAATTTTCCAACGGCGATACAACCAACATGAAAATGAATGGATGGACAGACACCAACATTGGACAATGATACCCCAATTACCATCACTTTATATAGGGAAAAGATGGACTTGCAGATGTATACATTATTTTTCTTATTTCTGCTCAAAACATAGATTGTGGGTATTCGTTGAAAGTCGAGATAAGAAAAATATCACAAACCTTCTTTGTTTCCCTGGGCGTAGTTTTCTCTGTTTTTTTTTCCTAAAGCCGCCTTAAGCACTTCCAACCCCTTTTCAAAAGCTGCTTTTTCCTGAGGGGGGATGGAATTTAAAGCAACATTAATGGCATCCTCAGAAAATTTTGAAACTGATTTAATTGAATGAGCCATTTTGTAATCCAGTTGTATGGTAGATTTCTCAAACCTGATGAAACTGTAAACCGGTGATAGGTTAAATTATTATGTGACACGCGTGTCATATACGTCATCGGTGATAAGATAAAAACTTTCCTCTGATGTTTACACTGATAGTCCAGTAGAGAGGTGGACAAAAAAAATATTCACCCATGTATTCATCTTTGATACAAAGGCGGTGGATCGTTTTTTATTACTATTTTATTGAACAAAATTATGTGTCTTTTATCTTTTTTTGAATAACACTTAATGCCTCTAAAACGACGTTCGTCATTGTCAGATTCTTAGACACTTTCACCATTGAGATAAAGGTATCTTTTAGCATTTATGAATAGGGAAGACCCTGACCAGACTGCGCACCCTTATAGTCCGAAAGTCGTTACGGATATAATCAAAGTACAGAAAGGCCTGAAAGTCGTTACGGATATAATCAAAGTACAGAAAGGCCTGAAAGTCGTTACGGGAATAATCAAAGCACAGAAAGGACCGTGAATCACCGTAATGCGTAGCTTTTAACAGTCAGTAAAAGAAATTTGCAAAGAATTAGAATGAAGAAATCTGCATATTTAGTTTGTGCTCCTATAAATAGGTGGTGGGTCATTATTTACTATTGTAATTTTATTCAATAAAATCAAACATTTCCTATTTTTTTTTTTTTACCTCGGCTAAAGCCTGTACCTTACCTTCCTCAATAAGTTTTTTTCTTTCCGTTTCACTTAATCCTGTTTGTTTTGAGTGTATGCTATCTTTCAGTTTATTATATTTGTCTAATTCATCTAAAATCAATTTAAATTCATTCTCAGATATCTGTCCGTCTGTCAAAGCCTTAGAAATCAAATCCTTTATACTATTCAGTTTTGAATCTGCAATAGTTTTAATCTCATAATGTTTTTGTGTTTTTGCATGTAATCTACGTCTAACAAGTTTAACACACACACCCAAACTCCCACACACAACAGCACCAATCTCTAAAGGCAACATAATTGGAACAGCCAATCCAACACCTGCCAAAATAACACTTGTTGATATCAAACCAGTATCAACACCGTCGGTAATATTTATACCTCGTTTATACTTTTTATACAATGCTTTTCTCACATCTCTCTCATTAATTAACGTCTTCTCTATCTCAGAAATCTTCTGCAATCTATAATTCTGTCCATCTTCAACAGGCAACTCAGGATATAAAGGTGCACTTGGTTGTTTCATTTTTTTCTTGATAACATATATTTTTTTTTATTCAATAAATAATTCAATTATCATCGAAGCCACAGTATTAACACATGTAGCATTATTAGTCTGACAAACAAAATCAATTGCATCACCAGCCTCAACCTTTAACGGTGTAGCAAAGTTATCGTGTTTTCTTAAAATATTATTCAATGATATATCATATCCTGCTTGTGGATTTCCATTAATTGCAATCGCCACAGACACATCGCCTTTTGTTCTTTTACTCGACAGTCCAACACCTATTATCTGGCCAGGAAAGTTCATCACATATCCAACACCTACTTCTCTACCACCATTTCCAAAGCCAAACACTTCATTCTTCTGTAAGGAACCTTTACTCTCCGCACAAATGCTTATCAATTTTCTGTCTGACATATTATCAACCTTATTATTTAATAATCGATGATTGACATACATATCCCGAAATCTATCTTGAAGTCCTGTATGTCTATCATTCAATGTATTTATTTGTGTAAATGCTTGACTTCTCATATTAAATATTTCTTGTTTCAACCCCAATGCATCTACGTGTTTTCTCTTAGCACCAAATATACTCATTTTTTATTATAATTATATAATTTCCAAAACGCAATTAATTGGTAGATGATTAATTACCTTGTTGTTATTTTCATCCCTGATTTCTAATTTCAATTCTGCTATAGCATCATTCACCAAACACTTATATTCTGGATGCTCAAATCTCACTGTTGTTAACTCTCCAAACTCTTTATTTTCCACTGGAACAACAGCCAACACAGTACTCGGCATACCATCTAAATAATTATTTGAAGTATTAATCTGTTCCAAATGAACATACAATGATTTATAAACAGCAAAATCTACAGCTCTCTCACCATAATGAGTTTCATTAACAGCAAACTTTCGCTTATTTCCAAACCCCAACATTTGTTTTAAGCCCTTGCTTATCTTCAATTCATCCGGTGTAATTAAAGAAGCAATTCCATTTGTTTCATTTACAGATAATGTAATATTATTACTTTGAAATAAATCTGCTATTTGTTGGAAACTATAATAACCATCTATTATCTTATGAGGTCTCTCTTTAGTCTTCTGCAAATATTCATCAACAACATTATACCATCCAACACCATATGTTATAGATTTCAAACCAATACGTTTATTCCCATCTCTGTTATCAATGTATTGTTGCAAGTTTATTGTCTTGTCAATATTCGAAATTGTATGATACATTTTTATTTTTTATATATAATCAATAATAAAAATGATACCTAAAGAATTCAAGTACAATTCCAATGCATCATATAACCCCAATACTAAATATACCGAAAAGAATATTGAACTTATAAAACAAACGATTTATGTTAATAAAGACGACCATTTTCCAGTAACGTTTCCCGACTTATTTCAAAACTATCAAAATCCAACATTACACACCAATGAACCGTGGAATACATGGCTTCATTCATCATTTGACTGGTGGCAATGTCAATTAAATTTTGCTGTCTGGTGTGCCACTGCAGGATGTGGAGTAAGTTATCAAGACCATTTGCAAAACACTTCAGGACTAACTAAAACAGTATATACATTTCATGTTTATTATTGTATTGCTCGTATTTTGAAAGAACTTCAAACACCTTTACCAACAGATGCATCATTTTGTTATTACAAAAACCCATACGACAAAGCAACCTATCAAAAGTTATGCAATGAATTCAATGTTTCACCTAATACAGATTGGCGTCAAAAATTAGAAAGTAGTTCTAAATGCAGTGGTCTAGGGAGTTACACACAATATTTTAAACCAAGTGGAAAATATAGACAAGATCATAGAAGTGATGGACCATTCTTTAATCCAAATGATAAAATAGCACATACAGTAGATATAAGTGACGCCTGGACAATGTTTATATTAGACAAATCAAAAGGATTAACAAAAACAGGTATTGAACGAATTAACGAAAGTATTAGAATGTTTGTATGGGCTCTATTAGGAGCACAATCTCAAACACGTGTAGAAATACTAAAAATAGGCACAGGATTTGATGCTCAGAAACAATTTCTTGCTAACATTGAAGACGCTATTAATAGTCCAGTTGATTTACCAAGTCAAATACAAAGATATCAAAACACACTCAAATATGCAAGAAGTAAAGTAGATTTTGTTTATGGTATTGGATTATATATGTCTCCCAGTAATATGATTTTACAAATTGGCACTATCGCTGGATATAATAATAAAATTGTAATTGCAACAGAAAATCAAACACTTGGTTTCAATAGTGATGTAAATGTTAAACCTGTTGCACCTACTACACAACCTGCAACTATACAAGGCACACCAACAAAGAAATCTCTACCAGAACCAAAACATCAGGAAACAAAGAAATCTCTACCAGAACCAAAACATCAGGAAACAAAGAAATCTCTACCAGAACCAAAAATCAAATCTCTACCAGAACCCGTTGAAAAAAAAGAAGCAATACAACACGAAGACAACAAAACAGCATTAATAGTTGGTAGTATTGCAATTGGACTATTAATTATGTATGAAATTTATTAAGTTCTTTTTTTTCTTATAAACTCTCTTGTAGATGCATATAACAATCCAGCAACCAATACAACTAATGCCCATAGATGTTCTCCAAACCAATTAACAACTTTACCCGCAGAAGACAACAACCAAGACACAATAGAACCAATAACACCTGGTAACGCAGTAGCTACTTTTCCTGCAAGGGTAGAAAGTAATTTACCAAGATTTGATAATTGTTTCTTAACCCAATCTTTAACACCACCTTTTGGTGGAGAAGGAGGGGTTGAAGTAGTACCACCAGGAATAACAGCCTCAACAATAACTCCAATAATCATTCCAAAAGCGGTTAAAATACTAACAATTGTAATGCCTTGTTCTCTGAATAATGTTCTAATTCTTTCACCCAATGTAGTGTCTTCTTTTAATACTTTGTTTATAGTCTCTTTGATTCTATTTACCTGACTACGTAGTTTATCTTTATTAACATTAATAACTTCCAATCTTGCACTTCTCTCACTTTCTAACTCTTTGATTCGACTACTTATCCTTTCTATTTGAAATTCATCATTGTCTGCTTTGGCTTGTTCTAATTTTGTATTTTCTTTTGCTAAGTCTTTATTTGTTTCATTCAGTTTTGCCAATTCATTTGCTATCTCTTCTTTGACTGTTGTCATTGCATTTGCTATTCCATCAATCTCTCTTTTTGTCCAATCTGTTTGTGTTCCTGCTTCACTACTAACACTTTCAATGAATGATGTCTCTAATGTTTTCACAGATGTTTCTGCATTATTTGCAGTTTCTAATAGTTCTTGTGCTTCTTGTTGTGATGATACATCATTATCAAGATTCTTGAATTTTTCTGATAATAAATCAGATTGTGTCTCTCTCAACTGGTTTTCTATTAAAGTTGTAAGCTCAGCTCTACCTTCTTTAAGTCTTGTAGCAGATGGTTTAAAATCATCTACACCTAATACATTCCTAACAAAATCAACACCATATTTCCTTTGCAAAGTATTAAATGATAAAAATGTTGCTATTTCATCTGGTGCATTGGAACGATAATATGTTAATGCAATATCCTTTCCACCTTCATCTTTAACATATAACATTGGTCTCCCTATATCATCTTTCTTGAGAGACAAACCTTTGATTTTACGTTTAGGTTCTTCATTCCTTTCGTAAAATCTATCTATCATTTTTTGACCTATGCTATTACGCAGAGTTTTCCAATCATCACCGGTTAAATCATTCAAACCAGCAAACTGACTATTTAATGTTCTCTGAAACTGCTCTTCATCTGTAAAAGATGTTTCTGCTTCTTCATCATAATCCTCCCTGTCATACTCAGGATTTTCATATTCAGCCATTATTTATTTATTATTTAAAAATATTTTTTATCTTTTAATAAAAACATGTCAGCTTACGGAGATAAACTAAACCCTTACAGAAAAATAAGAGAACCACGTGGTGTAAAAGGCATTCGCCAAAGTGTAGTAATAACAAATAACCCTTCAACTATTGACCAAAATCAACAATTGTTAGTGAGATTTCCTAATCTAAGTGGTAATGATGTTATTGTTCCCGGAACAGTCAGATTAGCATTTGAAATTGAACTAACCTCTAAAGATGCAAATGCAACTATATTTCAAAACATAGGAAGAGCAATAATTAAGAAAACAACAATTAGAATAAGTGGAAATGAAGTTATGTCCATTGACGATAGTGACATCTATCATTGTTATATTGATTTATGGAAGACTATTACAGAACGTGTAAATATGGTATATCAAGGCGTTGGCAAAGAGAACATGTTGAAACATAGAGTGGGTGCAGGAAACGCAACAGCAGATAAAGAAGATCAAGCCATTGCAAAAGCATATGGAAACAGGTTTTGCATCCCACTTGATTTTGAATTATTGGAAACCCATATGCCATTTTATCAAGCTGGATTAGGAGATAGACTTGAATATGAACTTACATTCAATGATTATAATAAAGTAATTAAATCAGGCGATGCAACTTCATCTTATACAATCAAAAATATTTGTTTGGAATTTGATATTGTTTCTGATACTGAATTAGCAAGACAAATAAGACAGCAAGTTGATGGTAAAATGGTTATTTTGTATGACAGAATACTAAGACACAGAAAAATAACTAAAAACAAATCTGATACACTATGGAATATCAATCTAAATGTTCCTGCAAGAAGTATGAAAGGAATTCTTATGCTATTCGAAGATCCTGAAAGGGCCAGCACAGAAGAATATTATAATCCAGAAATTACAAAAGTGGAAATGACAATAGAAGGGATTCCGAATCAATTGTATAGTCAAGGAATGAAGTCCCACCAACACTGGGACGAAATAAATAAATTCTTTGCTTTGAATTCAAAAAGAAACAAAGAAACAAGTATGGTTGTTAAAGATTTATATTTTACTGATACAACAATAGAGAAATATCTAACGAACAGGTATGCTTTATGGTTGGATTTACGTTCAACTGATGATAATACACTTCATGGTTCTGGAAGAAGAATTGAAAATGCATCAGAAGGTATCACAATACAAATAACGAAAGAAGCAGGAGCAGATGAACCAATCAATCTTTATTTGTTTGTTATACAAGATGCACAAATCAACTTTGAAGATGGTAGATTTAAAGAAGTCAGTTATTAATATTTTTTTTTACAAATAAAAATGGAACTACCAAAATATCCTCATGGTGCTATTATATGTGGTCAAACTGGATGCGGGAAAACAGAGTTTGTCCTTGACCTTTTGGAAGAGGAATATCGTCAAGTATTTAAACATATTGTTATACTTTGCCCAACCATTCAATGGAACAAGGCTTATAAAAATCGTGAGTGGATTGGTGATGTTAGAAAGCCTAAAACAAAAAATATAACAATTGTTAATCCTATTGTTAATGGAGAAGAAAAACTACAAGAACTATTAAGAATGTTCTTTAATAAATATGCTGGTCATTCTACTCTCTACATTATTGATGATTGCAGTGCAACGAAAGAACTAACAAAGAAAAAAGATATGTTATCAGAATTAGCATTTTCTGGTAGGCATGCAGAACAATCAGTGTGGGTTATTTCGCAGAGATATAATTCTGTGTTAAAAGATTTAAGAGAACAAACAAAATGGCTATGCATGTTCTACACAAAATATAGAGATAGTTTTGAAAATTGTTTAAGAGAAAATGATGTTATTCCTACTTTGGAAGAACGACAGAGAATAAAAGAAGAACTGAAAAAAAAGAAGCATCGTAAGTTAATTTTGAAGACTGACCAGCCTACTGGTTATTGGTTGGTTGATTGATTATTTTTTTTAGCAATGATTAAGTAATGCTTATTCAATGCTGTAGCAAATCTTAAGTAAGCAATGTTTTAAGTAAAATAGCAATACTAAAAACCAATGCTGTTAGAAATATTATCAATCACTGCAATCTTATCAATAATCATAACAAACACTGCAATCTTATCAATAGTCGGATATGCGATGTTTTATTTTTTAAAAATAAAAAATAAATTACATAAAATAAAAATGAATGCTGAAGAATTATTACAAGACATTGAATGTGAAAGCACAGAAAATAATGAACAAGAAACAAAACGTGAGCGATTATCAGCCATTGTTGCTGGTGGTGGTAGTAAGCAGTATCTTGGTAAAGACTTACAACTATCAGACATTGATACAATGACAGCAGAACAAATAAACAAACTTTACTGCAGATATGAAGCAAGATTGGGAGCAAGTATGACTAAGACATTAGGTAATTCTTTTATTAGCTTATATGTGATGGGTGTATCAAAGTATTTCAATGTTGTTAATCCACCTAAACTGATACAAGACTTAGAGGAAGACCCTTTTATCAATCACGCTTTGACAAGTTCGTGTTGTGAATTGTATTATAGATATGGAATGTATCTTGCTCCATTAACTGCAATGCTAACAACAGCAAGACATATTGATTTTAATAAAAAAGAAAATATCCCCTTAGAAAAAAATGAGTGATACTGAAGTTAAAACAAAAGACCCAAGACGAGTATCTGCTGGTAAGAAAGGTGCAGAAGCAAGAAAAAGAAATGCAGAATTAAGAAGAAAGGAGACTGAAACTATAAAGAAAGAAAACATGGAATTCAAATCTATAACAAAAGATGATGAAGTCGGCTCTCCAAATTCACAGAATATAAATATATACAAAAATTATATACCATTATGCATAACAGTTGGAGTTGTTGGAATAGGATTGTATATGTACAAGTCTAAACAAGTTGTACCACAACAACCTATGATGCAACAACCTATTATACAACAAAAAGAAATTGACCCATTTGAATTTAATTAATTTAAAAAAATAATATTCTCATTAAAAAAAAAAATGACAACCTCAATAGACGGAAAACAAATTGCAAACATGTTATATCATGCTGGAGTGGAAACTGTATTAACTGTTGGATATTCAGAATTAGGTAGAAAACTATTGAAAAGACCACCACCAAAAGTAGATTTTAATATGACAGATATTGGTATGTTGTCAATTGATATATTACTTGCAATGGCAACAAAGGATATGCTTGTTAAGCAAGGTATTATTCCTGCAGATATTATGAAGTAATTTTAATATTTTTTTTTTTCCATTATATAAAAATGGCAAGTGCAGTAGCATTAATGGTTGGAGGAGCAATTACAAACGCCTTAGCCTTTTCAGGTAGTAATTATTTATTTTCACATATGGGTAGTAATAGTGATGAAGAGAGAAAAAGACATGATAAGGCGATGGAACAATTAGAATCAGCAACAACTGCGTGGAATGAGAAAAGAACAGAAAGATTGGATTTTATTAATGAACAATTAAAAAAGGAACATCATGCTTTGAATGAGTTCAGTGATGCTGATACTGCTATGAGACAGTATTACTATATTACAGGAAAACAATTGCCAGATAATTTATCCACACCATTACCACCAAAACCTACATTAAGTGATTTTTACACTCCATCAGAAGACCAGAAAAATAGAGAGATTGCATTTGTTGTTGGTGGTATGGCATTGACAGGATTTGTTGCTTGGAAGTTGATGTAGGTAAAAAAAAAAAATATTTTTTGACATAATCTTTCTTTGGAAAAACTAAATCATAAGCATGATATTTATTTTTTTTATTATTCTTACATGGTTTCAAACCAAGTGGTCTTACATAAAATGGTGGTTCTTTACCTTCTATCTTCTTTGTGAGATGTGCAGGACTCCATACTTCACCATTGTCTTTGAGAGTTAAAATTACACTCACACCATTGTCTGTGTTAATTTCTCTGTAGTCAGTGATTGTATAAATGTTGTTGATTTCTAAATCAGTCCATTTCTTTGTGTCAAATTGACTTTGTTCCTTTAACAGCTCTTCAAACTCTTCTTTTGTAGGTGTATAGTCATCATCAAGCAATTGTGCTATATTTTGCGTTTGTGCATTCTTTGACATCTTTTTATATATAAATATTTTTTCTTAAATAAAAATAAATGGTGAAGATATACTATAGTCCAAAAGGTTTCTGGAAAGGACACTCAGCTGTTGGTAAGTTAGCAAAAGAAGCAAAGGTTAGTCAGAAACAAGCATTAGAGTTCTTAAAGAAACAAGCAATTTGGCAAATATATTTACCTGCACCTAAGAGAATAATAAGACCAAAATTTGATGTGTCTGCAGAGAATGAAGTTCATCAGGCTGATTTGTTGTTTTTACCTCACGATACTATTGGTAGGAAGACATACAAGTATGCATTGACAGTGGTTGATGTTGGAACAAGATATAAAGAAGCCGAACCTTTGACGTCGAAAGATAGTAAAGAAGTTGCAAATGCTTTTGAGAAGATTTATAAAAGACATTTGAAGTATCCTAAACTATTGCAAGTTGATCCTGGTAGAGAATTTATGAGTTCCGTTTCAACTTTGATGGAAAAGCATAATACCAAAATAAGAAGAGGTAGAAAAGAAATACACAGAGACCAAGGAATAGTAGAAAGATTTAATAGAACCTTAGCAGAAAGATTGTTTGGTTATCAGTATGCTAAAGAGATTGATACTAAAAAAAGAAACAGAGAATGGGTTAAGAGATTACCTGATGTTATTAAAGCATTAAATAAGGAGACGAAAAAACCTCCTCCAATTATAACAAGAAAAGTTGATGCTGAAATTTGTCCTTATGCAAATGTTAGATATTTGTATCAACCTGGAGAATTAGAAGGTGGTGGAAAGAGAAGGGCTACTGACCCAGTATGGTCTGTTGATATTCATAAGATTGACTATCATATTATAACGCAGGGAATAAGAGTTTATTATTTGAAATCTCCTGCACCTAAGAGAGGGTTTGTCAAAGAGGAATTACTTATTGTTCCGGCTGATACCCATACGCGTATGTCGTGATTCCATCTGGTGCTATGTATCTTTTTGTGTCTAAAGGAGAAAGTGTAGTCTTATTTACTTTTAATCCATATATGTTGTGATGCATTGAGCGTAGCATGTTCATTGAGTGTGTGTATTTCTTTTTGTTGAATAATGCATCTCTGTAGTTTTCAAAATTGATTTGTTTTTTGATTACATATTTTTTTGTTCCTTTCGCTTTTTTGATGACTTGTTCATCTGCTCTTAATACTGAATATAATTTAGGACGAAGACCAATATATTCTGATATTGAAACACCATCACATTCATCCTTCATCTTACCTATGACCTTCTTGTTTGTTTCATCGTATAGTGGATGTTCTTTTGGATAATCAGAGAAATCGTATTCATCTTTCATTTCAGACATATCTTTGTAAGCATCTTTGGTTTTGATATCTACTAATAAACTATCGGTGTCGGTGTACAGCAAGGTGCAGTTATCACCATACTTCTTTTTCAATGTATTATAATACCAATCGTACATAAGATGTTTTGATAAATCTAAAACACAGAAGCCAACATATATTGGTTTATTTAGAGTTAATCTTGTTTTATTCACTTGAATGGCAGATAAATCATCAGAGAACTTTATTCTACGATTGAAGTTTGGTTTGGCTATTATCTTGCGGATTTTTTCATTTTCGCTGCCATCTGTTTTGACTAATTTAATATCAACTCTTTTACGTATGTTTTCCATTGTTTTGCCAAATACTGAGTTGTTCATAAGTTTAAAGAAATCTTTTTCAAATGTAGTCTTTGCTTTTTTACGTAATTCTGTATTCAGACGTATGTAAGGTTCCATCCAAGGTTTCTCATCAAATTCTAATATTCTGTGTATTTTTGTTATTTTCATACCAAGTTGTTTGTATAGTCTCAAGTTCTTGTAATGTACTACATATTTCTTCTTATCCATTAGATTGGGGACAAGTTTTTCTGTTTTTAACATACTATTTTCAATTAGTTCATTTTGATAGTCGGATAACCATTCTTTTTTAATTGCTAATTTTTCAGGTGCAAGTGGATAGTCGTTATGTAGTTTATGTAAATGTTTGGGATATTCTAAATCTACTTCATATATTCTTCCTCTACCTTTTTTTAGTGGTTGAAGTTCTCCATCTATTAAATCTTTATTAGTTATCCATTTGAAACCACCATATGGAAGTGGTTGGCTCATTGAATGACCATATAAATTATTTGCATCTAAATACATTATGTAATTGTCTTCTTCATCTGGATTATAATCTGCGACATATTTATTGTTTGCTTTTGCGTGTCTTTTAGAAACCATACTTATTCCACCTCTCATTCCTTTTTCAATGAAAAGATGCATATCCAAATCTGATAGAAGTTGTAATTCTATTTTTGTGTATTTTAGAAGAGCATCCAAAGATAGACCAGGTGCAGTGTAGTAATATAGAGGGTCAAGTTTATAGTTATTCATACAGGTTTCTCTAAACTTTTGAAAAACATCTGCAAGTAAGAGAACATCTGTTTTGAGATATAAATCATGATAATCACCAAGTGTTTTACAGTTAAATTGTTTCCATACTTTTTGAGCGTGTTCATAGTCTTTTTGTTTGATACTTTCATCTGTTAGAGAACTGTAGAATTTGTCTATTGGTGGTAGTTCAGTTTCATTGAATCTTTCTTGACTGTCAATATATTCGTATGGATAGATACCTTTACGAGCAAGAAGATGTGAGTTAGTTGTATGTTTTACAGTTAATGGTAAGTCTGATTCGTTGAGTTGTTCATATCTTGTATTGTGGCATTTTTTTACATTTTGCTGTTAATAACCAATTTTCATTGATGTTTATTTCTTCTTTATCTTTACATTTTTCACATTCTCCTACACCAATTGCTCCATCTACTAACTTTTCAAGAGAGGAAGCCATAAATTGAAAACTGTCTAAGAATTTTAGCTGTCCAATGTTGAATGAGATGAATTTCTCTGAATTATTTGCAATACAAGTAATGTTTCCACTTGCTTTGTGTATTTTCTGCATTATTAGATGACTATCATAACCTTTTAAGTTGTGGAAGATAACTGGAATTTTGGTTTTATTTGGTTTGATTGCAAGTTTGAGATTACAAGATTTATGTGCTGGTCCTCTATATTCTCCTGTGAAATGACAGTGGTCTTTTACTTTTGGGTTGTTTTTGTTATTTCCTATTTCTTGTTCGCATATCCAACATTTGGTGGCATTTTCATAGTCTTCAGTGTTTTGCTCTGTTAATGGTTCGGGGTGAGCAAAGATGTTATTGATATTGCTAACCTCACATTTTAAGTGATTCAAAAATACTTCAACAACATCTTTACCTCTGTAGATAACAGGTTCTTCAGCTTCACCATCATATCTGACAACTTGATAACCAAATCCACACGCTTCGTGTTCGCTTGTTATTTCTGATTTATCTCCTTTTTGTTCTGTTTTAGGTTTGATTATGCTTTCAAAGTCGGCATAAATGACATATGGAACGGGCATTTGATTTTGATGATTTTTAAACTTGATAAGACCTTTTAATGGCATTTCTATTCGCATTGGAGATTTATTTATGCCTTCACAGTCTTCTTTGTGTTTGATTAGTAGGTCTTCTCTTGAAAAACCGTGAAGACATCTTTCACAAAAGTAAGTAGCTCCGTGTTTGTTATTCTGATTACGAAGTAATCTATTTAGACTTTTAATCCAACAGTAGTGATATTTTGTTTCCTTTTGTGGTTTTTCATCTGGATTATAATTTTCATCAATTTCCTCTTCAACTTCTGTTATCAAAAGCAGGTTAATTCTTTCTTTATCATTTGATTGATTTGAAATATGATATGGAAATACAGTAAGTTTCTCTGTCTTTTTTGTGATTGTATATCCATAAACATTGATTGCTATATTGTTTTGTTTCTCAAATTTTGGTATTTGTGAGATTGGTGTGGGAAAGTCAATTCCTTCCATATTCAGATTAGGACATTTTTTATAACTATATACATTATTCAAGTTATTCTTTGCTGGATATAAGGCAGATTTTAATGCCCATTCTAAACATCTATTATCATTGTTTTTCATATTAATTATTGCTTGTTTGTTTGCTATTACTTTTGGAAGAGGAATATATGAAGAACCTTTGAGTGGTTCATATTTTGCTATGTTAACATAGAGTTTGATACAATGGTCAATTTCTAAACCTGTTGCGGTATTTGTGAATTTTTCAATTCATGTTTGTATATAAGTTGTTTGTTTGTTATAGTTTTCATCTAAATTATTTTCATTAAGAACTGCACATTGTTCTCCGTGTGATGCACCGATAACTTCTTTTCTTTCACCATTAAGTTCATCTTTAAAAAACTTTATAGATAACCCAATTGAAAATTTAATACCATTGTATTCTTTAATGTTTTCATTAATTTTATCTATAATGACAGATTTTTTATCATTAAACAAAATATTTGGGTCTTTATATTTATGAGCATCTATTTCATACGCTTTGAAGTAATTGCATAATGGTTTATCAACTAATTTCAGAGCACTTTTCTCTTCTTTAGTATCATCATCTATATCTTCATTATTAATTTTTTCACTTGTTTTAACAGCATTTTGTTGCTGTCGTTTTCTTTTCTTTTTATTTCTACGTCTTTTACGCAGATTATCTAATGCAGAAGTTTGTTGTGGTGCATCACTCTTCTGTTTCTCAATATCTAAGGATTTAAGACCCTTGTCTAAAGCCTCATCACTAATTATTCCTTCACTATGCAATTGTATTAGTCTCTCTACAGAACTCATTTTTTGTTTTCTTTTAAACTATAAAAAAAAATTTAAATATAATAATAAAAATGGATATAGAAAAAGCAAAGATGCAAAATATATGTGCTATGTTGCCGTTAGGTTCAAATAAACCATGTAAAAACAAATCAGTAAAGCATTCTATATACTGCAAGGCTCATAATTTTATTATAAAACATAACAAAAGTAAAGTAGTGAAATGTTTGCAATGTGGTAAAGGTACTACAGCAAAATATCAAATCTGTGATAAGTGTGGTGGAAAGAATTTTAGAGAAAAACAGAGATATTTTAACTCTATAAAACCTTTTAAGCAGGAAATTGCAAGATTGAGTATGATAGAGTGTTGAGGATGATTCAGGTGTTATTGAGAGGGAGATAATTTATTTTTTTATGCTCAAGTCGGCGATATAGTTTGTATCGCCGTTGGAAAATTGTGGTATATTATATATATGTAAAGTGCTTCAATCGGTGATATAGCGAAAGAAAGTGAGGTATATTGCCGATTGAAGTCGGCGATATAGTTTGTATCGCCGTTGGAAAATTGTGGTATAATATATATGCTCCAATCGGTGATATAGCGGAAGAAAGTGAGGTATATCGCCGTTGGAGCATAATCTATATATATTTCTGTTCCAGGGTAAAATCGCGGATTTCCTTGTCTGGTGTGCAAGAAAATGAAATCAAGACCAGAGGGTTAACAGATCTTTTCGGAAACGAGGTTTTTTCATCACGGTAACAAGTCCGTGAAACAAAGACCTCCCTAAACCTCACTTTATATAGAGAAAAGTGGGGTTTATGGGGGTATACATTTTCTCGCTTATTTTGGCTCAAAAACATAGATTGTGGGTACTCGTTAGAACCGCCTCATTAAAATGGTTCTAACGAGCACCCACATTCTATGTTTAAAGCAGAAATAATAAAGATGCTATTATTCTTACCTAATTCTTATCATTTTCTGACACCATGTTGGACGCCATTATTTCTTACGGACATGTTTCCTACTGCTAAGTCTGAGACTACATCCATTGACCTGGTGCTTTGTCTTTCTCAATGATAATCAGAGATAGCTGTTTGGATGTTGTTTTCTACCTGGTGCGGCTCGTATTTAATTAATTTTCATTTCCTTGTTTCTAAAAGCTTTCACTTAAAAGTTGGTTACATGTACAAAATTAATGGTCCAGTGGTTCCTGTGAAAAAAAAATCATATCTGCATGACCGTTGGCCAAGGTCAAAGAATGACATTGACCTTGAATACAAACGTTGTTTAATTCACTCATTTTGCTTACTGCATCAAACAATTTTCATATCACAGGCTGCAATTTCTGAAAAATAAATGATTTTGACTTATTCCCATATAAAAGCCTATTTACCAAATTTGACATTGGCGTAAATTTAGTCAAAATCATCCAGGTGTCATCTTTAAATAAACTATGACTGGCTTGAGTCCCGAGTGCTACATACAAAGTTTCATGATAATCTGGTTACAAATGGCCTAGTCGTTTCTGAGCAAAATAAGTTTTAACAGTCATACCTGAATGACCCTTGGCCAAGGTCAAAGAAAGAAACCTTGACCTGTACTACCCATGTAGTTTCATTCACTCATTTAGCTGACGCATCTTCCAAGCTTCAGATCACAGGCTACAATATTTTCAGAAATATAAAAATACATAATTTTGACTTTTCCCCATATAAAAGTCTATATAACCATTTTGACCTTAGCATAAAATAGGTCAAGGTCATCCGAGGGTCATTATTTGAACAAATCATAGTGGGTCCGATTCCCCAATGATGCATACTAAGTTTCTTTATAATTGTTGTTTTTTTTGGTAGATTTGTTTTACAGCCCTTTCAAGATAATTTCACTCATATAGAGCCGTCATTACAATCGGCCTACTTGTTCCGGAGACGAAGATTTTTGAAGGCTTTTTAGTTTATATGGTCATAGTGGCCATCTTGGTCATGTGAAAAAACTCAATTTCATCAATTTTCGTTTTCCTGTTTATGAAATTTGTTTAAAAATGACTGTGGTTTCATATCTGAATGACCTTAAGTCAAGGTCAAGGAATGACCTTGACCTTGAATAGTCCTGTAGTTTCATACACTCATTTAGCTTAATGCATCACAGATCACAGGCTGCAAGAGTTTCCTAAAATACTCAGTTTTGATTTCCCCCCTGACAAAATTCTATGGGTCCAAATTGAACCTTGGCGTAAAATAGGTAAAGGTCATCCTAGAGTCATCATTTGAACAAAATATGATGGACCCAGGTCTCTAATGCTATATACAAAATTCATGGCAATCGGCCCACTTGTTCTGGAGGATATTTGTGAAGGGGTTTTACCATAAATGGACATGGCGGCCATCTTGGTCAAGTGACCTAGACCCCGCGAACAAACCATGAAATTTGACTTCAATCGCCCCAGTGATTTCGGAGATGTTTATAAATGTTGACAGGCGACAGACGACAGACGCCAGACAGACAACGGAGCCTTGCCATACTGTAAGCTCAGCTTTGAAACTTGGTCTCAGGTGAGCTAAAAACAGAACAGAAGAACTGCCTCGAAATGGTTGCTAACAATTTAATGATTGGGGCGGGGGGGTGTGGGGGTTGCGCCTTATTCGACACCAAGTTACCAACATTCTCGCCCTCAGCTCCTTCAACAGCAATTCGTTCAGTCTCCCCAAAGGACCCAAGCTCGGAAGCGCAACAATCTAAGAACACAAAAACTAAAGAAACAGTGACGAATGAGCGACGAAGATTCGACAGCATGAAACAAGAAAGCAGTCTGGGGGACAGCCAAATTCTCCGCCGCTCACTGAGGGGAATATTTGACCAAAAGTTTAATGAAAATCTTTCCAGGGTTAACGGACACACACTGAATGATTCAAAGTTTCAAACTCGTGACCTTCAGCTGTGACCTTGATCATGAGTCGGCATGGTTTATTTATGGGTTTTGCACATCAGCTCACAGAGGGGGACATTTGACTAAAGTTTAATAAAAATCCTTCTAGGGGTAAAGGAGATATGGAACAAACACAAAATTCCAAGATCAAAGTCGTGACCTTCAGCTGTGACCTTGACCTTGAGCTGGCATGGTTTATTTATGGGTTGTGCACATCAGTCCACTGAGGCGGATATTTGACCAAAGTTTAATGAAAATCCTTCTAGGGGTAAAGAAGATATGGAACGGATACACAATTCAAAGCTTTAAAGTCGTGACCTTCAACTGTGACCTTGAAATAGAGTCGGCATGGTTAGTTTATGGGTTCTGCACATCAGCTCACTGAAGGGAATATTTAACCAAAGTTTAAAAAAATCTATCAAAGGGTTCAGGAGAAAATCTATCAAAGAGTTCAGCGGACAAGAAAGTGTTACGGACAGATAGACGGGCGGACAGACGGACAGACAGGTGGACAGACAAAGGCCATACTATAATCCCCGCTCTGCTTCGCGGCGGGGTATTAACAACTAAAATGCAAAAGGAAAACAAGAAAGCTGGAACCCGGCGTTACAGATCAGTTACAGAACATCGGGCACTGACCGACTGACCAAGAAGAACTGCTGTTCAGTTCTGTAAAGTTTGATGAACATTTATCAAAAACTTTTGAAGTTACATAAAATGGTCGTAACTCCAAAATAAGTTAAGCTTGGAATATTGCTCTTGGTCTTCATTTTTGCAAATATTTAAGATAGTAGAAACCAAATAATAACTTGGTACCACTGTTTCCATTGTTTAAAGGGCCATAATTCCGAAAGCAGTAAAGCCAGCAGTTATAGTTCCTGTATCCTGCACATTGCCTGATGGCGCTTTACCTTCATTAAATGTTTCAGAATAATGAGTACTTCTTTTCATAATGACCTCTAATATATAGTTAACATAAGATTAAAAAAAAACTTCATAAATATAACATCATGTCAAAGTACGGAAGAAAACGACATATAAGTTTATCTTAGCACCTTTTATTAAGCTATTAAATGTTTTTTCTTAATTCGAAATGCAATAAATACCATGTTAAATTGTTGTTTCCATACTTATTTATAATACAAAAACTTACCGAGATCTATTTTTTCGTCACTTCCAGACAAATAAATATCTTCCTCAATATAATATTTCCTGTGATGACGACATATAAGTCAAGATCTAATGAGACGCAATTTCGACTTTAAAAACATTTTATAGCTTAATAAAAGATGCTTAGATACACTTATATGCCGTCTTCTTCAAAATATATATTTTGACATGACATTATATTTCTGAAGATCTTTTGGAATTTTATCTTATGTTAGCTATACATTATCGGTCATTTTAAAAAGAAGTACCCATTAAACCAGCTGAGATCTTTAAAACAGTAGGTACCCCAGTTGCACAGAATATGATATTTATTTCACAATTTGTGGAGAAACGAAACCATCCCTCAAGAATTTAAGGATGCATCAATTATTCATCTATTCAAACCGAAACGAAACCCTCATGTCTGTGACCATTATCGTGGCATTTCTTTATTGTCAATTGCTGGGAAAATCCCTGCAAGAGTACTACTTACCCGACTGAATGAACACCTTGAACAGTCAGGGCTTCTACCAGAAGGCCAGTCTGGTTATCACTTGTGTCTTTTTATTTACTTTTAAAGTAACTGTCCTTGTGGCCTTCCTTTGTTTAGGTTTCCATTATGGTCTGGTCGCTTCCTGTTTGTGTTTCTTTCCCTTTGGTGTCTTTGATGGGTAGAGTAAGTTAATTGTATCGATTCCTGATCTTTGTTTTACTTCTACTTTAGATAAGACAATGGAACAAATGGTATGATCTTCACGGCAAGGCAGCATCAATAGAAATACCAGGAACGTATATGTATACATGATCTTTGTCGACCTTTCCAGCGCATTTGACACAGTCGGTCATGAGGGCATAGGAAAATCATGGCAAAGTTTGGATGTCCAACCAAGTTCATAGCAATGGTGAGGCAGTTGCACGATGGTATGCTTGCACAGGTGCAAAATGACGATGAGTTTTCTGATCCTTTCCCTGTGACAAACGTAGTCAAGCAAGGCTGTGTGCTAGCCCCAACACTGTTCAGCATGATGTTCTCTGTCAAGCTCACAGATGCTTTCCAGGATGGTGACAATAGCACACATATTAGGTATTGCTTTGATGTGAAACTTTTCAATCTCAGAAGGTTGCAAGCCAAATCCAAAATGCAGACAGAGGTGCTAGATGAGCTCCTTTTTTGCTGATGACATAGCAAAAGATGACCAACAGAAGAGAAGATGCTAAAAGGTATATATCAAATATCTGACTCCTGTGATAACTATGACCCCAATCAGCATCAAAAAGAGACAATTAGTCTATTAGCCAGAACCTGACAAGCCTTACAAAGAGACCACCATCACAGTTAGAGGTCAAAGATTGCTATTGGTAGAAAAGTGCGCAAACCTTAGGAGCACACTGTCAAGAGTCGTGCACATTAATGATGAAGTCAATGCCATGATTGCCAATGCTAGTGCAGCATTTGGCCGACTACGTGTCTGGTACCGAAGTGGAATCAGGCTTGACACAAAACTGAAAGTCTACAGAGCTGTGGTGCTGCCAATACTATTTTATGCCTGTGAAACCTGGATAGTTTACCAACGGCACGCCAAAAGGCTAAATCACGCCCATACATGCCGTCTTAGAAAATTCTTAAAGATTAAGTGGCAAGACAGGATCCCAGACACGGAAGTCTAGAATAGGGCAGGGATGCAATGTGTACATACTCTTAAACTAGCACAGTTAAGATGGGCAGGCCATATCACAAGAATGTCCGAGGAAAGTTTGCAAGAGAAAATTCTATTTGGAGAATTAGTAATGGGCAAACGCTCCCGTGGAGGTCAGAATAAGCGCTACAAGGGCATCCTCAAAGCCTCCCTCAATGACTTCAGCATTCCATCAGAGTCGTGGGAACAAACAGCACAGGACAGAACAAAATGGAGAAGCCTCATCAGAATGGGTGCTAGTGAATACGAGGCGAAAAGAATCAGTGAAGCTGAGCAGAAACGCACACAGCGGAAAGCCAGAGCTAATGCGTAACCAAAGAACTGTTTTCCTTTAGGCTCATTTGCTCTATCTGCAACAGACAGTTCAGAGTTAGAATTGGTCTCATTAGCCATCTTAGAACACACAAACAGTAACATATCTCCAATGTGATTAAGACTGGTCTTTGTCTGTGATGACAGACGAACTATCATTATTATTGGTCAATTTTAAAAAGAATAATCCATTATCCTGAAACTTTTAATGAAGGTAAAGCGCCATCAGACGATGTGCAGAGACAAAAAAACATAACTGTGGCTTCTCTGACTTGGAAATTATGGCCCTTTGAACAATGAAAACATTGTTATCAAGTGATTCCTTTATGTTTCTGTTATTAAATGTTTGCAGAAATGCAAAGCACAATTAACCGATTTGAAGACGAGGACAATAACTCTGGCTTGACTTCATATAGTGTTACGGCCCCTTTGACAATGAAAACAGTGGCTTTAGTTATTCCCTATGTCTGTCGTGTAACTTCAAAAGCCAGGGTTATGGTTCTTGACTTCTGCAAATCGCTTGATGGCGCTTTACATTTATTAAAGGTTTCAGGAGAATTGCTTATTCTTGCTTACATATGAAACGTAAAACAAAATTTCAAAATGTCTTCAGATAACACACAAGTATATCTAAGCATCTTTTATTAAGCTATAAAATGGGTTTCTTAATCCGAAATGCAACAAATGCACATCTTGAGAATTCCTAAAAACGAATATAAAGAAGTTAAAAATTCTCATCCAGAGAAAACTTTATCTCAATATAAAATTTCTTGGGATGACGACATATATGCCGTTATCTAATGAGACGTATACGCTTCCGAACATTTGTCTTCATTTAACGTAAAACAAATATGTTTCTAAACTTATGATTTCCTGGCATGGCGACATATAAGTTGTGATCTAATGAATCGTATACGCTTCCCTAATACGACTTGTTGATGACTAAGGTATTTACAATATCAATCGCATATACGAGGGCTGATTGATATTTCATTTCGCAAACACGCCTATACAAATACATTGCCACTTTTATCGCCAAAAATATGAAAATTTTATGATGAAAAATTGTGATATTTTTCTTATTTCTGCTCAAAATATAAATTGTGGACACTCGTTAGAACCGCCTCATCGAGGCGGTTCTAACGAGTACCCACAATTTATATTTTAATGCAGAAATAGGAAAAATAAGGTATACCCCAGGAAACCCCAAGTTTACTATATAAAAGTGGGGTTCAAGGTGGTCAAAATTATATAGGCGTGTTTTCGTGATGTTGTAAGCCTCATATTGAAGAATGTGAATTTTGTCGGACATATTGCATTGTTTGTTTGTTTAATTTGAGGTTTAACGTCCCTGTCAACACTGTACGTGTATATGTCATTTTGAGACTTTGCTTCCAATTTTGTGGGACTTTTACCCGACATTGAGATGGAATGACATCTCAAGCCCTGTCGCCCATGAAACCAATAGGGTTTATAAGCATGGACTGTCCAACTCATACCGCTTTACCTGGGCAGGTTAGATCCTCTAAGCGGTTTACCAGTACTCGTGTACGGTCGGTTTCAGCTCTACGCGGAAGCATCATGCAGCCCATCTATTTCTTCAAGCCCCGATGAGCGGGGACGGACATATTGCATTATTTTTCAATTTAATCCCCTTCATTTGCCAGCGGTGTTTAAGGGCCTCATTGTCACTTTTATAGAAAGTCATCCACTAGATATATGACGTCATTATCGGACTGAAAATGGGTGTATGAGACAGCCGTTTTCAGTTTTGGAAATACATGTAGATGAAAGTCTGATGCAGCGAAATCAGGTGAATAAGGCGGATGCTCAATCAAGTTAAAGCCACAATCGTGAATCGCAGCCATAGCAATGACAGACTTGTGAACATGAGCATTGTCCTGGGGTAACAACCCACCTTGAGTGATCTTTCCGCGGCGCTTTAGTTTAATATTTTCCCGTGACTGCGTCAGAAGTGAAGCTTAGTATGTGATATTGATAGTTTGTAATGTGTGTGTGTGTGTGTGTGTGTGTGTGTGTGTGTGTGTGTGTGTGAATTCGAGTTTAACGTCGCTTTCAACAATTTTTTCAGTCATATCACGACGGTGTCTGGTTGCGACAGGGAGCTCAATGCTCACTTTTATAGTGCTGCCTCACTGAAGTATCATGTCCCAGGCACATTGCATGATACCAAACCCGGTCACATTATCCTGACACTGGGTCGACCAGTCCTAGCTCTACCCCGTAAATCTGAGTGCCAAGCGAGGAGCAGCTAGTACCATTTTTAACGACTTTGGTATGTCGCGGCCCGGGATCGAACCTGTGACCTCCCGTTCCCCTGAGCGGACACTCTACCAACTGAGCTATCGGGGCCGGTAATTGATAGTTTGTACTTTTTTGGGATAATCTATCAGCAGAATACCACCTGCATCCCCGAAAACCAAGGCCATAACGTCCCAAACTGATGGAACTGTCTTTGCTTTCTTTGGCGGGGGTGAGCCAGTGTGCTTCCATTGTTTCGATTGTTGTTTTGGCCTCTGGGGTAAAATGAAGGAAGAGTGACCAATCTCTGAAGAGAAAGCTCACAAAGGTTAAAATTAGCACGTTATAATTTGCGCCTGGTGTGCTTCTGATCAACTGTCAGACGTCTTGGTACCAATCGGACCGAAAGCTTTTTCATTGCAAGATCCTCTGTCAGACTGGAATGTACTCTTGCCTGTGAAATGCCAACTGTACTGGCAATATATGTTTCTGTGACTCGTCTGTCAGTCATACCAATACGAGAGCTGATTGATATGTTGTGAGACCCGTATTGAAGGAGGTACGCAGGGATGTTCTTTTTAAGCCCTACTATTCTCTGACTATATAGGGCCGTGTCGACGAGTTAGCACTCTAAAGTAAACAAGTCTTTGCAAAATGGACGAAATCGGTGGAAGAGCAGTGATCCGATATTTGCATAAAAAGGTTTAAACCCTTAGGATATCCATGATATAGTAGCAACACTAGGGGAAGATGCCCCTTTATATGCTACAGTGAATCGGTGGGTGGCGGAATTTAAGCGCGGCAGACAGAGCCTTGAGGATGACCCCCGTCTTGGAAGACCAGTCAATGTTGCAACCCAAGAAATGGCACATAAGGTCCATGATACGCTGGCTGATTGATTTCTTGTGAGCCTCATATTGAAGAATATGACTTTTGCGTGCACATTGTATTATATTTCAGCATAATCCCCTTCAGTATCTATATAGTTTTGCCAGCAGTGTTTAAGGGCCCCAATGCCGCTTTTATAGAACTCCTTTTATCGGCTGTTCAGAAAGTCATCAACTGCATATATGGCGTCATCATCGGACTGAAAGTGGGTGCCTGAAATAGCCGTTTTCAGTTTTCAGTTTTGAACCATAGTGCAGTTTATATTTTACTTTTGGTCCTTTGAGATCAGCGTGAATATTCTGAGAAATCAGAAATAAATTATTGGTTTAGACTCATATTCTAGACAGTTTTTTTAATTATTTGGACCCCATTTTGATTTATATCAGTCTTTGAATCGACTGCCTATTCGAAATTCGCAAACTTGCAGTATGTTTCCTCTGGCTTTCTTTGCCGGATCATTACACGGTCACTGATGAGGCTTTATGAGCCGAAACTACGTAGTATGAGCCATCTTCTTCTTATAATGTTTTCATTGCTCTTAAAGGAACTCATTTTTGATTTTTATTTGCCTTCACTGCAGCTGGTGTTGTGCCGTGTGGCAGCCGTAAAACGTCTCCCCGTACATCAACCATAGTGCAGTTTATATTTTACTTTTGGTCCTTTGAGATCAGCGTGAATATTCTGAGAAATCAGAAATAAATTATTGGTTTAGACTCATATTCTAGACAGTTTTTTTAATTATTTGGACCCCATTTTGATTTATATCAGTCTTTGAATCGACTGCCTATTCGAAATTCGCAAAATTGCAGTATGTTTCCTCTGGCTTTCATTGCCGGATCATTACAGGGTCACTGATGAGGCTTTATGAGCCGAAACTACGTAGTATGAGCCATCTTCTTCTTATAATGCTTTCATTGCTCTTAAAGGAACTCATTTTTGATTTTTATTGGAAATAAATGAAAATTTGTTGGAGTGAGGTCAGGTGAATAAGGCGGATGCTCAATCAGTTTTAAGCCACAATCGTGAATGGCACCCATAGCAATGACAGACTTGTGAACAGGAGCATTTTTCTTATGTAACAACCCACCTTGAGTGAGCTTTCCGCGGCGCTTAAGTTTAATATTTTCCCGTAACTGCGCCAGAAGTTAAGCACAGTATGTGCCATTGATTGTTTGTCCGTTTCGGAGATAATCTATCAGCAGAATACCATCTACATCCCAGACACCTGAGGTCATAACCTTCACAGCGGATGGAAGAGCCTTTGCCTTCTTTGGCGGGGTTGAGCCAGGGTGCTTCCATTGTTTCGACTGTTGTTTGGCCTCTGGGGTAAAATGATGGACCAATGTTTCATCCATAGTGACAAGTCTCTGAAGAGACTGGCAGGATCTGACTCAAAAAGGTTAAGATCATCACGCGATAATATGCGCCTGGTGTGCTGCTGATCAACTGTCAGAAGTCCGAAAGCTTTCTCATTGCAAGATTCTCTGTCAGAATGGAATGTTCGCTTGCCTGTGAAATGTCAACTCTGCTTGCAATATATCTTTCCGTCACTCGTCTGTAAGTCATATCAATATCATGGACTTTATTGACCATTTCTGGGGTTGCAACATTGACAGGCCTTCCAGGACGGGGGTCATCCGCCACCCACCTTTTCATTATAACATCTTTCGCTAGTGTTGCTACTACATGTATATCATTATGGATATCCTTACGTGTTAAACCTTTTTTATGCAAATATTGGATCACTGCTCTTTCACCGATTTTGTCCATTTTGCAAAAGCTATTTGCCTTGTTTACTCCCGATATAAACTGACCAAATGAGACCAGTTATTATGTACATGGGCCCTATATAGACAGAGAAATGTAGTACTTAAAAAAGAACATCCCTGCAACCGCTTCAATACAAGGCTCACAACATATCAATCAGTCCTCGTAAGTTTAAGTACCGCATAAATTAACCCTTTTTGTACCAAATGCAATCTTCCACCTAAAATATGGCAGGAGTCCATTACGAAATTTAGGGGTATCAGGTTGTGTTTTCTTCACAGTTTGTTGGGAAAATGGCTGTGCAAATAGTGTAGGACCTGATCAGACGCCGCGTTCTGCGGCGTCTGATCTGGGCCTGCACTGTTTGCCAAGGTACCCCTTTAGGGGTTTCCGGTACTGAATGGGTTAATGTGTGCTTAGCGTAGACTCAAGCTTTATGTAAAGGCTAATCACAATAATTACATGGCTAGTTGAATGAGTAAAGGTTCTTCAGGAACTGAGCGAAACAGAACCAAGAGCCTCTACCAAACATCAAAGGGAAAGTAGCTTATCTAGTTAGCCATTTTATCATTAGGTCTCTCACCGCTGTGGGTTCGAGCCTCGCTCGGGTCACATGTGAGACGCCAAGTTCTGCAACGGAAGGTAAGGTGGTTTTTCTTCGGATTTCGCCCACCTCTGATTAACGATCGGCTCGATATGAGTGAAATAATCTTGAAAGGGCCGTAAAACAAAACAAAACCAAAAAAATAATAAAATAAAATAATAAAAAAATAAGCCCTAATAAACTTACCATTACGATAACGCACCAGTGCGGCATAGTGCATATTTCTCTTCTCCAAAATGGCTATTTTTCTGATGGAAAAAACCTGATAATTTTTTTATAAATACTGAAAACATAGGCCGTGGGTGCTTGTAAGAACCGCCTCATTGAGGCAGTTCTAACGAGTACCCACAACCTATTTCTTGGAGTAAAAATAAGAAAAATAATGTATACACCCGTAAACCCCCGTTTTCTCTATATAATGTGGGGTATAGGGGGGTCTTCATTTCACGGACTGGTGGTTCACTTGAGGCGCAATAAATTTGTCCTTTGGTGCTCCACCACATAAGCGGCCCCCGCACATAGGGGCTTGAAAAAATATATGGGCTGAATGATGCTTCCACGCAGAGCTCAATCCTGCCCGCACACTAGTACTGGTAAACCGCTTAGAGGATCTAAGCCTGTCCAGGAACCGCGGTGCGAGGCTGACCGTCCATGCTAATAAACCCTATTGGTTTCATTGGGCGACAGGGCTTGAGAAGTCATTTCATCTCAATGTCGGGTAAAAGTCCCACAAAATTGGAAACAGCGTCTCCAAAATGACCTTTACAGTGTTGACGGAGACGTTAAACCTCAAATCATACAAACAAAGAAAGCTCCACCACATTAAGATTACACACCCGTAACGCATAGCGCATTCTTTCATATCCCCAAAATGGCTTCTATTTTTTTCTTATTTAAACGCATTACACAGGTTTTGTGTTCTCATTAGAACTGCCTCATTGATCAGGGATCGATACAATTAACCCACAGCTCCCAGCAGAGACACAAAAGGGAAAGAAACACAAACATGAAACAGCTAGACCCTCATGGAAATATCAATAGCGGAAAGCCAAATGGACAGATACTTTCCCACAAAATGGCCAATTGGCTATCCATAATAAATACATGTAATATAAGCGACACAAACACCAAAAACCAACCATAACAAAAATAAACCGCGACAGAAGCCCTGCAAACCTCAGTTTTATCATTATAAAGTGAAGTTTAGAGGGGTGTTCATTTCAATGACTTGTTTACATGATGAACAGCTTCTCGACATCGTATTTGAGCCAGCGCATGTCAAAACCTATTATAAGACATGTGCACCCGACGAAGACTCAGATCAACCTGCGCATCCGCGCAGTCTGATCAGAGTCTTCGTTGTGCGCTCTAAGGATAGCTATGGGTCCGATGTTCCTTTATGCAGCAAGAGAAGTCTCTGGTTAGACAATATGGATGCACAGGCTGATCTGAGTCTTCGATGGACGCACATGTCTTATTGTAGGTTTTGTCGTGCGCTGTCTCATTTGTAGTTGTATTTGATGTTAACTGACTGGTGTTGGTAAAGGTAACAGCACATATTATCATAACAATGTGGATTCTGCTACGATTAATGCCACAGTCTCACTTTCACGTATTGGGGGCTAGCTTTTTGTTAGGTGTTAGTTTTAGGGCCCTTTCAAGATTATTTCACATATTCGGAGCCGATCGGTGATCAAAGTGAGCGAAAAGCGGAGCACCCGGAGAAAAAAAAAAACCTGACCTTCCGTTTCAGAACTTGGCCTCTTACACGTGACCCAAACGAGGCTCGAACCCCAGCGATGATAGATCTTATGATCCCAAGCAAAAATTGCCTGACCCTATGTTGAGAACCTGACGACTGGAGCCAGGCCTCACTGCATCCGCTGCGGTGAGGAGAGACCTTATGATTAGAGCTAGCACTCTTATCCACTCGGCATAGAGGCCTGTCAGGACCAAGGTTGACCTGTCTTCCTCTTCATAATTATTTGGTGTTGAATTGGAATATAGTTCAACACTAAGATTTAAAAGCAGAAGAGTGCAAGTGCCTTAGGTTTGACATCATTTAATGGGGTTACCATATTACACTGGCAACATTGTTTCAGCATTTGGTAATGCATTAACATTTAGTCAGTTGCTGAGTACCCACTTGGGACTACTCAAATCGTCGTGACTGGTGGAGAAATGCCATGATAATTTCAATAACTCTCTTATTTTCCTATCTTGTTCGCATAACATATAATCTTGTTCGCACAACACAGATCTTGTGCAGACAGCATATCCTGAGCGCACAATGTATTATCTTGTCCGCATAACTTAATATCTTGTACGGACAACATTATACCTTGTGCGCACAACACATTATCTTGTGCGCACATAATAATATCTTGTTCGCACAAGATAATATCTGGTTCGCACAACTTAATATCTTGTTCGCTCAAATTATTATCTTTTTAACACAATTTAATCAGACGCATGAGATATTATGTGCGCACAAGATATTATGTTGTCTGCACAAGATATAGTATGTTGTCCGCACAACTTGTTCGCACAACTTGTTCGCCCAACTTAATATATTGTTCGCACAACATGTTAAAAAGAAAATCGCATATTCCTTCCCGGGTTCCGTAATTTGCTGTTCATGAGTGAATTTAAAATCGATCTTACACTGAACAAATCAAACATCCTGTATTTGATAACCGGGTACTATGTAGTAAATCGCAGTTAAACGTAGAATAGAAGTGAAGGGAATGATCAGGAAACGATACAATTAGCTCCCATCAGAGACACCAAGGGAAAGAAACACAAACATGAAACATCTAGACTCTAATGGAAACATCACTATCGGAAAGCCAAAATGAAAGTTACTTTCCCACACAATGGCCTATTGGCTATCCAAAGCAAAAGAATATAAGCGATACACACACTCAAAGCAAAACAAGAATAAAACACGACAGAAGAACCACCTTGTAACGGTTAGTGAAACGAATTCCAATGGGCGGGTGGGGGTGGGGGGTTAAGGATGGGGGCTTAAATCGATTTTACGTGGCCACAATCCTCGCCCTTACTTCCGTCGCGATTTAGACGAATAATTTGTTCAGTCCGCATGAAAGCCTCCTAACAAATCAATGCAATGCAACATCTCCGTGAACTAAAAAATCAAACAACCACAGAGTTGAAGCAACGATGAACGGTGAGGACTCGACAGCAAGAAATTACTGAAATGCTGGAGCAAAAGAAAACCAACAGTTAGACTCCGATTGGTCCGACCAGAGACAGAGCACATTACGTAGAATTAGGTTCTCGCTGGAACCGTAATAGAATCTGAGGCCTTACCCACCGGCGTGCAATTAAAGAGGGAAGCAAAGTTGTCAACCGTGATTGGGTTAACTGACATGCACGAAGTCTGTCGTATAACATTTATGTTGAACCCAATTTTTTTATGTCGAAGAATGATTTTACGAAATTGGGTGCTGAAGTGATTGCGGTTCTTAATTTAAATACTAAGTGATCATATAAAATTTCGGGTTCCGATAGACCTTGCTGCAGAAGAGATTTAAGTCCAATATTGAATTTTGAAAATTAAATAAGAATGGTTGTAAAGACGAGTAGTCGCTTCCATTACTGAGAGAATTAATCACAATCCCGGAAATAGCAAAATAAATAAGAAGGACGTCTATAAAATTAAATCAGAATGACGTCTATAAAACCTTTAAGAAACGGAGTAAAACCTAAATTTCTACAAATACGGGGCAATCTTTTGGCCAAACGGAAGGATGGGAAACGCGATAGTGAGACTGGGGCTTAAGAGAACCTATACCTGTTAAACAACAGACTCTGTGAAGAGAAAAAAACAAACTATCTTAAAGAGTTGATTCCCGTGTAGATCTATTTCTTCTATCACCTAGCTTGTGCGCCTTTGGATACATTGTGCCATCCATTAAGTATGACCTCTTTGACCTGTGTCTTTGAATATCCCAGACGCGGAAAATATTACCGCCATGCAACTACTCTGGTCACAGAGCACAACATAGATATTACGCACACATGTCACTTAGCGTGCTAAATAGAAGTAATGACATAGAACAGATTCGATGCAATTCCCTTAAATCTTCCCTTACACCTTCGAACACACACACACACACACACACACACACACACACACACACACACACACACACACACACACACACACACACACACACACACACACACACACACACACAGAGAGCAATCGAGCAATAATTAAAACATTCCAACATTACAAGTAGAAAGAAAGCCAGAAAAAAGACACTTCCGTTTCTCCAAAAATGACCAAACGCTATCTAAAATAGAAAAAAATATTACCGGAGCATATATGAAAAGACAAGACATGACAATATTAATCTAGACAACCTTCACAACCCCAACCCCACATGCTCAAAACATAGATTGCGGGGAGGCGGTTCTATCGAGTACCCACAATGTTTTTGAGTAGAAATAAGAAAACATATGTTTACCCCTGAAAACCTCAGTTTTACTATATAAAAGCGGGGTTAAAGGGGGTCAAAATTGTATAGGTGTGTTTTCGTGATGTAAGAAACTATGATTTACAATTTATTAACAATAAATTTTAAATGTCTTGATAGCGCATGGGGATAAATGTATTTCTTCACCTCCGCCCCTGGAGCTACTTGTTTAGTCCGAGAAAAGATCTTCTCGTGCAACTCAATATGTTCTAGAAAGGGTTCCTTACACTACTGGAAAATATTGAGTGTACATGTTTTCTGGGCCAGACTAGCTAGTTTCGGCCATTTAGGCCTAATCAGTGACCCTCAAATATTTTCAAAGTTCCGAAATGGAATCAATGATCCCAAAGGACAAAAAATATAAACTACACTATGATGTGTTTGCATTAAATTAAAGTTTGCATTAAATTGGTCTTGCTAATAAATATTATAATATCAATTGTTTGAATGAAAATATTTTTGTTCATGACAAATCAATTGATCATGAAAAGTTCGTAATTGTTAATGTTTGAAATTTACGAATCGTATATATTCAAATTAGTGGCGGCGAACATGATGAAACAGAAGTGAATGCAATGATCAGTTTTTGTTTGTTTGATTTGAGGTTTAACGTCCCCGTCAACACTGTAAATGTCATTTTGGAGACGTTGCGTCCAATTTTGTGGGACTTTTACCCGACATTGAGATGAAATGACACCTCAAGCCCTGTCGCCCAATGAAACCAATAGGGTTTATTAGCATGGACGGTCCGCCTCGCACTGCGGTTCCTGGACAGGCTTAGATCCTCTAAGCGGTTGACCAGTACTAGTTTGCGGGCCGGATTCAGCTCTGCGCGGAAGCATCGTGCAGCCCATATATTTCTTCAAGTAACTATGGGCGGGGGCGAGAATGCAATGATCAGGAATCAATACAATTAACCCACAGCTCCCATCAGTGACACCAAAGGAAAAAAAAAAGAAAACACAGACATGAAATAACTAGACCCTAATGGAAACAATAGCGGAAAACCAAAATAACAGTTAAATGTGAGTTTATACTAATTTATTTTAGTTCGTGCGATGAAAGCTTCAAATTTATTTGAATCCGTCTTGAACATCCATTCCGGATGTTATCACGCGCGCGAGAGACAGGCTGCATCACTGCTACCCATTTACACCTGGGTGTAGTGAGGCAGTAGCATTACCTGTTTTGCCCAATGACACGTCGACTCCGGTGGCCGAATTCGAACCCACAACCTCTTGATCATAAGTCAAACGCGCTAACCACTGAGCTTTCGAGGCTGCTTAAATGTTTTAAGGATATTCAACATGTCTACCGGACACCTAGGATAGAATTTACGGTTGCATAAAACGTAGACTTTGTTTCATCTAGGAAAATAACTTGCTCTGTTCCTATCTGTAAAATAATCATAAAATCAATAATCATAAAATATTAGAATTTAATTCTTATCATGCTGTTCACGACAACCCCTATCTTTGGAAACAGTGTAGATCCAGATCAGATGGCTTCTAAAGAAGCCATCTGATCAGGATCTACACTGTTTGACATTAAGTTTATGACTTTGTAAGAATAAATTACATCAAGTATTCTGATTGGTTCAAAGTCAGAAATGGGTGTGGCTTAACTGAATATTCAGCAAGAGAAGGGTTAATAATGTATTTTGGTTGTTGGAAGTAAAAATAAACAGTCAATTTGTGAGAGAATTACCTATCAAAATGGTTCATTTTATTTGATCATATTCTTCCTTATCCTTCCTCAACAACGTATCATGTTCATTACGATAACTCACCCGTGCGGCATAGTGCATTTTTCACATCTCCAAAATGGCTACTTTTCTGATGAAAATCCTTGATAGTTTTGTTATAAATGTTCAAAACATAGGTTGAGGGTGCTCGTTAGAACCGCCTCAATGAGGCGGTTCTAACGAGTACCCACAACCTATGTCTTGGAACAGAAATAAGAAAACTAATGTATACCCCCGTAAACCCCAGTTTCCTCTATATAAAGTTGGGTTTAGGGGGGTCTTCATTTTACGGACTTGTTTACTTGATGTACACCAATATACGAGGCGTGTTCCATGTTTATTTGAACAAAATTAGACGGGCTATACCTTAACATGAAACAACTACCGGCCCCTATAGCTCAGTTGGTAGAGTGTCCGCTCCGGGGAACGGGAGGTCACGGGTTCGATCCCGGGCCGCGACATACCAAAGTCGTTAAAAATGGTACTAGCTGCTCCTCGCTTGGCACTCAGATTTACGGGGTAGAGCTAGGACTGGTCGACCCAGTGTCAGGATAATGTGACTGGGTGTGGTATCATGTAATGTGTCTGGGACATGATACTTCAGTGAGGCAGCACTATAAAAGTGAGCATTGAGCTCCCTGTCGCAGCCACACACCGTCGTGATATGACTGAAAAATTGTTGAAAGCGACGTTAAACCCGAATTCACACACACACACACACACACACACACACACACACACACACACACACACAACATGAAACAACATTTCCCCGTGCTTATATGGAGCAATAGGTAGGTCTTTACCTGTACAATTATGTACATGTGTCTTTATGCATAATGTTGTGATGGGAAGGAATAAAATTAGTGCTGCTGTTGAGGGCATGATAAAATGCCTGTTACAACGGCAAACGTCATATAGTGTGATTCGGAAGGAGCTTATGAGACTGAGACATACAGTTTTCGTTGGTAAAATATCTAACATAAAGAAGGATAAGAACAATCCAACACGCAGAGTTCCAGGCAATCAGAAAAAAGCAAAAGCAAACTTGCGTCAAAATGCCACTCCGAGGAACATTGTCAGAAAAGTGTCCGCCATGATAGCCAGGGTTAATTGGAAAAATCGGTCTATCGGAAACCGAATTTTATGGTGACTTAGTATATGAATTTATAAAAATTTATAACCGCAATGACTTCAGCACCCAATTTCGTAAAATCATTCTTCGATATAAAAAGTTTGGTTACAACAGAAATATTATACGACAGACTGCATGCATGGTAGTTAACCCAATCACGGTTGACAACTTTGCTTCCCTCTTTTGTTGCACGCCGGTGGATCAGGCCTCAGATTCTATGACGGTTCCAACGTAAAGGCTTATGTTTGTTGGTACCTGATGCTCTGTCTCTGGTCGGGCCCATTGGAGTCTAACTGTTGTTCATCTTTTGCTCCAGCATTTCTGTTGTTACTTGCTATCGAGTCCTCACCGTTGTTTCATCTCTGTGGTTGTTTGATTTTTGTGTTCACGTTGATGTTGCACTGATGGGTTAGGAGGCCTTCATGCGGACTGAACACATTATTTGTCTTAATCGCGACGGAAGTAAGGGCGAGGATTGTGGCCACGTAAAATCGATTTAAACCCCGCCCCAACAGTGGAATTCGTTTCCGCTGGCCGTTCCAAGGCGGTTCTTCTGTCGCGGTTTATTTCGGTTATGGTTTGTCTTTGGGTGTTTGTGTCGCTTATATTATTTTATTTTAGATAGCCTTTTGGCCATTTTGTGGGAAAGTAATTGTCCGTTTGGATTTCCGCTGTTGGTGTTTCCGTTGGGGCCTTTTGCTTCATGTTTGTGTTTCTTTCCCTCGGGTGTCTCTGATGGGAGCTGTGGGTTAATTGTATCGATTCCTGATCATTGCCTCTACTTCTTTTTTAATCCACCGACATAACGTGAAATGGCGGCAAAGCTGTGTGTATCTGCTCACAATATGCAGACTAATTCGCCATGTGATGAAAGCAAGTCTTAGAAAAAAAGTGCAAAGTCCACAAACTTAGTATTGCCCAACTAGAGGAACGCCCTTCAACGTTCGTTTAAGCTTTACCGGAAGTTGAATGGTGACAAATGGGAAAACATTGTAACTACAGACGAAGCGATGTTATATATGAGAGGTATTTATGGCAGGAGACGTGTGTGCTTTGTCAGACAGCCTCATATTGAACGTGATAAAAATAAGTATGTTAAACGTGACAGTTACGCTCCAGGCTTCATGGCTTGGGCTGGTGTGAGCTCCCGTGGTAAAACTAAGCTTAGTATCATTGATAGGGGTGTAAAGGTGGGCTCTCAACACTACGTGCGTCATGTTCTGACCCATTTTCTCGACGAAGTTGTGCCGCGATTGTTCCCTGGGGCCTCATTAAGGGACATGGTGTTCAACCAGGACAGTGCTGCAAGTCACACGGCTAAAATTACACTTAATTTCCTCAATGTCCGGAATGTGAACTATATATCTCCAGATGAATGGATGCCCAAAAGCCCAGACGTAGCCCCGATGGATTTTGGTATCTGGGGCATATTAAAACGGCGGCTTCAGAAAAGAAGAACTCGAATTCTTCTTGGCCTTAAACGTTCCCTGGACGAGTGGAACAAACAGTGGGTGGTGGTTTAAAAGCATGGCTATAATGTTTTGATGACAGTTTTCTGGACAAATCTAATTTCAGGTGCACCTAGTACACGGACTAAACTATATGTTGGTGTATGAATGTAATGTTTCTGAGAAGGGATAAGGAAGAAGCTGGTCAAATAAAATATACCATTTTGAAAGTAATTTTCACACAAATGTAGTGTTTTTTTTTCTTCCAACAACAAAACAATTATTATTTGATATATATGTTCTACGAAATTATCCTTTGATATATATGCTCCATGATTATTTCTATTATCAAAAACACAATAGGTTATTTTTCAATACACACGGCAACATTCCAGTCAACCGTAAATTTAGCCCTCGTATCAGATAGACATGCTGAATGTCATTAACATATGGCATGTTGCAGAGTAATGATTTCACTCCCATGGTTGAAGGCCAGCCGGATATACATAGCGCACACTATTGATTGACGTGTAGGTCATAATTTACATGTTAGCCACCGTATAAAGTCCCGCAGCCGGTAATAAACTAGCAATATTACACGTTTCACTTCTTTCCTCAGCGAAGAAAATGAGAATGCATAAATGAAAGGGTTGCATATGTTATTGATGAATATAAGCGACTGAAACTGGCCAGGAACAGCAATACCAGGTCTGCACAGCATCAAAATAAGCGTTGTAATTAAAGACAGAATACTGATATTAAAAACAAGCAAAAGGTAACCGACGATCCTAACTACATGTTTGTTCCGAGTCCGACTGTGGTTTGACACACTTGTTGATTCAGACACACCTGTCTGCTCTTCGCCTTTAGTAAACGATACCTGTCCATTTTGATAGCGTACACTGATGTCAGCCTGTGGGTGAACAACATTCAACGATCGCAGCATTATCCGCACTATTGTCAGATACATTGTATTTGTAATGAACCATGGAATACACAGCAGTGTTAAAATATATACCATCGCAAAGGTGTCTGTAGATCCAAACAGATGATCGAGGCGACAAATGCGTAAAACCTCGCCGTGCCTCCCCCAGAAAATATATGGCGGTACGCATGCCAGTATAACTGTTATCCAAATCACTCCACTTTCAGTGCTGTATCTATAGACATCTATTTCATTATGGTGGTTCCATTTCCGAATAACTCGATATCTGTGGACACACACAGCCAAAATATGAAAGTAAGAAACAATCTGACTTGATACCAATGTGTAGTTAAATACGGAGCAAATCTCGTACGTTTTCTGCGAAACATACAGAAGCGTAAACACAGTTCTAGGAATTAATATAATACCCACGACAAGATCGGATAGAATCAAATAAAATATTTGATTTGCTTGCTTAGCCCACGCCTTTTTCCTATTGATGTATATGCAATAAAGTAAAAGTGCGTTAAAGGAGATTGCAAAAATACAAAACACAGTCAGAACGATTGTCATCGATAGCGCTGCATGTTCAGATGTCAATGTAATGTTGTTTGATTTGTTGCCGTACATTTTGATCGCCTCATTACCCTAAGTTTCACAGAAGTCCTTGTTTGGTTGCTGGTAACAGTAAGTTATCATTTCAACTCTGTATATAACCTGCGAAGATAGGAAATGACAATCATAAAAGAATATATTCAACCGTCTGATACAGACTATTTTGTTTTTGCACAATACATAACTGATAATTTACTTCTGAATAAGTATAAAAAAACAAAAACAACTAACTGTGTATTTTACGTTGTGTCAGAAATGTTAATATATTACAAATGGCCCAATATAGCTCACCTGTGTACTAGAAAATCATTCGTGTAGAAGACCACTTGACATTGCAACATACTAAATGTCTAAGTTCTGGGCCTTATGATTTCGGAGAAGAAGATTTTTGAAGTTTTTTTCCAGTATATGTCTATAGGAGCTTTTGAGCCCTGGGGCGAGACCAATTCTGACCCAAAGGGCATGGTTGGCAGGATTTATGTAGGCGGCCATTGTTTTTTTTTCCATTTTAGTTTATTGGAGTTAAGGGGCCACAGGATTTGGCCAATTTGAACCCCAGAGGCATATTTGGCAGGATTCATATAGGCGGCCACTCAAGGTTGCTACATGCTTAATACCTAAGCTCTGGGCCTTATGGTTTCAGAAACGAAGATTTGAGGAGTTTTTTTTCCATTTTAAATGTTTTTCTTATTTTAAGTCTGTGGTAGCTAATGGGCCCGTGAGCGTGGCCAATTTTGACCCAAGGGGCATGGTTAGCAGCATATATTCAGGTAACCATTTCATGTTGCTACATACTAAATATCTAAGCTCGGGGACTTATGGTTTCAGAGGAGAAGATTTTTGAAGTTTTTTTATTTCCGTTAAAAGTCTATGGGAGCTAATGGGCCCATGGACGTGGACAACTTTGACCGCAGGATGCTTTGTTGGCAGGATCTTTGTAGTTGACCACTTGACGTTGCTACATGATATATATTTTAGCTCTGGGTCCTGTGGTTTCAGAGAAGAAGATTTTTGAAGTTTTCCCAATTGTAAATCTATGGAAGCTAAAGAGCCCTGGAGATTAGCCAAGTTGGATTTCACGGGCATAATTGGCAGGATTTATATGGGTGGCCACTTGGCGTTGCTTCATACTAAATATCTAAGCTCTGGGCTTTATGGTTTCAGAGAAGAAGATTTTTTAAGTTTTTTCCATTATAAGACAATGGGAGCTGATGAGCTCGGGCGTGGCCAATTTTGACCCCAGAGGCTGTGTTAGCGGGATTTATGTACATGTAAGTAACTATTTTAAAATGCTAGGTACTAAATATCTGATGTCTGTGCTTCATAATATCAGAGAGGAAGATTTATTCAGCTTTTTTCCATTATAAGTCTTTGGGAGCTAAGGAACCCTGGGGCTTGGCCCATTTGGACCCCAGTGGCTTGATTGGCAAGATTTATGTAGGTGACTACTTGCCGTTGCTACATGTCAAATATCTAAGCTCTGAGCTCTGTGGTTTCATAGAAGAAGATTTTTTTCTTTTAAGTCTATGTGAGCTGATGATCCCCGGGGCGTGGCCAAATATGTTCTATAAAAGGGTTATCCTTTGGAAGCAAGGAATACACCACAGAACTGGAAAATATGAAGTGTACATGTTTTCTGGGCCAGACTAGCAAGTTTCGGCCAATTAGGCCTCATCAGTGACCCTGATTGGTATGGTTAGCAGGATTAATGTAGTTTACTATTTTGTTTTGCTACAGAGCAAATATCTATGATTTCAGAGATAAAGATATTTGAAGCGTTTGTTCATTATCAGTCTATGGGAGCTTAGGGGACACGGGTGTGGCCATTTTGGATCCCAGTGTCATGCTTTGGCATCAAACTCTGTGGTGTATTTCTTGCTTCCAAGGGATAACCCTTTCTAGGTCACTACAGCTGTTGTCTGGGAATATCTGGCGGCCGTTAAACGTCTCCCTGCTCTACATCATAGTGTAGTTTATATTTTCTTGTCCTTTGGGATAAATGATTCCATTGTGGAATTTTGAAAATATTTTAGGGTCACTGATGAGGCGTTATTGGCCGAAGCTAGCTTGTCTGGCCCAGAAAACATGTACACTCGATATTTTCAAACTCTGTGGTGTATTTCTTGCTTCCAAAGGGTAACCCTATCTAGAACATATTGGCAGGATTTATGTCGGTGACCACTTGACGTTGCTACAAGCCAAATGCGTGAGCTCTGTGTCCCGTTATTTCAGAGAAGAAGATTTTTTTTTTGAATTTTTATCATTATAAGATTATGGGAGCTATATGTTGCCATTGCGACCGGAATTCCAATACCGATCAGCCCAAAAATCGTATGCAGCCTTTCCCCCATACCTAATAATGCTTCTCATTAAATTTGATCAAGATTAGCCATGGGGTATGAGAGATATACGTATTTGAAATTGTTTACGGGCGCACGCACGCACGTACGACGTACGACGGACAAAATGTGATCATAAAAGCTAATCTTGTCACTACATGATATGTGAGCTAAAAATGCATACCAACATCATTTCACCACATTTATGTTTATCAAATGTTTGTGGCTGCGACTTAATGTAGTAAATATTGCATAACGTCACTCAGGAAAGAGACATTTTTGGTCTTTTCCAACATGACTTTCACCATGAAGATGCAATTTATAAGAAACCGAACAAAGGATAACTTCTATAGAACCGAATTCTGACATTTGTACAAATTGAACTAGGCCCCTGTCTCACTGGGATGCGACTGTTTGCGACAGCTTGCGACTTATACTCGCAAGTGAGTCTGAAACAGTCGCAGTGATTCGCAATTTTTTCTCCCTTGAGTCGCAAAGATTCGTAAACGTTTCGCGAAAATTTGGAACATGTCCAAAAATTTTATGCGACAAAGTTCATCGCCAAATAGTCGCAAAGTAATCGCGGGTGTCTTGAACCCGTCGCGAACTTGTCGCGGACCCTTGGGTTCCGGCAGTCGTAAATTGCTTTGAGCACGACATAAATAAGACTAAATTGCGAACTAATTGCGACATAAATAAGACACTTCGTGACTAAATTGGGAGTAAATAAAACTGAACGACGCTCGGGCGAACGTCGTGAGACACTCGCACGAATATCTCACGATTAATCGTGCGAATGTTTTAAATCACTCGCAATTGTGTCGTGAATGGTTCGTATTTTGTCCCATGTGTCCCGGGAATATATACCCGGTCAAAAAAGGGTTATTACACATAAAATTGTTTCTGTTGCCATAGTTACTACAAATGCAAAATACGGAAAATTTGTTTTGATTTTGTTAGAGGACTCATTTTTCCATGCAAAAGCCAAAACTGTTTTTATTTATGTAAACTCGCCAGCCTGGGCTATTGTTTTAAACACCCAAGGGGTCACTGTGACAGTTTCGCATAATAAATCATTACAAACGCCAAGATTGTTTAACTCCACAAAATACACTCAGCACAAGATTTCTAAAAGTTGATACATGTGACCTTTTGTTAGATACCCTGGATCTTTAGTTACATTTGCTAAGAGTAACAGACGATCACTTATAGGCCTCCGATCCTTTGAAGGTGTGTGCAAAATTCTGCTTTCAATTGAAAATCCATGGAAAATCGCAGTTGGTAGTGCTACGTGTTACATGAATATTCTAGATAATTGTCCATCATGGTTAACAGAATTGGTGGCAACAAAGCGCTTTTAAGAGAAACTGCTGAAATTGAAGGATAGGTATAGAAATAACAACAGTTTGACAATTGCTATATTTTTATTGAAAGTGAGATTATCTGAGAATTTCACAAATTAAAGTCTTGACTGTAGTGAAATATCATGAGATATTGTAAAGTGAGTTACTATATTCAATGGACATGCTCTTTCATCTCAGACACAAATGATCATCTGCACATGCGCAATACCAAATTCCTTGCAAAATCTTTCTAGACACATATTGGAAAACAACACTTAAGCAGAATAGTATGGGCAAATGCTAAAATTTCATGTATTTTGTAGCTAAACGTCCGATTCGCATGTTTACAGCCATCCGTGGCTGAATGGCTAACGGATAGCGACTAGAATTTACCCAGAAGTTGGTGTAGTTTCTTTTATGACCGAGTTTATCATAGTATGTCATAAAACAGTTTGCTCACATTGATAGTTTCACCATGCCAGCAAACCGGCCGCAATAGCTCAGTTGGTAGAGAGTCCGCTCCGGGGAACGGGAGGTCACGGGTTCGATCCCGGGCCGCGACATACCAAAGTCGTTAAAATGGTACTAGCTGCTCCTCGCTTGGCACTCAGATTTACGCGGTAGAGTTAGGACTGGTCGGCCCAGTGTCAGAATAATCTGACTAAGTGTGGTATCATGTAATGTGTCTGGGACATGATACTTCAGTGAGGCAGCACTATAAAAGTGAGCATTGAGCTCCCTGTCGCAACCAGACACCGTCGTGATATGACTGAAAAATTGTTGAAAGCGACGTTAAACCCGAATTCACACACACACACACACACACACACACACACACACACACACACACACACACACACACACACACACACACACACACACACACACACACACACCATGCCAGCAAAACAAAAGAACGGGAGGGGTAGGGATGGGAATGCCGCTACAACTTTACGCCAACCAACAGAATCCGTCCATGCTCCTGCTGCTTCTGATGAAGGAAGCTCAAGAGCTTCCACAGTTTCGGAGATTCTGTTAATTTTTTTCCTGGGTTAATCATTTTTCGCAGACCCTTCTTGCGACTATTGTACGACCGTCGAGCGACAGTCATCCGACGTTCGCAACGTTATACGACAGACTGCATGCATAGTATTTAACGCAATCACGGTTGACAACTTTGCTTCCCTCTTTAATTTCACGCCGGTGGGTCAGGCCTCAGATTCTATGACGGTTCCAACGTAAAGGCTTATGTTGGTTGGTACCTGGACCTCTGTCTCTGGTCGGGCCCATCGGGGTCTAACTATTTGTTTTCTTTTGCTTCAGCATTTCTGTTGTTTCTTGCTGTCGAGTCCTTACCGTTGTTTCATCTCTGTGGTTGTTTGATTTTTTTTTGTTCACGGTGATGTTGCACGGATGAGTTAGGAGGCCTTCATGCGGACTGAACAAATTATTTGTCTTAGTCGCACGGAAGTAAGGGCGAGGGTTGTAGCCACGTAAAATCGATTTAAGCCCCCCCCCCCACACACACACAGTGGAATTCGTTTCCGCTGGCCGTTCCAAGGCGGTTCTTCTGTCGCGGTTTATTTGTGTTTTGCTTTGTCTTTGGGTGTTTGTGTCGCTTATATTATTTTATTTTGGAGAGCCTTTTGGCCATTTTGTGGGAAAGTAACTGTCCTTTTGGCTTTCCGCTGTTGGTGTTTCCGTTGGGGTCTGTTGCTTCATGTTTGTGTTTCTTTCCCTTTGGTGTCTCTGGTGGGAGCTGTGGGTTAATTGTATCGATTCCTGATCATTGCCTCTACCTCTATTTTTAATCACCCATTCAGTGTGACCGGAATGTGAAAATGGTCGTAACTTTGTTTGATTTGAGGTTTAACGTCCACGTCAAGACTGTAAAGGTAATTTTGGAGTCGTTGCTTCCAATTTTGTGGGACTTTTACCCGACATTGAGATGAAATGACATCTCAAGCCCTGTCGCCCAATGAAACCAATAGGGTTTATTAGCATGGACGGTCCGCCTCGCACTGAGGCTCCTGGACAGGCTTAGATCCTCTAAGCGGTTTACCAGTACTAGTGTGCGGGCCGGAGTCAGCTCTGCGTGGAAGCATCATGCAGCCCATATATTTCTTCAAGCCCCTACGGGCGGGGGCCCGAAAATGGTCGCAACATCGCTTTTTCTGGCGCAAATATGTGTCTTAAAAAACAAATATGGCGACATAAAACGTGACATTCTCGCACACATGCCATGCAATATGTGTGCGGACTCGTGGCGAACTCGATGATTCGTGCGATAATCGTACGACATTCTTGCGGCTGTCACCAATATGTCTTAATCACCCAATCAGCATACTGGTAAAGGTAAGCGCGCAGGGTAAGGAACAAACACACCGGATAAGGAAATTTTTCCGCTCAGGATAAAAAAGAAAATGGCGGAATGGGTATCACTTGTGCAGGTTTGTTGTTGTTCTAGATCTCGTGTTATGGTTACTAATCAATACGGCTGCTCACATTAGCTTCACGGAAGACACATATTATTCACAAATTTATATTCGATGGTCCGAATTCGACAGTTATATCCAGTCAAACGGAGAACCGGACACAGTGGAGCTACTCCATCGCGAAATCTCATTATTTTACATGAAACGCTCTTCTGGGAAGATGGCATGCACTTTTTTGTTGCTTGTAGACATACACATGATAAATCGGACTGTTGCAAATACGATTTAAGGAAAAATTGAAAATAGAAGGCACGAAGTGAGAAATCCAAGTTCAATTTTCAATACAACGCCTACGGGCAAGGAAATGGGTACAACGCATATGATAAGACACAAAATTTTCCGGGGAAAATAGTTCTTGTATGGTCGTAGCACTAGGAAATTTCCATCTCAGATTAGGTTTTCCGATAATAATAATTAATTCTACATAGTTTAAAGCACAAATTGTGATCTTTAGGAAGCGTTCAAAGTTTTTGTGCATTGTCTTGGCATGTGCATTGCTCTGGTTCTAGCAATGTACCCCCCCCCCACACACACACATACACATACACTATGAATCTAGGACGATTTGACCGAGGAGAATTCGGCCAAGGAGAATGTGGTTCGTAAAAATATATTGGGTGGGTCAACTTGGCAAGGCTAATATAATGTCCTGTGCAAATTGACAGTTAAATGTTTTGGGTTTGTTTTCAGTAATGCCTCTTGGTTTGTTTGTTTGTTTTAGAGTTTAACGGCACTGTCAACACTATTTTATGTCATTTTTGAGCCGGTCAGTTTACCGATCCACACTTTTTCTGGGCAGGCTTATACGTAAGCGATTAACCAGTACACTGTACATTCTTTCGCCAGAAACTGACAACTGCCCTTCTTGAATCAGCGGAAGGGAGAGAATGATCGTAGGAAAGGTTTCATGATCAATCGCCACGAAAGAATGTTGCAGACCCCGGCAGGTGTCGAACCCGTGCCCTCCTGATCACCAACAGACGCGTATCCGACAGAGCTACCGAGGCCGGCATAATCATTCAGTTACCAATACATGTACATACTTTAATATTTGCCTTTCCCATCGGGGCTTAAGAAAAAGATGGGCTGCATGATGCTTCCACGCAGAGCTGAAACCGACCTCACACACGAGTACTGGTAAACTGCTTAGAGGATCTAAGCCTGCCCAGGCAAAGCGGTGCGAGTCGACCAGCCCATGCTTATAAACCCTATTGGTTTCATTGGGCGGCAGGGTTTGTGATGTCGTTTCATCTAAGTGTCGGGTAAAAGTTCCACAAAATTGGAAGCAACGTCTCCAAAATAACCTTTACAGTTTTGACGGGGACGTTAAACCTCAAATCAACCAAACAATATTTGCCTTATATCCGACGACGAATTGCGTACAAAGGGCCTGTTAAGATATCCAATTATATCAATTATATCTGCCCCCCCCCCTCCCTCCCCCGGAATATTTGTTTCATAAATGTTGTGTTGTATGGTGATTGATAGCCAAAGGAAGTTATATGAAAAGATACAGCTTCAAAGAAAAACAATTCAATAAAACGTTTGGTCATTCACAAATAAGGTATGTTTTTACCATTACTTTACCCCTACCCCCTACTGATTTTGACCAAAATTGCAAAATTTGTCACCTTTATGGCTTTCAAAATATAATAGCCTAGCCTTGCCTGTACATATTTTATATTTTGTATACAGATACAGTTTTGATATGTTAACATGTGGTGAAATATATAAAAAAAATGAACTGTGAACTCTTGTGTTTTTTTGTTTTTTTTTGTTTCATAAATTAATTTTTGGTCATTATCAGAAATGTCAACATAAAATTGCCATAACTCCGTTCATAGTAAAGCTAAATATATGTTGTTATTACTCATTTTTCCTAGTTAGAAACCAAGGAATAATTTGATACCCGTTTCATTTTGATCCTGTAATTTTTCATTTTTCGTAAATCTCCATGATAACGAAAGTGGGTGGGGTAACAAGATACTGACCCACTTAGTGTACAAACGATGAGCAGTGCTACCTGGTATATTAATGCGCGAATTGAAACCGGGTTTCTAAGGGCACATTCTATTGTCTTTTTCTTTCGAAGCGGTATACTTTTATAACACTTTTCTTACTATTTTCGTCACAATTTATTAAATCAATACAGACACATCAAACGTCAAGTTATTCTGAAAATACTTGAAGACGAAACAACTCGTTTCTGTGTACGTTTCCATTAACGACGCCTGTTAGCAAGTGAAACGTCGCACACTGAAGAGGATTTGAGTGAGGGTCAGAAAGAAGTCAAATCATATCAGGCCCTTTAATGACCATGTAATAGGTATGTCTCTCGAATTTGGCGAAGTTATCTACCTTTTTTCAGCCAAAAGAACAAGCATACAATTTTCTACCAGAAATACTGCATGGACAAATACATCATTTCTCTAATTCATGATCGCGATGAACCCAATCCATCTATCCCCTATAGGGGATGATTATATTGCTAGAACCACAGCAATGTGCATGCCAAGACAATGCACACAAACGTTGGACGTTTCCTGAAGGTAACAATTGGTGCTTTAAACTATGTAGGACTAATTATTAATATCGGAAAACCTAATCTGAGATGGAAATTTCCTAGTGCTACGACCATACAACAACTATTTTCCCCGGACAATTTTGTGCCTTATCATATGCGTTGTACCAATCTCCTTGCCCGTGGGCGTTGTATTAAAAACTGAGCTAGGATTTCTTACTGTGGGCCTTCTAATTTCAAATTTTCCTTAAATCGTATTTGCAACAATCCGAGTTATCATGTGTATGTCTACAACCAACAAAAAAGTGCATGCCATCTTCCCAGAAGAGCGTTTCATGTAAAATTATGAGATTTCGCGGTGGAGTAGCTCCATTGTGTCCGGTTCTCCGTTTGACTGGATGTAACTGTCGAATTCGGACCATCGAATATAAATTTGTGAATAATATGTGTCTTCCGTGAAGCTAATGTGAGCAGCCGTATTGATTAGTAACCATAACACGAGATCTAGAACAATAACAAACCTGCACATGTGATACCCATTCCGCCATTTTCTTTTTTATCCTGAGCGGAAAAATTTCCTTATCCAGTGTGTTTGTTCCTTACCCTGCGCGCTTGCCTTTACCAGTGTGAATCGGAGTTAAATTTCACCTGGGCTATCCCGACCATTATCTGACGCGCCAACATCCGGCGGCACGCCGGCCGGAATCCAACCCGATTTCACCCCAAATCAGTCGCCAAGTAGTCGGGCGGGGTTCGAATAGTAATTTGTGACTGTGGCTTAACCAAGAAAAAATAAACATTATGCATGTAGCAATCATTTAGTCTCCGAAAGTGGAGAAGCTCCTGAGCTTTCTTCATCAGAAGCAGCAGGAGCATGGACGGATTCTGTTGGTTGATGACACTGACAGCACATGAAACAATCAATATGAGCACACTGTTTTAAGACATACTATTATTTCTTGCACGCCAGATAAGGAAATCCATAGTTTTACCTTGAGAAATTCTGTTCTAGCCCTGACGTTCTTACCCAGAATCGAATATTTTCGCGTTTTTGATAAATGCGCTGGTTGAATACGACCTCATATGCACCGTCGTTAATGTTGACGTCACATCACGTTACCTGACGTCACTAATCAGGCCTCTAGTGTCATCACAATATGGCGGACGTCTGTAACCGACGTGACTGAAACATTAAAAAGTCCGCGCCAAGAAATGGAAGGTATGCAAGAAAAAAATCCTATATGGGTGTGAGGGGTGGATCGAAAAATCCGTTCCTCGGGATCACTGTCCGGCATCAATCGACAAGCCTCGTGATTCTGGACAGTGACCCTCGGGACGGATTTTTTCCATCCGGCCCTTACACCCATTTACGTATCTTATGATATACTTGGGACACATGGGACAAAATGCGAACCATTCACGACACAGTTGCGAGTGATTTAAGACATTCGCACGGTAATCGTGAGACATTCGTGCGACTGTTTGCCCGAACGTCGCTCTGTTTTATTTGCTCGCAATTGAGTCACGAAGTGTCTTATTTATGTCGCAATTGGGTCGCAGTTTTGTCTTATTTATATCGCAAATCTGTCGCGTTCAAAGCCATTACGACTGCCGGAAACTAAATTGCGATGTGTTCGCGACAAGTTCGCGGCTGGTTAGAGACACCCGCGATGACTTTGCGAATATTTTGCGAGGAAATTTGTCGCATAAAATTTTTGAACATGTTGAAAATTTTCGCGAAACTTTTGCGACACAAGCGAGGAAATTGCGAATCAGTGCGACTGTTTCAAGACCGCTTTGAGACTCACTGGCGAATGTAAGTCGCAAGCTGTCGCAAACAGTCGCATCCCAGTGAGATACGGGCCTTATAAGAGCCGCTGTCTTAGCTTGTCCCCTGTTTTTTATCCGTCTTAACGACTGATGGTAGGAATAGGCTTAAGGTTGTGATTCGATTCGTCCCCGAAGTATCTCTAATTATTCAGTTTATTATACATGTATTTATCGATAGTGTACAGGTCGATGAATGTTTACTGAACATTACGTCACACGGGCCGGTCCATCTGATACCATTATCTAGGGATGACAATGTCATCAGTGAATGCAAACTTCTTAAATAAAAGCTGAAACTCATTCACATGCGCAACAATAGAACACATATATGAATTATAAAAGATAGAAAATAAAAATATGACAAAAATTGACGAGAAGAACTAAAAACTTAAAAACAAATTCCTTACGTAATAATTTGATGGTAGGCATGGTTTTGACTGTAGGTTTACTGTACGCGTAAGTGCTCTTGAATAACAAATAGCCGAGTGGTTATAGTTACATGTCAGAATCATTGAAGTCCTCGGTGTGATGAGGGCGAGGTAAGGAAGAGACACTCGCACAGTGTAATAATTTTCAAACATTTTTTCTTTTTTTTAAACTGTATTATATATTTCCTTTGTTGTGTTTTCGTAGTATGTAATTCATTATTTTCAAATTTCAGCGATTCACATTAACTTCAATTTCATAATTTCAGAATTTCATATTTCGAAATTGCATTACAAAAACAGTTTTGATTCTTCGGCAGTGTCGGCAGATTCATCATCCTCAGAAGCACATCAGGAAACACGCCTATATTATTTTGACCCCCTTGAACCCCACTTTTATATAGTAAAACTGGGGTTTACAGAGAGAATCTTATTTTTCTTATTTCTGCTCTAAAATATAGGTTGTGGGTACTCGCAAGAACCGCCTCAATGAGGTGGTTCTAACGAGTACCCACAATCTATATTTTGAGCAGAAATAAGAAAAATATTACAATTTTTCATCTTAAAATTTCATTTTTTTCGGCGATCAAGGTTACAGTGTATTTGTATAGGCGTGTTTTCGTAATGAGTCTCTGTAGCTTCTCTCTAACGTCACTGTCGGAGTCTATGTATTTAATAATAACATCTTTTCAGCCTCAACAGCGATGTCAGTTTTACAATAGTCCTTTTCAGGCCCCCGCCCGTTTGGGCTTGAAGAAATAGATGGGCTGCACGATGCTTCCACGTCGAGCTGAAACCGACCGCGCACGAGTACTGGTAAACCGCTTAGAGGATCTAAGCCTGCCCCGGCAAAGCGGTGCGAGTCCATGCTTATAAACCCTATTGGTTTCATTGGGCGACAGGGCTTGAGATGTCATTCCATCTCAATGTCGGGTAAAAGTTCCACAAAATTGGAAGAAACGTCTCCAAAATGACCAATATAGTGTTGACGGGGACGTTAAACTTCAAATCAAACAAAACAATAGTCCTGTTCAGCCTTTTCGACATGTGTTAATCACGCAGGCCATTCTTTTTCAACAATGCTTCCAATGTCTTCTTCGATAAGAGCCTTTATTTATACATCTATATATCTGTCATGCGAAGCTGAAAATTTTCTTGGCCAATATAAAAATTTTCCCATATCATCATTTTGGCATTCAGATCAGGATGATATGGTGAAAGCCGCAGAACTGTGTGCCCGTGTCTCTTCAAAGCTTGTCATCTCGATAAGGAGGAGCTGGTTTATTTCGTTTGCAAAGTTCGAAAAGCTCAGGCTTGAACATTTCTTGCCACAGGCTGCATAAAACTGTATATTAAAGGAAACAAAGAGAACGAAAAATAAAAATGTTATTCAACATTTGAGATTCGAACCTACGACCTTTGGTTAACCAGGTCGTTAAAGTTTATGCATCTAACCATTACCGCCACATCGTATTTCTGCAACGCTGTCATATCAGAATAATATACAGCAAAGATTTGGTGAATTAAGCGAGGAAAAAGTTGGTAACCCCCACATAACGGTTTCCGATGGAATGGTCCGTATGACGTAGTGTTCAGTAAACAGTCATCGGTCTATACATGAGCTGGAATGAATTTTCGGTGATCATATGTTAACAGTGGGGCCACTGGTTTTCCGAACACACATTCCTGGTTCAAACCAACGCCAACGAATATAAAAATATAAGTGAAGGCAATGATCAGGAATCGATACAATTAACCCACACGATCGATCAGAGACACCAAGGGAAAGAAACACAAACATGATAAATGTTACGTTAGAAATGTAACCAGGCGTTCTGTTCTCTACAGAAAAATATCCATGATATATACATAACAATAAAACGACTATAAAATGTTGACCTTGAACCACACTTTTATATAGTAAAACTTGCGTTGGCAGGGGTAAACCTTATTTTTTTGTTTCTGCTCTAAAATATAGATTGTTAGAACCGCCACATCGAGGCGGTTCTAACGTATATCGCAAAATCTATATTTTGAGCAGAAATAAACGAGGCGGTTCTGACGAGTACCCACAATCTATATTTTAGAACAGAAATAAGAAAAATATAACAATTTCTCTCCCTAAAAGTTTCATTCAGTTTCGGCGATAAAGGGTAAAATGTATTTGTATAGGCGTGTTTTCGTAACGTATTATTGCAGAAGAAAGTGTCGGCCAACAGCGCGAGAGACTAAGCAAATGGCACTGAGTAAAACATAATTATTTTAATGAAAATGAATGCAAAGGAGTGTAGGTACATATTTATGGCATTTAAAAGGTGGGGGAGGGCATGTATGTGTTTCTGATAACTTTCTTTTATTAATTTGGATAGCCGTTTGGCCATTTTACGAGTATCCACAAAGTTCAATCGTCAAACAACGTTGTGGTTGTTTACGGCATTGTCTTGGCAAAAACATACTTCCAATGAAATGTGAAAATCTTGAATACCCAGGTTCTGCTATGGTTTATTATCGTTATAATTCGCCTTGTCAAGAATGCCCGTTTGATTATTTTGTAGGAAAGTAAATGTCCTTGTTATTACGAAAACACGCCTTTACAAATACATTGTAACATTTATCGCCGAAAAAATGAACATTTTAAGAAAAAAATGTGATATTTTTTGTTATTTCTGCTCAAAATATAGATTATGGGTACTCGTTAGAACCGCCTCAACGAGGCGGTTCTAACGAGTACCCACAATCTATATTTTAGAGCAGAAATAAGAAAACAAGGTTTACCCCTGCACACCTCAGTTTTGCTATATAAAAGTGGGATTCAAGGGGGTCAAATTTATATAGGTGTGTTTGCGTGATGTGGTGTTTTCATTGTGGTGAAGCTCTTTTATGTTGGTGTTTCTTTCCCTTCGGTGTCTTGGGTAGGAGGTGTGAGATAATTGGATTCCTTATCAATGTGTAGGTAGCGTATAGACATTTTGGGTTTAAGAGATAATAAAGTGGGTGGGGTAGCTATGAAAACATCATGTCAGCAACCATGAGCGAAGTTCACCTATTAGGGACGGCCTGAAACATCTGAAGCGGGTTTAACGTTTAGATACGGAGATATGGAGAATAATGCTTTATGGAACAAGACAATCTTATAGCTCTCTGCAGTTCCCAGAGGGCACATGATGTAATTGTAACGTCACATCAACGTCGGTGCAACGTCATGGCGTTTATGCAACGTCATATCAACGTCGGTGCAACGTCATGACGTTGCACCGACGTTGACGTGACGTTGCCAAAGCGACGTTTGCCTGCTGGGTGGTCGTAAGATAATTCAAGATCGAGAATAGGTACGATTTCATGACAGCATTAAAGTGCAGTTGTGACAAGATACGCTCGAAGCCATTCCACCAAAAAACAAGAACAATTCTTATACAGCGAGAAGGATGCCATCAATGTGAACCTCCATATAGTTAACAAGCCATACACACCGTGTAGCATCGACTCCGGAACTTGTTACTGAAAAGTACCAGCGAAATCAATATTTATTGCAAGCATGGCACACAGTAAGGTAGGTAAAAAGCTGTTTACAGGTGTCTACAGGATTCTGCCATTTAAAGCAAAATGGGTATGTAACAGAGAGATAACTAGCTCTTGCCTGCTTTCATGATTCTGATAAAAACTCACTGGAAACCGCTAAACAAACTGAAATATTGACAGCTGGTACCAAGAACAAATAATCGTTTTCGTGGAAAGTACTGGTTTTTGCTTTGATTCAAGACCACTGGCCTTCTTTTTTCCATGCCGGAACATTCAGAAGGTTAGAAAAGTTGTTGTGTATAAGTTTTAATTGAAAGGTTCGCTTTATGCTGCAGTTTTCTTTCAGAAAACAGAAAACAAAGGAGTACGGCAACTTGGATTTTTAAGTACGGCAACTTGGGAAAAATGCTGAATTAACAGTACGGCAATTTGTATCACAAAATTGCCACTTTGGAAATTACTGACAGCATTTTAACATCTTTGTGAACGAACAACCATGATTATTATCATGTTTGGTTTCATCACTCAGCCTGGGGTTGTTTCTAATGCTAGTACTGATCGTAAACCAATCTATTTGTGTATATAACAGCTGGGGTTGTGAAATATACATCAGGGCCATATTTCCTCTTAAGAATTATGTGTCATTGCTTTTGCTTTGTTATATTACTGTAAATACTTAGGAAATAATGTAGAAACAAAGTCTGCGCCCTTTAAACGGAACTTTACTTTCGTGAAATGAAGTTTATTATTTTTTTTTTCTACGAAATAAAGTGTCTTTTTTAATGAGCTCAAATAGTTTCTACGTCGTTCTTGTGATAGTTATTTTATGTTTTAGATGTATTTATTCCTTTTGCGAAAGAGACTTTATTCTAACGAAGATCCTGATGTATGCATGCTATACTCCAGTTATTTTAAATCATGACTGCGGCTATTATTTGTTCGTTTGTTTGCATTCCGAAAACATGCCTATTCAAATATATTGAAAAATTTTCCACCAAAAATTGAAAATTTTCAGATCAAAAATCTGATATTTTACATATTGCAGTTTCTACAGTGTGGGCACTGTGTGTTTTTGGACAGAAATGCGAAAAATAATGTACAACCCCAGAACCTCCAGTTTTAAGTAATCAATAAAATTGGGGTTTATGGCGGTCAAACTTGTACAGGCATGTTTTCATGCTGGTCTTCCGTTAGTCTTTTGAAATCGCATTCTATGTCATGGATAATGGTTTTATTATTATTATTATCATTATTATTATTATTATCGAAATCGACGGGCACGAACGTGCCTGCATGTTGCATTCTTCATCTTGAATATTCTATCTATTTCACATTTGTACAGTTAAGCAACGACACAGACAACAAAATAGAAGTGAAGGCAATGATCAGGAATCAATACAATGAACCCACAGCCCCTAGCAGTGACAACAAAGGGAAAGAAACACAAACACGAAACAACTAAACTCTGATGTAACCATCAATAGCGGAAAGCCAAAAGGACAGTTACTTTCCCACAAAATGGCCAACTGGCTACTTATCTAAAAGTGTTCAACTCCTTAAAGAAGTTGATTTAATATGTTCTGAAAAAAGTCCTTTAATAAATTTCTTTTCCGTTCACAAAAGGAGCTAACTTTCGCTTTTGTATAAAGGACAGCTAAAATAACATTCCTCCTAGTTGTAATCGATTATCTCTGAGTGTAGCCTGGAAACATAGTCCTGAAATGTGACTTAAACTGTTAGTTTAACCCTTAAGTTCCAGCATTTTAAACAAGCAGTGTAGATCTGGTCATTCGCTGCATTATGTGGCGTCTGATTATGTATCCACTGTTTGCCAATGCCACAGCACACGAGCTAAGTCTATATATTTTACTTTTTGCAAAGAGATCGCACGTCGCAGGGAGAATAAAAAGCTAAAAGGTGGACTAGCGATGCTATAAATTACCGGTACCTTGATTTTATACAAGGTCAGCGACAGTCAAATGGACAATAGCAAGTGGGAAGCTTCTGTAATTAGTAACTAAAAATTGCTTGAATGTATGCAGGATGGCTGCGCGTTGTTAGTGTTAAATGAATATGAATGGGGAGACTAAAAGTATGAAAGTGAAATGGAGAAAGGTGATGGTGTTAAATGTTAACAATAGATTAGGTAAAATCAGGTTAAAACAGGTATGCTGTGTTCATGGCAACTTCTGACCAAGAGGCCGGGCTCCAACGCTGAACTTAAATAATGCAGGCATCAAAATAATATTGGGAGTAAATCTGTTCCATTGCCATACATGTAACAATTAACGTAATACGAGTGGGTGGCTCATGCTGTGACGCGTGTTTCGATTGGTTGCTAGAAATAAGGGGAGGGAGATACTGCAACTATGCCATGAATAATTTTATATAAATAAAAGAGGCAGGCAAGTGACCTTCTCTGCTGCAAGGCTCACTAGCCAAGATAAGGCTGCATGTCGTAGGTTAAATAATTGTTCAGAGTCAAGTGGATGGCTTAACGCTACATCATTTCGAGTTAATGGGCATAGGACTGTGTGCATAGGCTCCATACTGTGGAGACGTATTCAAGTGTTGACGGAATATTGTCTTGTATGCTGCTTCCCCAACGCAGTTTTATTTTGTTCTGATATTAGATAAATAATACAAAGGACTTAATTAGCAGTTTAAGAGATTCTATCGACATGTATGTTGACGTTCATGTTGGTGGATAGATCGAAACCTAAGTACCTTGCAGATGAAACAATTTCGAGGGCATGATTATGCAGTATATATGGTGTAAGGGTTGGAGTTCTTGGCCAGGGTATGTGCAAAACTTGAACATTCTATGTTTGAATTCCATGTCCCAGTGAGATTCTTATGATTGGACGGTCTAAGTCCCTCTAGATGTGTGTGTGTGTGTGTGGGGGGAATCGGACAAGTCGTTTAGGTGTTCCCTTGCCATATCATGATTAAATGGTCAACAAATAGTTCTTATTTTGGGTTTAGCAAGGCTTTTGGCTACGTGAATCACCTGAAGCTCCTTCGCAAGCTACAGGTACATCGAAACAGTAATATGGATTAACTATCCAGTCGGTTGTCTTTTCTGATTGGGAGAGGTCAGGCAGTTGAACTTGAAGGTGAGTCCTCAGATGAGGCTTCAGTTACTTCAAGTGTACCGCAAAGATCAGTTCTAGGCACCTTGGTATTGTTATTATACCCTGATCTTTGCGGTACACTTGAAGTAACTGAATACTACCCTCACAGAATACTACAAGTACACCTTCTTTCCGTGGACTATTTTTAACTGGAATGCTCTACCTGCCTATGTTGTAACGCTACCCACTCTGGCGCAGTTTAGCAGTGCTGTTAGCCTGATGGCTCATGCTTCTCCTTAAAAGACCCAATTCTGTTTTTATCTTTTAACTGTACTAACAATCTCTTCTCCCACTGTACAAACCCATTTCACCAACTTTCCTTTCCTTTTATTTCAGCTAACACCCTTCAACACTTGGTTCGCCGGAACCCGTCTTATGCCCCCCCCCCCCCCATGGGGGTTAAGACGTACTGGAAGAAAGTTCTAAAGAAAATCGATAAAAGTCGAAAAAAAAACACAAAGGACAACAACAGGTCAATCTGTTGTCATTACCAATTTCTTATATCCCCAACCCTTCTGTCCCTTTAAAATTACTGATATAAAGGATACCGACAATCAAAGTAATGACGAACCCAACAAACCTTTGTTTATATTAAGATTGACAGTTGTGAAACTAGTTAGAACACTTCTCCGCTATAGCACTTTATGTATAATTGTTCAAATCAAATCGCCGTACTGTTCCCAGCAAACTGCCGTCCAGTATTTTACCTGGTGACGCAAATTGCCGTACTCTGGCCTTCGGGCGTTTCGGCTTGTTTATTCAGTCACAATTTTCTTTGGCGGAAAAACAACTAAAACATTACAAGCAGCGAAGGATTCGGCTCCTATTGATGCCACTGAATTGAAGATTGTCAAAGCCGTTTCTGTAATAAATTCACATATTGTTGAAGCTGTCATGAATTTTCGCGGTACCAGCCATGTACTAGCCGACTCATTTGTGTGTTTAAATGGCAGCTGACAATGCTTTCCAAAATTTCTTTTTAAGAATTTCAGAGAAAAATAAGTTGAGTAAATATGGGAAATGGGTTTAAGTTCTGACACTACGTAATAACGCCAACTTAAGCGATTACCTACCGTCGGTATAATCATTTTCCTCATTTATCTGGTACTTTTGAGTAACAAGTTCCGGAGTCGATGCTACACGGTGATACAAGGAACATATACCGGTTTCCGCCAATCTTGGCTTAAAGAAATAGATGGAGTGCATGGTGCTTCCACGCAGAGCTGAAACCGACCGCACACGAGTACAGGTAAACCGCTAAGCGGATCTAGGCCTACCCAGGCAAAGCGGTGCGAGTCGGACCGTCCATGTTTATAAACCCTATTGATTTCATTGAGCGACAGAACTTGAGATGTCATTTCAACTCGGTGCCTGGTAAAAGTTAAAAAAAAAAAGTGAAGCAACGTCTCGAAAGTGACCTATTCAGTGTTGACGGGGACGTTAAACGTCAGATCAAACACACAAACAAGGAACACATACAGAGAGAATCGTGGGTACAAAAGAGACATTAGTGATATGTTTGTTTGAGGTTTTACGGTCCCGTCCACACTATTTCGGTCATTTTGGAGATGTTACTTCCGATTTTGTGGAACTGTTACCCGACATTGAGATGAAAGGACATCTCAAGCCCTACCGTCCAAAGGAACCACAATACTTAAGGGGAATGGGACACCGTCAAGGGAGGCAACTCCTGCAAAAGTATTTTTGTCTCCTATGTCAATAGAAGTCAACTCATAAAGGAAAGAATTCGCTCCTGAGGAGTAAAATTCTTTCATTTAAGAGAAGACATCTTTTTCAGCAGGCCAGGGCTTATAGCGAACAGGAAGTCCCGAAAGTTTTCTCCCTTTGCAAAATGGCGCACAGAACTGCCAGGTGTTCCCATCTTAAGGAGAGGTCTGACTTGTACCACGTTTCCTGAGCTGGCTGTAGAAAGTATCCAGTTACCTAAAGGATATTACTGACTGTCCTTGTCACTTACCATTACGCAAACATGCCTATACAAATACATTGCCACTTTTATCGCCGTAAAAATGAAAATTTTAAGAAGAAAAATTGTGATATTTTCCTTAGTTCTGCTCAAAATATAGATTGTGGGCACTGGTTGGAACCGCCTCATCGAGGCGGTTCTAACGAGTACCCACAATATATATTTTAGAGCAGAAATAAGAAAAATAAGGTATACCCCCGGAAACGCCAGTTTTCTATATAAAAGTGGGGTTCAAGGGGGTCAAAATTGTATAGACGTGTTTTCGTGATGCAATAATAAGAAATACCGTTGTTGAGTGATAAAGTTCTTTAACCCTTTTTGAACCAAATGGAATCTTCCTCCTTATATATAGCAGGAGTCCATTTCAAACTTTAGGTGTTTCAGGTTGTATTTTCTTCAAAATCTATTTGGAAACTGGCTGAACGTTTTGCAAACAATGTAGGTCCTGATCAGACGCCGCGTTCTGATCTGGGCCTGCTCTGTTTGCCAGGGTACCAGTTTAGGGGTTTCTGGTAATTTTTTATGTAGTTTTGGTTTTACGGCCCTTTCAAGATCCATGGGCCTGCACTGTTTGCCAGGGTACCCGTTTAGGGTTTTCTGGTATTTTTTTTCAAGATTCAAGATTTACGGCCCTTTCAAGAGCAGAGGTGGGCGAAAATCGGAGTACCCGGAGAAAAACCACCTGACCTTCCGTTGCAGAACTTGGCGTCTCACATGTGACCCGAGCGAGGCTCGAACCACAGCGGTGAGAGACCTAATGATTAAAAGTCAGCGCTCATATCCACTAGGCCACGGAGGCCCGTAGGTTTCTGGTAATGGGTTAATGTTTGGGCATTGTCAAATTGTACCTTTTCATAGGGAATGCGTACAGGTGAAGCCTTGAAAAGTAGATATAGAAAAGCAGTTGAAAAAGTAGAACTGACGATCATTTTAAGCACGATTTACGAGCTTGAAGGCATTACGCAAACACACCTATACAAATACATTGCCACCTTTATCGCCGAAAAAATGAAAATTTTATGATGAAAAAAGTGTGATATTTTTCTTATTTCTGCTCCAAATATAGATTGTGGGCACTCGTTAGAACCGCCTCATCGAGGCGGTTCTAACGAGTACACACATTCTATATTTTAGAGCTGAAATAAGAAAAATAAGGTATACCCTCGGAAACCCCAGTTTTACTATATTAAAGTGGGGTTCAAGGGGATGAAAATTATATAGGTGTGTTTGCCTGATGGAGAATTATTGCTATACCACCGGCGTCCGGCGTCAGCGTCCTCGTGGTCGGCGTGTTAAAGTTTACCTGCAAGCTCTTATTTTTAACATTTTAAACATTTATTTTCAAATCAACATCAGGAAAAATATAGTTTACATATTCTTTTTTATTTTAGTCAATTTCCCATTTTTTTCCTAACTTATACATATTTTGTTTTAAAATTTAATAATTGTATCTTTATTATCCCAAATGGTTCCTTTGGGTAAAGTTTACCGGTAGGCTCTGTGGTGCAGTGCTGGATTCTGAACCAGAAGGTTGTGAGTTCAAATCACTGTGGAGGATATTTTATCATGAAACCACATAAACAGTTATTCTGACTTGCTAGTTTGTAGACTTTCGTTTTGTCAAAGACTAAATAAAATACAGATTGCATAGCATTTCAGTGGTTTCAAGTCGAGTCCTCATCGTTGTTTCGTCTATGTCATCACGAAAACACGCCTATACAATTTTGACCCCCTTGAACCCCACTTTTATATAGTAAAACTGGGGTTTCCGGGGGTATACCTTACTTTTTCTTATTTCTGCTCTAAAATATAGATTGTGGGTACTCGTTAGAACCGCCTCGATGAGGTGGTCCTAAAGAGTGCCCACAATTTATATTTGGAGCAGAAATAAGAAAAATATCACAATTTTTCATCATAAAATGTTCATTTTTTCGGCGATAAAGGTGGCAATGTATTTGTATAGGCGTGTTTGCGTAATGGTTGTTTGATTTTCGTGTTCTCGGAGAAGTTGCACTGATGAGTTAGGAGGTCTACATGTTGGCTGGACAAATTCTTTGTCTAAATCGCGACGGAAGTAAGGGGCGGGGATTGCGGCCGCTTAAAATCGATTTAAGCCCCCAAGTGGAATTCGTTTCACTGACCGTTCCAAGGCGGTTCGTCTGTCGCGGTTAATTTTTGTTTATATGTTTTGCTTTTGAATGTGTGTATCGCTTACATATTTTTATTTGGATAGCCAATTGGCCGTTTTGTTCGAAAGTAACTGTCCTTTTGGCTTTCCGCTATTGGTGTTTCATGTTATTTCATGTTTGTCTTTCATTCTCTTTGGTGTCTCTGATGGCAGCTGTGGATTAATTGCATCGATTCCTAATCATTGCCTTCACTTCTATTTTTTTAAAAGCAGAATTTCTTGTTCATTTATTCTTTGGGGGTAAGTTTTGGTTCTCTTTCAAATGCCGTTGTATGTTTAGCTCTTTTACATAAGAAAATGGCTATTTGGGGCAAAAACTGCAAAACTGAAATTATATTTTTGAAATCAAAAACACTTAATACGAGATTTAACGATCAGTGGCCCTTGTTCTCTTTTAATTACATGTACATCAGTCTGTTGGGCTCTTTTTACAAAAGAAAATGTCATTTTTGGGAACAAACTGCATAATTGAAATTATACTTTTAGCTCACCAGAGCCGAAGGCTCCGGGGTAGCTTATAGTATAGGCAGTGGTCCGTCGTCCGTCGTCGTCGGCGGCGTTGTCGTCGTCTGCGTCAACATTTTTAAACAACATCTCCTCTGAAAGTACTGGGCCAATTGAAACCAAATTACACGCGGAGCCTCTATGGGAAGGGGGAACGAAACTTTGTTCATAAGGACTGGGTCACATGACCTATATAGCCACATCAGAACTGATATTTGCAATCAGCTGAGTGAAAGTTTTATCAATTCCAAAGGCCAAGCTCTTTCACTGGCATTTGTCCTGGATGACTCAGATTCAGTATTTTTATCTGCTTCTCCACTTAAACTGCTGGGTTTATTAAACCAAATTACATGTGGAGCCTCTTTGGGAAGGATAAACGAAAGTTTGTTCGTAAGGACCGGAACACATGACCAATATGACCGCCATGCCCATATATGGTAAAAACTGTAAAAATCTTCTTCTCAGGAACCGAATGGTCGATGACCTTGAAACTTGGTATGTAGCATCAGGAACTCAGCAATTTGTTCAAATGATGACGTTTGGATGACCTTGTCCTGTTTTATGTCAACGTCAAATTTGGTCACTTAGACATTTGTATGGAAAGAAGGCAAAACAGGGGATTTTCTGATTGCATGGTAGCTTGTGGCATCAGAAATGATACTTGCAATCAGCTGAATGGCAGTTTATCAATTCCAAGGTCAAGGTCATTCAATGACCTTCGTCCTGGATGGCTCAGATTCAGTATTTTTTTATCTCCTTCTCCAGTTAAGCTCCTGGTTTGATTGAAACCAAATTACTTATGGAGCCTCTATGGGAAGGGGGAACGAAAGTTTGTTCGTAAAGATTTGGTCACATGTTCAGTATGGCTGCCATGCTAAATATGTTAAAAATCTTTGAAAATCTTCTTCTCAGGAACCGAACGGCCGATGACCTTGAAACTTGGTACGCAACATCGTCAAGGTCAAATTTGGTCACTTAGACATTATTATGGAAAAGGCAAAACAATGGATTTCACTGATTGCATGGAAGATTCAGTATTTGATTGAAACAAAAATACTTTTGGAGCCTCAATTGGAAGGGAGAACGAATGTGTGTTCTTAAGGACAGGATCACATGACCAATATGGCCACCATGCCCATATATGGTTTACACCATTAAAATATTCTCCTCTGGAACCCAATGACTATCTGTCTTTGTATATAACATTAGGGACTTGGGTCCTATCAAGTTTATTCAAATGATAACCTTTGATCGACCTTGACCTGACCTGTTTTACATCCCGAAAACACGCCTATTTAATTTTGACCCCCATGAGCTCCACTTTTATACAGTAAAATGGGGGTTTCCGGGGGTATACCTTATTTTCCTTTTACTGCTCTAAAATATAGATTGTGGGTACTCGTTAGAACCGCCTCGATGAGGCGGTTCTAACGAGTGCCCACAATCTATATTTTGAGCAGAAATAAGAAACATATCACAATTTTTTATCATAAAATTTTCATTTTTTCGGCGATAAAGATAAAGGTGGCAATGTATTTGTATAGGCGTGTTTTCGTAATGACGTCAAGGCCTAATTTGGTCACTGATACATTTGTATGGAAAAATGCAAACCAGTGCATTTTTCTGATTCTATTGTAGCCTGTGGCATCAGAGTTGATATTTGCAATCAGCTGAATGGAAGTGTATCAATTCCAAGGGTCAAGGTAATTTAATGACCTTTGTCCTGGATGATTTAGTTTCAGTATTTTTATCTTATTCTCCACTAAAACTGCTGTGCTGATTGAAACCAAATTACATGAAGATCCTCTCTTGGATGAAGCAATGAACATTTATTTATGAGATTGTAGGCAAATGTCCAAGATGGACGCCATGCCTGTGTATGGTGTGAACCACATGACCTCTGGTGAGCGTAGTGGTCCATGGGCCTCTTGTTGATAAATTGCCCTCACAGTTTCATCTTTAAAACTGGCGTTTTTATTCATGTGAAAAATTTACAATATATTTGTATAGACGTGTTTTCGTAATGATAATACAACTATAATAAAAACAACATCACGAAAACATGTCTATAAAATTTTGACCCCCTTGAACCCCACTTTTATATAGTAAAACTGGGGTTTACAGGGGTAAACCTTATTTTCTTATTTCTGCTCTAAAATATAGATTGTGGGTACTCGTTAGAACCGCCTCATCGAGGCGGTTCTAACGAGTATCCACAATCTATATATGGAGCAGAAATGAGAAAAATATCACAATTTTTCATCATAAAATTTTCAATTTTTCGGCGGTAAAATAGTCAATGTATTTGTATAGGCGTGTTTTCGTAATGAAATACAATGTAGCTGCATGCATATAAGGAGGGGATACAAAGATAATTGAGGGATTCTCTATAAAATCATTATGGTTTGATGGTTTCATCTTAGTCAGTCCTTAGATGTGTCGCCCATTAATCAACAATCTGATTTATTTTAATTGACCAATCCGATGTATTATTTTCAGACGAATGGGTTCCGTTCTGAAACATTCAACACGGCTAAAAACATGGCACATTCGATACTTAATGCATATTTAACATTCAGATGTTGGTTTCTTAAAGACAAATGCTACTAATTCGCCATTTTTGTATGATCATCAAAAATGAAAGTTATGCCAGAGCCAACATTTTACCGTTCTTGGGTAATTTGTGGGACAGATATTGTTTTGGGTTCATTTCATTATTAAACATGTTCGGCTTGGCTATAAACGTTACGAAAACAGCAAAATTCTAATTTTTCGGCATTTACTCACGATCAGATCAACCTAAATGGTTACAGACTTACTTAAACGATTTGCTGTTATGCATATTATGGCCAGCTACTAGATACAAGTAAAAATCCAAGTTATCTGTCAGCAATTCACCATCTTTTCGTAGAAGTTATATGTATTTTACCACGTATTTCATCTGGGGGTAGGGGAAGGGTTTTTTTTTTTAATTAGCACGGTTTTTAATTTTCTATTCTCTGAAAACATTCCCTAGAGAAAAAAACTTGTTTATGAAAATTTCAGTGTAGCATTTTTCTGTATGGTCCAAAATATTGCAGACAATGAATTATTTTTAAAGATATTTTGGTTGATGCCAAAATTGGTTTTGCTAAAAATATTTCTGAGCTTGAAAAATAGGCTAATGATAGGCAGCAGTATCTTTTACTATATAATTCTGACTGAAATAAATGTTTAAAAGCTAGGTAAAATTCTTTTTGACCTGCTATTTACTAACATGATTGTTTTCTGATATTTCTGGGAAGACAGTTTAGGGTGAGTCCCTTCTTGTTCAGATTACTTACGATTCAGCACGGTGACATATGGTTTTTATTTCAAATATGGTGAGCCAGTATATAAAACTGAACATATACAAACTCTTAAACAGTTTTCAATGTAGGAAGTATTTCCTATCATATTCCCATAACCCATTCAGTACCAGAGACCCCTAAAGGGGTACCCTGGCAAACAGTGCAGGCCCAGATCAGACGCCGCAGAACGCGGCGTCTGATCAGGACCTCCACGGTTTGCTAAAAGTTCAGTCATTTTCCAAATAAATTTTGAAATGGACGCCTGCTATATATAAGGCGGAAGATTCCATTTGGTACTAAAAGGGTTAATCACGAGCAAAAGAACACTCGACTTTTCTCCTCATATTTAATTCTTTAATTCCACATTAAAATACACCAGTTAAACGTTTTAATACAAAGCCGGAATGGAATTAAATGTTTCCTTATACATGCCTGTTGTTCAGACTTGCAGTCTTAGGTAATCTTATCCTGCCTTACAGGCAATTTAATCTATTGCAGTCAGCAATAACTCAATAATTAGTTTCACAGAATAAGCTGTACTGCCATATGTCTTACCACGTTAATACTGTTTCCATTTATTCAGTACGTGGCGCAATGAAATCCAAGCAACTTCGGCCCCGCCCATCGGGGCTTGGAGAAACAGATTGGGCTGCATGGTGCTTCCACGCAGAGCTAAAGCGTACCATACATGCCGCTTAGAAGAACTAAGCCTGCCCCTTACGATAACACATCTGTGTGATATAGTACATTTTTCAAACCGCAAAAAAGGCATTTTTTCTAATGATTTTTTTTTTTCATTTTTTTCTTATTTATACTCCAAACATAGGTTTTGGGTGCTCGTTAGAGCCCAACAACCTATGTCTTGGAGAAGAAATAAGGAAATAATGTTTACCCTTGTAAACCCCAGTTTTCTTTATATAAAGCGGGGTTTAGAGGGGACTTTATTTCACGGCAAAGTGGTGTGAAGCAGACCGTCCAACGCACATGAGCCTTTCGGTTTCATTGGGCGACGAGGCTTAAGCTGTCATTTCGTTTCAATGTCGGGTAAAAGTCCCACAAAATTGGAAGCAACGTCTCCAAAATGACCTAAATAGTGTTGACGGGGACGTTAAAACTCAATTCCAACAAAATCACCGCTGCACAGGCCCGTGGTGTCAGATTTTGTTTTAAAATGTAAGGTTTACAAAACCTTCCATTATTTAAAGCAACAGTGTAGACCCTGATCAGTCGCCGCGTTTTTTTGCGGCATCTGATCAAGTTCAACACTGTTTGCCAATAGCACAGTTTGGAAAGTTCGGCCTATATGAGTAAATTGCAGTGCACAAAACTAAAATCTGTTCAAAATATTAAACCACTTTATTTGGTACATGTATAATCAGTCATTCTCACTTCCGCGATTTTCAAACCTACTTCCAATTCATGTAGAAAACCGTTTCCTTTAACCCTTATCTTGCTGTTCACGAAAACCCCCATCTTTGCAAACAGTGCATATCCAGATCAGATGGCTTCTGAAGAAGCCATCTGATCAGGATCTACACTGTTTGGCATTCAGTTTATGAATTTGTAGCAATAAATTACATCAAGTAATTTGATTGGTTGATAGACAGAAATGGGTATGGCTTAGATGAATATACAGCAAGAGGAGGGTTAAAAGTAGAACTTCATTTGGTTAGTGTTTTACAAGAAAGGACACCGAAAATCAGGCTAATTTTAAAACTGGACAAGCTAGGAAAAGCATGCATTACGATAACACGCATATACAAATATTCAGTAGACCTTCAATGGCTCGAACACCTTTGGGACCTCGAAAATCTTTCGAGACAGGGGTAGTTCGAGCCACTGAGATTACTGTGAGATAACAAGATACTTTTTGACATCTTTTCGGTGTTCTATAATGAATATGTATGCTGTGTGTACTCATTAGAATCGCCTCGATGAGGCGATTCTAATGAGTACACACAGCATACATTTTGCAAGATAAATCTCCTTAATTATCCCCCACTAGTTCTTATGTAGAGGATTTCGCTTGGGGATCAAGAATGTGTTCGACTCATCCATGGTAAACGAGTCATCGGTGTTCGAGCCATCGAAGTTCTACTATATTGTAAACCTTACGGCCGAAAAAAAACGAAACTTTTTCAGAGATAAAAAATGTGATATTTTTCTTACTTCTGCTCAAAATATAGATTGTTGACACTCGTTAGAAGCGCCTCATCGAGGCGGTTCTAACGAGTACCAACAATCCTTTTTTTTTCAGTGCAGAAACATGAAAAATAATTTTTACCCCTGTAAACCCTAGTTTGACGATATAAAAGTGGGATTCAAGGGTGTCAAAATTATATAGATGTGGTAAACCACATACATTATTTTACTTTATTCTGCTTAAAACATATCTTGCGGCGGTCGTTACAATCCCACGTTTTTTTAAATGTAGATTGTTGGTATTCGATAGAACCATCTCGTGGAGGTGGTTCCAACGAGCGCAACAATCTATGGTTTGAACATAAATATGGAACGTATAAAAAAAGACATATCTGAAAAACTACTAGTTTCAGCCATCAGAACTTTAAAATACAACTAAAAATAATGGCGTGATGCCAGTTCTGCGGCCCTTAAAGACACCGTTTGTTTAAGCTGCTGTTGTTATCGAAAAACAAATAAATTCACATTTACTGCCATTTCGTCGTTTCAAACACAAAACTAAGCGATATTCCGACGTTTTCCGTTACAAAACTGAGACACGGTGGCGTTGGAAGTTCTTAATCACCAGGTCATGAGATGATTAATGGTTTTCTAATATGCTGCTTGGGGTTTATATGCAGCTGAAAAAGAGAAAAATACATTACGAAGACACGCCTATACAAATGCATTGTAAACCTTATGGGCGAAAAACGAATATTTTAGGATAAAAAAAAATGTGATATTTTTCTTACTTCTGCTCAAAATATAGATTGTGGGTACTCGTTAGAACCGCCTCGTCGAGGCGGTTCTAACGACTACCCACAATCTATATTTTAGAGATAAAACAAGAGCTGTCACTATAAGTGAGCACTGCCCCCGTGGGAGCCAATTTGAGGAAAGGGCCGTAACTCCTTCGAAAATGATAGGACCAACGTGAAAATTGTGTTAGGCATCCATTTACATCAAAAGGAATGCATGTACAAACTTTCAGCTCAAACGTTGGAGAAATGTGATGGTAGTTCGCATCACAAAAAGTGCGGACTTACAAACGTATAAACCCACAAACGGATAGTGCAAAAACTATATGCCCTCCTACGGGGGCATAAAAAGTAAAGCTTACCCCTATAAACCCCAGTTTTACTAGATAAAAGTGGGGTTCAAAGGGGGCAAAATTATATAGGCGTGATTTCGTGATGCAATCGAGTCTCAATGACGCACTTAGCAAACGTAAATACCAGCAAGAAGCTTTTAAATGTGATTTTCATTTGAAACTTTTTATTTATAGATATTATATTTATATTATTACTGTTGTTAGAGTAACTTGATCTATCGCATTATACATGAGATACCAAAGGGAAAGAAACATGAAACAACAGACCCTAATGGAAACATCAATAGCGGAAAGCCAAAAGGACAGTTACTTTCCCACAAAATGGCCGATTGGCTATCCAAAACAAAATACTATAAGTTATTCAAACACTCAAAGACAAATCATAACAAACCGCGACAGAAAAACCGCCTTGGAACTGTCAGTGAAACAAATTCCACTTGGGGTGGGTGGGGCTTAAATCGATTTTACGTGGCCACAATCCTCGCCCTTACTTCCGTCGCGATTTAGACAAATAATTTGTTTAGTCCGCATGATGACCTCCTAACTCATAAGGAGCTTTGGGCAGAATTCGCTAGGGACTCAAGAGCGAATTCGAACCGACTTTAGTAAATCTGCTGCCTCGTGATCTTGCAGGCAAAATAACCTAATCAATGATTTATAGGCCAGTACATTTAGCCGGAAATGACCCTTGACCCACAACTAATTCCTTGAGAAAAGTTATCAGCAGTTTTAGTATCAGGAAGGTGTCCTGATTTATAGAAAAAAAGTCCTCAAAAGAAATCCGAGGGGAAAGGGTATTTTTTTTTTTGGGGGGGGGGGGGGGGGTGAAAAAAATACGAAAAATGAAGAAAAATCACAAAAACCAGGTGTATGTTAAACAATTAATACTTGACTTCATCCAAAATGAATACTTCTATCTGGGGAAAAATACTAAAAATTCTGAAGATAAAAGTTTTCTTTTAATTTTTTTTTGTATATTTTTTTTTTTGTGTGCGAAATTTCGAAAAACAAGTATTAGCTTTTATAAAAAGCTTGAGTCTATGCGAAGCACACATTAATTTGTGTAGAGCTAAAATGTGCCAGTTACCACAAAGTGTAAAAAAAGTCACATATCAAATGAGGATTTCCAAATCTTATCACTAATGTCACATAAAACAAAATTTCCGATTTTTTTTTTCATTATCAATTACAACTAATTGTACTACATGCCTACATTTACGGTTTCTTCATTTCGCATTCTAGTTTAAACTTTCATTTTACATTCTAGGTTAACGTCATGTAAAAACAATCTGCCAAGATTGCCGTCTAGAAATGAAAACAATAAGGATTGGATGTGGGAAGAACTAGATAAGGGCAAATATATGTTAATTTTGCAAGTGTTAGAGCAATCGTCCATATCCATGTGATAAACTTTAGGCAGCTTTCAGGTAATTGCTGGGTTTCAATATGCAAGTGGGCGTTCCAGTATGACCAGAGTTGGGGTGTCCTGGGGTAACCAGATGGAAAATGAAAAGTAGAACCAGTCAACAGAATAGCAGTCATGACCTTTCATTAAATGCTTCCGGAGCAAAAGCTATCATTAAGATTGTCTACACCCGTGGGCGTAGACAATAAAGGGAAAGTCGCTTAAAACAAGAAAAAAATAATATCACTGACATATATCTTAAAAGTAAATCCATATCGGTACTTGACTTCATGAAATCATTAAAAAATGATAGTTTCTGTGCAATTTATTTTTGTTTGGGGGGAGGGGGGAGGGGGGGGGGGGTCAAAAGCAAACACATCACGAAAACATGCCTATATAATTTTGACCCCCACTAACCCACTTTTATCTATATACTTGAAAAACGTGGGTTTTGGGGGTTATTTTATTTTTTTTGGCTCAAAAACATAGCTTCTGAGATTGTTGATACTCAATAGAACTGCCTCATCTATGTTTTGAGCAGAAATAAGTGAGTGAGTGTTTACATCCCGTCAACAGCAAATGTCATATGTAGTGGTTTCAAAAACATTTCGGCATCTAGATTTCAAGGAAAGATAGGAGTGTGATTGTCAATGTTATCTGAATAAAGCCCTTACTTTCTCAAGCGTAGCGGGGGAATAATGTCTAAGTAAACGGGAAAATCCCCACTACCCGTCTATTGTTGAAACCCCTGCATACGGAGACCGGACCTCGGTTTAAAGACTCATCTGAGTGTCTGGCGAAGCCCTTGGATCGAACCCACGACTCCTGGTTTATGAGGCTAGTAACTTATCCACTACACCATGGAGGCTTCTTTTAGCAGAAATAAGAAAAATAATGTACATGTTCACCCCCTAAAACTCCCCACTGCCCCACCCACCCAGGTGTAAATGGGTAGCAGTGGTGTAAAAATCAACTGCCTCTCCCTCGTGCGCGTGAAAACATCCGGAATGCGTGTTCGAGAGCGATGAATTAAGCTTGAGGCTTTCATCGCAATCGAACTATAATTAATTAGTATAAACTAAAACTCCAGTAGGAGGGGGTTTCTATCGAGTACCCACAATCTATGCTTTTCAGCAGACATTACGAAACACGCCTAAACAAATACATTGTCAATTGTTCAGCCCGAAAATGGAATTTTAAGATAAAAAATGATGTTTTTTTCTTATTTCTGCTCAAAACATACATTGCGGAGCTCGACAGAACCGCCTGAACTTGGCGGTTCTACTGAGTACCCACAATTTATGTTTTTGAGCTGATATAAGAAATTTAATATTTATCCATGCACTTTATAAAAGTGGGGTTCGAGGGGTGAAAATTATATAGGCGTGTTTTTTTTACCACAACCATCTGGGCTTAGAGTAATAGATTGGGCTGCTAGTGCTTCCGTCTCGTTTTCGTGATGAATAAGAAAAACGTCAGAATTTTTCTCTGTTTTTTTTTTTTTTTTTTGGGGGGGGGGGGGGTGGGGGGGGGAGGGGGGGTGTGATCAAATCTTCCAATAGATTTGAATATGCGTGTTTTCGTTATGTTTTTATGACCCCAGTTTTAAAAAAGTTGGAGGGGCATATTGCTTCTGGTTCAGTCGGCTCAAAACAGTTATTGTGCGCAAAGCTGGGAGACAAAATTTGTAAATCAATTTCAAGGGGGTACACCCCTATTATTTTTCCTGCCTGTTAAAATGTCAGCGGCCAATTTCTATTGCAGTAAGTAGATAGGACAGTGTTGCAATTGTTTTGATTGTGATTTTTGAGTGGGTGCTTCCACAAAGTCACACAAAGCTATCAAAATCTTACGTGCGCCATGTTACCGGAATACACCGTATGCACATATTTACGATATTAATTCATTTGATTCAGATGGTACAAATGTGCTTCCATACATTTAAATTTTGTCATGAGACATTGACAAATGTATTTTCCGACAAAAAAATGTTTATTCTTACAACTTGAACATAGATCTTGTTTATCAATAGCATACAAGGAAAATATAAATGGCATGTCTTAAATACAATAGAATGTAGAAAGGCTGCCTTTATCAATTTCTGACGTAAGTTTTGTTTTTTGATGACGTCATTTGTTTGCGCGTGCCGGTAAAACAGTGTATGGTGCTGTTATCTGGCCATTACTTATTTAATGCTTTTTCTGCGGATTAAATCCTAATTTTCTCAGAACTGGCACGGATATTTTTTGAGGACTTTTTTTTGGTAATTAATATAACATAGCCCTGTGTTTTGGTGTTAAAAGAATTTCTCAAGGAATTAGTTGGACCATAAAAATTAAAGTACCTCGCCTATTAAAAGATTTTATTTACAGAAAGCTGAAAAATAGTAAACCATGTTTTACAAAATTCTCCATTATACCATCAACTCAGAGGTTGCAAAACATGATTCAAGGTGAAATTTAGAAATCTTTTATGCGAACTGAACAAATTATGTGTTTTTCAAATGAAACTTTTTATTTATAGATGTTATACTACTCAAAGTTTGATAGGAATCACTTTTTATATACCAAATTTTGCACTGAAAATTTAAAATTTCTTGACAGAATTTGTACTCGGTATATTGGTAAATATCTTAAACAGAAACTCATGTGCAGTTCAGTACTTATAAAAGTGCACACTTCTCACACTTCGCAAATGAATTCATGCACCCCCAAAATCTTGCGTAGCACTGCTTTCCAACAGACCAATCAAACTTGTCAGTGTTCCTTTACCAAGCGTAAAATGGACTTCATTTGAGTTTGTGAAACACTAAAATGCCTAGAGGACAATTAAGAAACCGTTTGAGCCCCGAAGAAATGAATCGTGGCGTCGGAATGTTGGAATCTGGCGTCTCTCAACGTCGTGTTGCTGGGATTCTGAATGTGTCTCAGAGCGTGGTTTCCCGAATGTGGAGTCGGCATCTTACCCATGGAAATCCTTCACACAGACACGGCGGGGTCGAGAAAGGGCTACAACTCAACGTCAGGGCCGTTTCTTGTTGATTCAGTCTCGACGTCAACGGTTCCTGAACGCTACGCGTTTGCATAACGAGCTTAGGAACGGAACTGGAGTACGAATTTCTACACAAACTGTCAGAAACGGGCTCCACGAGTTCGGACTTAATGCCATGAGGCCTGCTGTACGTGTTCCGTTGACAAGACAGCACGTGCTAGACCGGTTGGACTTTGCCAGAACTCACGTCAGGTGGACGGTTCGTGACTTGACGCCAGTACTGTTTACTGAGGAGTCCAGATTCTGTCTAAACTTCACTTATAAACGTCAATTAGTGTGGCGAATGTCTAAAGAGCGATTCGATGACTTGGATGTGGCAGAGCATGATCGCTATGGAAAGGGGTCAGTCATGGTTTGGGCTGGGATAAGCGTGAACGGTAACACTGACTTGTACGTCGTTGAAAACGGAACGTTAATGGCAGTGAGGTACTGTAATGATATTCTTGATGAGTTTGTGAGACCATATGCAGATGCTATCGGCCTGGACTTTATTCTGATGGACGATAATGCCCGTCCCAACCGTGCCAACGTCACTGATTCCTATGTGGAACGTGAGACAATCGTTCGTATGGACTGGCCTACTCGGTCACCGGACTTAAATCCGATTGAGCGTGCGCAGGACATGCTTCAGCGTGCTGTTTCAGCCCGACCAGTGCATCCGAGGACTTTACAGGAGCTCAAAGATGCATTGGTTGCTGAATGAAAGCTGATTCAACAAAACCGGATACAGACTCGGATTACGAGCATGCACAGGCGATGTCGTACTGTAATTGATGCCCATGGACGCCATACACGTTATTAGGCACGTTTGTCTAAACAAATTTGGAAATTTGTGAAAAATCAGTTGTCCAAATCCCTTCGTGTTACGGCAAATTTTGGGGGTGCCAAGACGGTTGCTGTTGTCACGCTAGAATGCAGTACCAGTTGACAAAATTAATCACTAGGTTTTGTGAAGGATACGTGTTCTATCATTATGTATCAAATTTGGATTCAGCTGATTAATTCATCCAAAAATTATTTTACATTAAAAAAGTGATCCCTATCAAACTTTGAGCAGTATATATTTTATATTATTACTGTTATAAGAGTAACATGATCTGTCGCATTATACATGAATCACGACAAGTTATTGTTGCAAGATCAACGTATCTCAGGATACGCGGCGCATCAGGTGCTATGCGTAAGATCTGGGATCATCCACAAAAGACGTGATACTGTGCGGCAGATCAGTTTACTAAATCTTTAGTTTGATCGTTTGTTTCTAGTTTTTTCCGTTTCGAGGGCCGTCGCTGGTGGAGTTCCCGATGACCTAATCCATGCTGACACAGGGCGGTGTTTCCTTATTCCCAAACTCTTGGGAACGCTCCGTTCGAGTCCGGTCCGTCCAAGTATATCGTAGGTCTTTTACCGATCTTTTTGCTTGCAAGTTTCGAAAGGCGTCCAAAGCTGTAAAACGAGTTTCATCACGTGATCAAGTCCGTGAAATGAACACCCCCTTACACCCCAATTTATTTTGAGACAACTGGGGTTTACGGGGGTATACATTATTTTTCTTATTTCAGCTCCAAAACATAGGTAGTGGGTACTCGTTAGAACCGCCTCAATGAGGCGGTTCTAACGAGCACCCACAATATATGTTTGCAGTATTAATACAAAAATATCAAGATTTTCATCAGAAAACTAGCCATTTTGGAGATAAGAAAAATGCACAATGTTGCACGGGTATATTTTTGTAATATTGTCGCTGCATGGTCCAAGTGTCTCCGAACATCGGGTTTTCTCATTTCCCTTCACCCATTTCGCCGCGCTCCGTCTTCGGTGGTGTGCAACGTCTGTGGCCCTTTCAAGCCCCGGCGGCGTGATTGTGGTGTGTCATCTCCCGGTAAGCTAGGGCCTATATTTTGCCTTATTGCTAAGGGGTTTAGCAGAGTTTTACAATGGAGCGGTCGAGGAGGCCGTGTCGTTCCCGAGGAACATAGGGGGAAGGATATGCTGCATTTAACAAAATGAGCCTTATGATACGTGCAACTCACCTGGGGTTTGAAATTTTAATGCTCCGTTCTAAAAGTTTGGTTTACGCTGTCCATAAGTTTGGACAGTGCTGTGCCCTATGAAATGTGCGGACTTTGTCGCAAGTGGGGTGCGGAAGCTCTTTTGTAATAGGGCTGGCTCATGGTTTGCCCTGATTTTATATAGCGGGTCGTTGAGCTATTGCTTAGTTTGAAAAAAAAATGTGTAATTTTGAAGATATTTCTAATATGTTCTATAAAAGGGTTATCCTTTGGAAGCAAGGAATATACCACAGAACTGAAAAATATGGAGTGTACATGTTTTCTGGGCCAGACTAGCTAGTTTCGGCCAATTAGGCCTCATCAGTGACCCTCAGATATTTTCAAAATTCCACAATGGAATCAATGATCCCAAAGGACAAGAAAATATAATCTACACTAAATCTGGATGACCATGTTGATCCGCAAAACGTATTACTACCCATTAACATTATTGTCTTGGCACTGCTGTCAAATGTTCCTTTTTTATATACAGATCAAAGATCTGAATAACAATCAAATCAAGTTTCTTTTGTCTGAAATAGTTTGACAACCTAAATGTTCACCGCTCTATTTCAAGAGCACACCCACTTGTCAGGCATCACGAAAACACGCCTATACAAATACATTGACACATTTATCGCCGAAAAAATGATAATTTTCAGATGAAAAATTGTTATATTTTTCTTATTTCTGCTCTAAGATTTAGATTGTGGGTACTCGTAAGAACCGCCTCATTGAGGCGGTTCTAACGAGTACCTGGGAATTGGAGCAGTGTGTAGGGTGAAACAGGATTCAGCATTTTTGTGTCGAAAACTATTCTTTTTTCCTTTTTTTGTGATGGTGGGGGGGGGGGGGGGGGGGGGGGGAAAGGTGGGGGTTCTATATAATAACTTGAAATATCGTATTCAAGTTAAACGTTTATTTCGCGATAAACAAAGGAGCAGAAATGAAATTTGAACATAAAGTGTGTGTATGTCAGTCGCTCTACACTGAAACACGTCTTCTGTAAGGTAAAGCTTTTTTATGGCACTATAAAACAAATTGTGAGATGACACTTTACACTTTTTGATATGTTACTTTATGTCTAAACATAGATTGTAGTTGCTCGTTAGACTGCCTTTTTCGCGATTCTAATGAGTTTCCATAATTTATATTTTGGAGTGGAAATGAGAAAAAAATATCAGATAAAAATCTAAAAAACGTATAAATTTTGGTCTAGTCAAACTATGTTAGACGCTTTAACATACCTTTTAAACAATATTTATATTAGCTTTGGTAAAAAGTTACGTAGACAAATCGTAGGTATTCAGCACGTGAACAAGTTCTTGAAATGAAGACCCCTCCCCCCCCCCCTATACCCCACTTCATATAGAGAAAACTGGGGTTTTACGGGGATATAGATTATTTTTCTTATTTTTTCTCAAATGCATAGGTTGTGGGTACTCGTTAGAACCGCTTCAGTGAGGCGGTTCTAACGAGCACCCACAGCCTATGTTTGCAGTATTTATAAGAAAAATATGATGGATTTTCATCAGAAAAGTAGCCATGTTGCACTATGTCGCAAGGATGTGTTATCGTAATGTAAATAGGTACAAATTGTGCTCCCTTCTTAGCTGATTTATTTCTGTTTTATTATGAACGAGATTTTATGATCCCCCAGTCTAGTATAAATCAAGCTGACATTATTGAAGCCTTTAACTCAACCTAAATATATTAAGACGATCTTTTAAAATATTGACAACCCTTACTTTGAAGGAATGTCAACCAGTTACAGTTAAACAAACCAGTAAATATGTCGTTAATTGTGATTTTTTTGTTTACCGAGTTGACTCACTGATGAGCTAGAAAACTTCACGCGGGTCGAACAAATACATATTCGAAACACAATGAAAGTGAAGGCGAGGGTTGGGATCCCGTGAAGTATACTTAAGTCCGCCGGTAATTTTTACTGACAGTTCCAAGTCGGTGCTTTTGCTGTGGTGCCTTCTTGTTTTGTATTGATGGTTAGGGCGAGGATTACGTTAGCGTAAGGTAGATTTAACCTCCCCAACTCCAGTGGAATTTGTTCCACTGTCCGTTCCAAGGCGGTTCTTCTGTCGCGGTTTATTGGTGTTATGCTTTGTCTTTGAGTGTGTGTCTCACTTATAGTTTTTTTTTTTGTTTTGTATAGCCTATTGGCCATTTTGTGGGAAAGTAACTATCCTTTTTGCTTTCCTTTATTAGTTTTTCCATTAGGGTCTAGTTATTTCAAGCTGGTGTTGTTTCCTTTTGGTGTCTCTGATGGGAGCTGTGGGTTAATTGTATCGATTCCTGACCATTGCCTTCACTTCTATTTTGATTCTTTCTATAATTATGTGTCTTATTATGTTGGTGATTCTGATTCTCCACCCCCCCCCCTTTTTTAGCTCACCTGAGCCGAAGGCTCCGAGGGAGCTACTGTGATCGTTCAGTCGACCGCTATACGCTACAGAGAATAGAAGGGAAGATTTGTCTTTAGACCAAAGTTCATGAATAAGGATTTTGACAGGCAGAGAGACTTGATGTTTGAGTTTTGTTTCAAGATTTGGCTACACCATCCGCAAGTGTGTTGCTGGAACAAAACAGGAGCAAATGCTGAGAACCCAGAGTCAGAGCCAGCTAAACGGAATGAAGTTGAGTATACTTTTTGAACTGTAACAATTCGATTATTTAAAACGTTTTAGGTCCGCACAAGAGAATAGTCCTCTAACCTGCCAGAAAGTTTTGTGAGTAGTAAAGAGGTTTCAGGGATCGCCTGGAAAGTCGCAAAAGTAGCAGGAAAATATTACTATGCCATTGGCATTTGGTAACATTTGTCAGATTATGACCAGGTGTTTGTGCCCAGCAGACTGGCATTCGATCACTGAGCTTTAAAATTCATTCATTGATGTTGCTGTTTTGGTATGAACCCAGAAATTAGGCCGCCCAATACACAAGTGTTGATTTGACAAAAAGCAAAACTCTACCTATAGAGAGTTAAATGCTTTTTTTTTTAAGCGCTCGTGTGATTTAGACATTTGAGAGGGCAAACTGATCAGACTCTACACTGATAATCAGTATCTGGAAAATTAGTACGTAAGCAAAGCTAGCATAGTTTATTTGCTGCAGTTGGTTGCTATAGAAAGACTTTAGATATTTGACTAATGAGGAAAACGGGGTCCATTTACTTTCGACAACTTTGCAGATTTAAAGATTCTAAAGTTCAGAAATTCCAAGTATTGGTCACCCGATACTACCGGAGTTGAGAAGCCTCCGCGGTGTAGTTATGCTTCTCGCCTCATTAACAAGTGGTCATGGGTTCGATCTTGAGTTTCTCTAGACTTTCGCATCATCGGAGTCTTGAAACAGAGGCCCCGTCACAATATGACCTTAGATGTTCGTGGGACGTAAAACTCGAACACACGCACTACCGGAGTAAACGCTTTTGCATATGGTTGGAGTCGGAATTTAAACTGGATTGTTCCCCTTGTTTTTCTTAATTCTGAAAGCCTTGATCTATTTGCGTTGTATGAAATCAAGAGGCGTTTTCATACTTCCCAAATCCTTGGCCCCTACTCATTGACCTAATACCGGGTCGCTATCGAACTTATGTCCTGGAAGTGGCTTTCTCAAGAGCACATTAGACAAGAGCATCTAGCTTCTGCTATAAGTATGATATTCACCGTGTGGGTGCCAGTCTAATCTGATTGGTGTTTTACTGACGTTTCAGGGTTCATTGAGAAATACTGTTTAAAATCCATGTCAGTAATGATTCCCTGCTGTTTGTTTTATTGCTTTTGCTGAGAAACCCTTTAACCACACTGCTACATACAGAAAGTGCCTTATGCAGATGAAAGCAGTACAGGCTCTGATAAGCGTGAAAAGTGTTCATAACCTCTATAATTAGTAATCAGTACCTAAAGATATCCAGGATAACTGCATAGACTGCTCACATATGCAGACTAGCGAGATATTTTGCCAACTGTAAATGTTAGACACCTTTTGACATGATGCCGCTCATAGTTTCTACATGATTACATCATTTTAATGAGTTTCAAATTCCTGTTGTAGGGATTAGTTTTCTTTAGTTATATGAAGTGTCTGATACAATTAACCAATCATAACCAAGCGGCTTCCACGAGCTGAATTTATACCTGAAAGCTCTTATGATGAACTACTTGCTTTCTATATAACTGGGTCAGATTCCAGGAACCTATTTTCTATGTCGTCTTTTGTAAGTAATGTTCTTATTTATATGCTAGATGGTTACTCTACTCTGTGCTCGGTTACAAAAAAAAAAAAAAAAAAAAAAGGGGAGAGAAAAAAAAAAAAAAAAGAGAAATGAAAAAAAAAAAAAAAAAAAAAAAAGAGAAATGAAAGACAGAAAATCATAAACAAAGACATAGCCGTCGCTATACTGATTTGTTTCATATTGTTTGTTCTGCGAGGTGCTATCGGAGATCGACACATGTACTTTTCGTTCATTTTTTTGTTTACCAGAAAACGCCTTTTAAACGGCTATATTAGTACGTTATGAGACTTCATTAGAATTAGCACGTTTCAAGTAAAAATGTTTGATATTTTTTCCTTACCTTTTGTCCGGATATGGATTATTGGTGCTCGTTAGAACCGCCTCAATGAGCCGGTTCTAGTGGATACCCGTGGTCTATGTGTTTGGGCTGGAATTGGGAAAGCGGTGAATTCCCTCGTAGACCCCACATTCGCCATACGGAGTCGGGCTTGGGGTGTTTACATTGTCTAGTTAACTTTACCTTAAATATACGTTGCGATTCAGCGCCTAGTAGCTATTTGTCATTTTCTTAAAGCTCTGTAACAACGCGGATTCAATATTGCAGGAACGTTGCTGTCGTATTGAATTCAAATAATAGCAGCTCGTGTTGAATTTCACTATTTTACTATTGCCTAGAAAGAATGCAGCTATTTTTTCGGTAAATTAATGTTAAGCGAACTCTTTTACATCCATGTATCCATTCATAATTCTTTCAAACATCTCGTGCGTGGAAAACAGAATGACCTAGTCCTTGTCTGAGTACTGGTTTTCTACATTTTACTGCCGTATATTTTCTCATCTTTCTTTCCATACTGCAGTTCCCATCGCGAGGAACATGTATGCAGGCTAGTTGCGACTTATAGTCCAAATGCAAGAACGATAACACAACAGCAACACAAAGTAAAAGGCTATAGTGTTGCATTAAAAATTAAAAGAACAAATCGGGCGCAAAGCATTATGGCAGAAGGTGGTCCAGGGAAAGAACTGCCGCAGCGAACTGGTCAAGTGTAGACTGCTTTTCTGTATATGTGCTTTCTTTGGTTCAGTGCGCATTCTTTCATGGCAACCTGGTGTTAAAAAAAAAAAAAAAAAAAAAAAAAAAAAAAATGTATTGGGTAGTAGCCCAGGGAATGGTACCGGGTAGTAACCCAGAGAGAGAAAAACAAGACAGAAGTCACGTAGATGTAACCCACAGAGAGAGTGAAAAAAAAAAATTAACGGGTAGTAGCCCAGAGATTGGTACCGGGTAGTAACCCAGAGGGAGAAAAAAAAAAAAAAAAAAAAAAAAAAGGATTGAAGAAAAAAAAAAAAAAAAAGAATAAAAGACAGAAGTCATGTAGATATCTTATAACAAGTAGCAGCTTGTCATGTATCGGATCCTTAATTTTACAGTATGATAATAGCTATAGTGCGTTATTCTCGAGAACATTCTTGGGTTTATATTTTAGTTTCGATGAAGAAGCTTAAAAATAATTTTGTGTTTTATAGATTCCTTTTCAAAGCGAACTATGGAGTTCATGAGTTAAGACGCCTAAACGACCACCCTGGCCTCGGAGATGCAGCAAAACGAATATGGGACAGTGTTACATTCTAGAGCAGACAGAACGAGCAACGATTTCTACTGTTAAGTGAGTTTGGTTCTACATGCTGCCAGGCAATTCGTTAGTCACTACAGGCTTCATCGGAAGTTCTTTGTGTGTTTCTTAGTCATCTAGTGAAGTCAAAACTTGAAGTATCTGTTTCTGCGTAAGATTTTATTTCTACGAAATAAGTTGGAATCATAAGTTGGCTTTAATGTTGAACCCTCGACAAAGAGTTCGTGTATGTGGCATTGGAAAGACTGAAGCGCATAATGTCAGCACCGCTCAGGGAGGAGTCTATCACTGTGGATCGTCTACATAAGGGGAATTCCATGTTCTCTTTCCTAAATGGTGAAAATATAAAAAGCGGATATGTATGTTCTTTGCGCACTGCAGGGTTTTCCAGGTTCTTCATATTCAGTAAATTATCTAATATTTACATGCGTGGCATGAGTTTGTGTTTTGTGTAAAAAGATCAGTAAAGAACGGCCATCAATGTTACTCTGGCACCGATTCACGGCAGTTTTATGGTTAAACAGACATACAGCCGTTTCTAGGTTACAGCCGAAATCCGATCATTTTTCACTTAAAACTTTTTGAAGTTATCATATAGAGTAAGAGAATATTTATTCGCGCTTTAGATTTATTTGAAGGCAAAACTAATCGTTGTCTTAGAAGCAGCTTCAAATAGCAATCGAGAAGAGCGCTTAGTAATGGCTCACGGTCATACGAAACGTTTTTCTTCCAAAAGACGCCTTTAGTATCATAAGATTTAGGTTTATAATTTTGCTTAAATCCTGGTTTCTCATAAACTATGGGTCGTGGGTTCTAGCCCTGGCTTTTCTAGACTTTCGGATGAATTTTAAAACCGAACTCCCGTTTCATTATGACATGAGCCATTTGTCTGACGTAATACTTATATATAGGCACATACACACCATTCTGATTTAAGAATCCGTTACCTGGTACCCCTTCTTTGATTTTAAGTCGATCTGTAGCGTTCAGCGGCATTTCCAACTCAATAGTTTTCTTACTTGAATTCTTACTCTGTAATGTGACATTCTCGCATTGTGACCACAATGCAAGAGTTCGTCCCAGGACAGCATAGAAAAGACTACTTTTATTTTCGGACGAACGAAGTGAGGGAGAAAATAAATCTACTTCTTTTCGGTCTGTCTTATAGGACATGTACAACGACCACTGTTCATACTATTTTCACGTTTTCCCTGTCTTAAATGATGCTTTTTGGGTGATGTGAGTTTGTTGGTTAATTTAAAAGGCCTTTCTCGTCAGTCGACCGCTATACGCTACAGAGAATAGAAGGGAAGATTTGTCTTTAGACCAAAATTTTGATCGAAAATACAGTAACTAATGATCGGAACATCGGCTGTTTCCAACTGACAAAGTCAGAAGTCATTGACCAACCCATACATGTTTAACGTGATCTTGACAGGGGAATGAGACGGTCAATCAAAATATTTAGAATCGTGAACGATTTACAAGAGTTGAAAAACGTTTAGCCAGTTCTAACGAGCATTACGAACAGTCAATACCACATTCAATAATCTTTATATATTGAACATATCTAAATGCACAGTGTGAAATATAGAAAGTCACTGAATATATTTTGGATACAAGTTTTCAGCTAAGCTGTTTTCTGCTGGATGTCGTGCGCTTTTAGTTGTGGACATTCTGTTTTATCATAAATACTCAGTGCTCTATCATTGCGGTAGTATAGCTTTTTCTGTGACGTCACATAACAGGTCTGTCGAGTGTTGTCTATATTAGGTCGGGGTTAAACGGTAGTTTCAGGAATTGTTTTCAATATTCCTATTTTGCACCTTAGAGATTAAAATTCTTCCAATTATCGAATGAAAATAATTTTAGAATTCGTATTGATAATTTTTTATAACCGAGTTAAATGCCGGTTTTATTCAAGTATCGCGCATTTACCATAGACGAATTATGCAAGATTTTCGTATAAAAAAAACAATGTTATTAGAAATCATTGAATGGATGTATAAATAAGTAGAAAACGACACAATCTGAGAAGATTTTTCTTTTATTCAGTTATATCGCGGTTTAAATTTCCTAAATTTTTGTTTTCTTTCGACTATGGTCCATAATTTCTCCTCAGTTAAGATAGATAACTCTGTATTGATCAGGTATTTGACGTCACGGGATTTCGTTCAACTGTCGTTTTTAATACGAAGTATCGACATGTTAAGATTTCATAACTTCAGTTACGATTAGGAGTTGACTACTTTAGCAGTCATGTGACTACCAGAACAGCATAGCTTAGTATGTTGCATTGTTGCATTGTTACAAGTTGATAATAAATGGAAACCGATCTGTAGCGTTCAGCGGCATTTCCAACTCAATAGTTTTCTTACTTGAATTCTTACTCTGTAATGTGACATTCTCGCATTGTGACCACAATGCAAGAGTTCGTCCCAGGACAGCATAGAAAAGACTACTTTTATTTTCGGACGAACGAAGTGAGGGAGAAAATAATTCTGTTTTATTATGAACGAGATTTTATGATCCCCCAGTCTAGTATAAATCAAGCTGACATTATTGAAGCCTTTAACTCAACCTAAATATATTAAGACGATCTTTTAAAATATTGACAACCCTTACTTTGAAGGAATGTCAACCAGTTACAGTTAAACAAACCAGTAAATATGTCGTTAATTGTGATTTTTTTTGTTTACCGAGTTGACTCACTGATGAGCTAGAAAACTTCACGCGGGTCGAACAAATACATATTCGAAACACAATGAAAGTGAAGGCGAGGGTTGGGATCCCGTGAAGTATACTTAAGTCCGCCGGTAATTTTTACTGACAGTTCCAAGTCGGTGCTTTTGCTGTGGTGCCTTCTTGTTTTGTATTGATGGTTAGGGCGAGGATTACGTTAGCGTAAGGTAGATTTAACCTCCCCAACTCCAGTGGAATTTGTTCCACTGTCCGTTCCAAGGCGGTTCTTCTGTCGCGGTTTATTGGTGTTATGCTTTGTCTTTGAGTGTGTGTCTCACTTATAGTTTTTTTTTTGTTTTGTATAGCCTATTGGCCATTTTGTGGGAAAGTAACTATCCTTTTTGCTTTCCTTTATTAGTTTTTCCATTAGGGTCTAGTTATTTCAAGCTGGTGTTGTTTCCTTTTGGTGTCTCTGATGGGAGCTGTGGGTTAATTGTATCGATTCCTGACCATTGCCTTCACTTCTATTTTGATTCTTTCTATAATTATGTGTCTTATTATGTTGGTGATTCTGATTCTCCTACCCCCCCCCCCCCCCCCTTTTTTAGCTCACCTGAGCCGAAGGCTCCGAGGGAGCTACTGTGATCGTTCAGTCCGTCGTCGCCGTCCGTCCGTCCGGCCGTTCGTACGTCCGTCCGTCCGACCACAATTGCTTAAAACGACATCTCATAAACCACTGAACAGATTTTGACCAAACTTGGAAGACACGGTCTTTGGGTGTTTCTCTCTCAAAGTTGTTCACAGAATTCCATTCCATTCAGAACTCTTGTTCTCATGGCAACGAAAAGGAGAAAATAAGAAACAACATTTAAAAGTCTTCTCGTCTGAAACCAGAAGACCCAGGTCATTGATATTTTGGTATAAAGCTTCATCCCGAAGACATCCACCAAGATTTTTAAATTATACCCCTTGGGCGAAAAATGCCCCGCGCCGGGGCCCACTTGTTTTACATAGGGTTATAACAGGAAAAACCTTTAAAAAATCTTCTTGTCTGAAACCAGAAGGCCCGGGTCTTTGATATTTGGTAATAACTTCATCTAGTGAACCTCTACTAAGATTATTCAAATTATAGCCCTGGTGCCAAAAGAAACCCCGCGCCATGGCCCACTGGTTTTACATAGGCTTATAATGGGGAAAACCTTCAAGTTTAAAATTCTTCTTGTCTGAAACCAGAAGGCCCAGGTCTTTGATATTTGGTATGAAGCTTCATCTGGTGGACCTCTACTAAGATTGTTCAAATTATAGTCCTAGGGCCAAAATGCCCCAGCGGGGGACCCACTGGTTTTACATAGGCCGTTCCAAGGCGGTTATTCTGTCCCGATTTATTTTTATTATGGTTTGTCTTTGGGTGTTTGCGTCGCTTATATTATTTTATTTTGGATAGCCTTTTGGCCATTTTGTGGGAAAGTAACTGTCCTTTTGGCTTTCCGCTGTTGGTGTTTCCGTTAGGGTCTGTTGCTTCATGTTTGTATTTCTTTCCCTTTGGTGTCTCTGATGGGAGCTTTGGGTTAATTGTATCGATTCCTGATCATTGCCTCTACTTCTATTTTTTTTAATGGGGAAAACCTTTAAAAATCTTCTTGGCTGAAACCGGAAGGCCCGGGTATTTGGTATTTGGTATGAATCTTCTGCTAGTGGACCTCTACCAAGATTGTTCATATTATAGCCTTGGGGCCAAAAATCCCCCCGCGTGGGGGGGGGGGGGGGGGCAACTGGTTTTACATAGGCTTATATAGGAAAACCTTTAAAATCGTTTCGTCTGAAACCAGAAGGCTCAGGTCTTTGATATTTGGTATGAAGCTTCATCTAATGGACCTCTACAAAGATAATTCAAATAATAGCCATGGAACCAAAACAAAGGCCCTGCCCAGGGCCAACATGTTTTACATAGGCTTATATAGGGAAAATCTTTACAGAATCTTCTTGTCTGAAACCAGAACGCCCAGGTCTTTGATATTTGGTTTGCATCTTCATGTAGTGGACCTCTACCAAGATTGTTCAACTTATAGCTCTGGGGCCAAAAATGTGCTGTCCTGGATTTTACATGGGCAAATATAGCGAATACCTTTAAAAATATTCTTGCCTGAAATCAAAAGGCCTAGATTTTGGATATTTGGTATGAAGCTTCATCCAGTGGACCTGTACCAAGATTGTTCAAATTATAGCCTTGGGACAAAAAATGGCCCTGCCACGGGGCCCACATCTTTTACATAGGCTTATATAAGGAAAACATTTAAGAATCTTTTTATATGAAACCAGAAGGCCCAGGCCTATGATATTTATGTCTCCCCCCTTTTCGGGCGTCTGTCTGTCTGTCCGTTTGTCTGTCACAAAATCGTGTCCGCTCTATAACTTAAAAACCGTTCAAGCTATCTTCACGAAACTTCATATAGATATTAATCAACATTGGCGGACGTGCAGAGCGCAAGAACTATAACTGTCGCATGTATACTTTTTAGTTATCTCCCTGGGAAGTTTGTGAACGGTCACATAATCGTGTATGTATGTATGTATGTATGGGCAAATCGTGTCCGGTCAACAACTTTCTTATTTTTAAATGGATTTTGAAATTACTTGGCAGAAATGTTAACCAGCTTGAGACAATGTGTCACGCGCATGACCCGGGTTGGTACCTCAAAGGTCAAGGTCAAACTTAGAGGTCAAAGGTAAAAAAGGACCTTTTTCCGTGTTTGGTCAATAGATTTCTTATTTTTAGATGGATTTTGAAACTACTTGGCAGAAATGTTAACCACCATAGGACGATGTGTCGAGAGTATGACCCAGGTAGTCAAGGTCATACTTAGAGGTCAAATGTAAAAAAGGGGCTTTTTTTCTGTTCAGTCAAGAACTTTTTTTAGCCCCCCCCCCCCCGAGCCGAAGGTTTTGGGGGAGCTATTGTGATCGGTAACCGTCCGTCGTCGTCGTCCGTCCGTATGTCCGTCCGTCCGTCCGTTCACAATTTCTTTAAACAAAATCTCCTCCTAGACCAAACTTGGCCGAAATGATCATTGAGTGGTCATCTCTCAAAGTTGTTCAAATAATTCCATTCCATGAAGAACTCTGGTTGCCATGGCAACGAAAAAGTGAAAATAAGAAAAAAAAAACTTTAGAAATCTTCTCTTCTGAAACCAGAAGGCCCAGATCTTTGATATTTGGTATGAAGCTTCATCTAGTGGACCTCTACCAAGATTGTTTAAATTATAGCCCTGCCCCTTCTCTCCCCCCCCCCCCCCCCCCGGAACCAACTGGTTTTACATAGACTTATATAGGGGAAAACCTTTAAAAACTTCTTGTCTGAAACCAGAAGGCCCAGGTCTTTGATATTTAGTTTAAAGCTTCATTTAGTGAACCTCTTCCAAGATTGTTCAAATTATAGCCCTGGGGCAAAAAACGCCCCCGCGCCGGGACCCACTGGTTTTACATAGGCTTATATATATGTATAACCTTTAAAAATCTTCTTCTCTGAAACCCGAAGGCCCAGGTCTTTGATATTTGGTATGAAGCTTCATCTAGTGAACATCTACCAATATTGTTCAAACTTTAGCCCAGGGGGCCAAAAATGCCCCCGCGCCGGGGCCCACTGGTGTTACATACATGTAGGCTTATATTGGGAAAACCTTTAAAAAATCTTCTTTCTGAAACCCGATAGCCCAGGTCTTTGTAATTTGGTATGAAGCTTCATCTAGAGGACTTCTACCAAAATTGTTCAAATTATAGCCCTGGGGCCAAAAATGCCCCCGCTCTATGGCCCTCTGGTTTTTAACAAACTTATTTCGAAACCAGAAGGCCCAGGCTTTTGATATTCCATGTTAAGCTTCATTTAGTGGACCTCTACTAAGATTATGATATTCCATGTTAAGCTTCATTTAGTGGACCTCTACTAAGATTATTCAAATATTAGACCTGGGGCCAACAATTGTACCGCCCAGGGACCCACATGTAAATCTCTTAGCTCAGGTTAGCGATATAGGACCATCATGGTGCTTGAGATTTGTGGGGTATACATTATTTTCTTATTTCTGCTCTAAGACATAGGTTGTGAGTACTCGTTAGAACCGCCTCGTTGAGGCGGTTCTAATGAGCACCCACAAACTAACCACCTCGTTGAGGCGGTTCTAACGAGCACCCACAACCTATGTTTGAAGTATAAATAAGAGAATTATCACACATTTTCATCAGAAAATTAACTTTTTTGGAGGTATGAAAAAATGCACTATGTTGCACGGATGTGTTATCGTAATATAACGGATCTTAAGCTTATTCCTTCGCTAGTTAGAGACGTCTTAAATTATCCTTGAGAAATAGTAGTAATGTCATAGTTCCATTTTTCTTAAAGGTCTTGTGTCACCTCTTCTATCTCTATGGAACTCTCTTGATAATGATTTTCGTGGAGTAGGAAGTGTTTCAGCTTTTAAACAACGATTAAAAACAGTTTCCCTCGAATTCCTTAAATTCCTGTTTATTATACTAGCGGAGAAAGGTCCACAGTTATATATGCAAGGGTTAGGAATAAATGTAGCAGCCTCAAGGTTGACTTATATTCTCATCAAGAAAACACATCTTTATAATTTTGACTCCCTTGAAGCCCACATTTATATAGTAAAACTGGTGTTTACATCTCATATTTCTGCTCTAAAATATAGATTGTGGGTACTCGTTAGAATCGCCTCGATGGGGCAGGCGGTGCTAACGAGTACCCATAATCAATATTTTGAGCAGAAATAAGAAAAATATATATCTCAATTTTTCATCTTAAAATGTTCATTTTTTTGTATTTGTTCAGGCGTGTTTTCGAAATGTGGAGAAAGGTCCACGGTTATACATGCAAGGATTAGGAATAAATGTAGCGGCCCCAAGGGTGACTTATAATCTAATCATATTAGTCTTTATCCAAACTGCATTTGTTCAGAAGTCATCGAAGAAGCCGAACCATCACGAAAACAGGCCTATATAATTTTGCCCTCCCCGCTTGAACCCCATTTTTACGTAGTAAAACTGGGGTTTACAGGGTAAACCTTATTTTTCACATTTCTGCTCTAAAATATAGATTGTGAGTACTCGTCAGAACCACCTCGGTGAAGTGGTTCTAACGACTACCGATAATGAATATTTTGAGCAGAAATAAGAAAAAATATCCCAATTTTTCATCTTAAAATGTTCGTTTTTTTGTATTTGTATAGGCGTGTTTACTAGTGGAGAAAGGTTCTCAGTTATATATGCAAGGATAAGGAATAATTATAGGAGCCTCAAGGATGACTTCTATACTATTCATATTAGTCTTTCTCCAAATTGTATTTGATCAGAAGTCATCGAAGAAGCCGAACACTTCTTTTCAGGATGTCCTCATATTTTAGCAGAACGCGTCACATGCTGGAAGAATTTGTGATCAAACGCCATTGCTTGCTATTTAGTATATGCTATAAAATATGATTAAACTAAACTGAATCTTCCAACTTTAAAATAGGCTTGCAATAGGCGCATTTCTACTTGTGGGGCTATTATGTTCGTTTAATATGTTGCAGGTTTCACAAAACGTCCTTTACTTTAAAGCAAAGAATATATACTGAGATCAGAATCTCCAGACTTTCGGATGAGTCTTTAAACCAAGGTCCCGTCTCCGTATGACATTAGCTGTTGGTGGGACGTAAAACTCAAACACTCACTCACTCTGAGATCAGACTGCGTTCTGCTCAGTTTAGATGCTGCTGTTCAGTGTTTGCCAATGACACATACACGCGATTGCTAAGTGGTTAGTGCACCTACCAACATGTATGAGGCTAGAGGCACCCGGTTGGATTCACGGCAGCGATAATAAAATCGCGGTGTCTAAACATGCTCCACTGGCATCATATGGGGAATGAATCACCGTCCTAGTTATCGGGATGTAAACTGGGGGCCTCGTGTCCCCTGTGCAGGTTAAAGATTCCTACCGTAATTACATGACTACTGTGTTGGCTTTCATCCTGCAAACCTGGAGTGCATGTAATGTACACCTGCGAGTAATGGACAAATGTGACCGACGGAAGTACAAGTAGAAAGACAGAAAAACAAAAACGCATTTCTGGTCGCTAGGTAAAGAATGCTAATAGTTTATCACGAAAACACGCCTATGTAATTTTGACACCCTTAAGCAGCACTGTTATATAATAAATAGAAGTGAAGGCAATGATCAGGAATCGATACAATTTACCCACAGCTCCCATCAGAGACACCAAAGGGAAAGAAAAACAAACATGAAACAACAGATCCTTATGGAAACATCAATAGCGGAAAGCCAAAAGGACAGTTACTTGCCATAAAATGGGCAATTGGCTATCCAAAGCAAACGATACAAACACTCAAAGACAAACCATAACAAAAATAAACCGCGACAGTAAATTTCATATAATATCTCTGGGGTTAACAGAGTTAAACTTTATTTTTCTTTTTGCTCCAATATATAGATTGTGGGTACTCGTTAGAACCACCTCGACAAGGCGGTTCTAACCAGTACATGCACCCACAATTTATATTTTTAACAGAAATAATAGAAGTATCACAATTGTTCAGCTGAAAATGCTCGTTTTGTTCGGTGGTATAGTTATAGGCGTGTTTTAATAATGTAACAACGTTGGACTGACCGTTCCGAGGTCGGTCGCAGGATCGACATTACGAAAACATGCCTATACAAATACATTGCCACCTTTATCGCCGAAAAAATGAAAATTTAAGATGAAAAATTGTGATATTTTTCTTATTTCTGCTCAAAATATAGATTGTGAGCACTCGTTAGAACCGCCTCATCGAGGCGGTTCTAACTAGTACCCACACTTTATATTTTAGAGCAGAAATAAGAAAAATAAGATGAGACGATTCTTACGAGTATCCACAATTTATATTTGAGAGCAGAAATAAGAAAAATAAGGTTTACCCCCGCAAACCCCAGTTTTACTATATATAAGTGGTCAAGGGGGTCAAAGTTATAGAGACGTATTTTCGTGATGAATGACAATCATATTACCTTTAGCATCACGTTAGCCGGCTCATGTTATGAATACTTTTTGTACATTTAACTCCATTAAGATTTCAAATGGGGTTTATAGGCCTATACATTGTTTTTTTTTCTTGATTCTGTTCTAAAACACATGTTGTGGATACAGGTTACAGAACTCTTCGCCTATGGTTTGGAGTACAATAAGAAAATTATCACAAGTTTTCAGCAGACAAATAGAATGTTTGGAGAAACGATGTCACACGCATTTCTTATTGTAATTTGACACATGAGCGCCAAATTAAAACACTTTATATTCAATATTAAGTATGCGACACTGTAGTGATATCCTGAAATACTTTCAATATCACAGCTTGTGACCCTCTCCCTCCTTAGAGAAAACCTCAGTATTTTACTATGTTCTTTACATTTTAGACATTATATACCAGGAACAATCATAGATATTTTCCTTAAATTTTCAGCATTCTAAATTTACAAAACATCTAAAAAATGACCAAGTTAATATAGAAGACATTTATTATAACAGTTGCTATGGTATTCTCCTAATTCGAAAAAAAAGAAAAAAAGACTTATATGTCTGATATGTTGAAAAGGCAAAACAAACAGCTGCTGTCTAGATTATGCTTTCCGCATTAATAGTTACTGATTTCACAGTACACGGGCACTTTTGACAATAAAACAAGCGCATAAATTTGTGCAAGTCACGATTCAATCTGAAAAACAACTGTGTATAACGGTGTAGCGTGAGATCTTTAAACCCGTGAGAACCTTAATACCAAGGTATATCTGCGCATGCGCAAGAAGGCCGTGAGAAATGTCATCCATTTCCTGTTAGCATCTGCCCCTTTCATTTTGAGCCTATGTTTAAAATGTCTAAAGAAATCTGCTTACATTACGAACTTTAAATAGAACACTATTTATTACAGGCTATATTTCTTATTTTTATCTATTTATTTTTTTATTTATTCGAAAGATACCCGTATTAAATAGGCAGTGGCTAGACGACCGGATCCGGTATTCTAGCCTCTGAGTCTAGAACGCCGGACCCGGCATTCTAGACCTAGCGGCTAGAAGACCGGGTCCGGTCGTCTAGCCATCCTCCCTTTGCCAGGCTAGAATGCCGGCAATAGAATATTTGATAGGCCTATTTGATAACTATATAACACAAGGTAGCCTAAAATAAATTAGAAAGGAACATTTACCTGTCATGAATTATCTGCCATTTTGAAGCTACGACAGATTACTGTTGATTGTGTTTTAAGTATATCTACAACTGCAATATCATGAATAACGGTGAACAATCCAGCATACGAGACGCATTGCTCTATATGTCCGACCAGTGAAGAAAAAGCTCTAATTAGAGAAAAAAAGTCCTTTTTAGGACTACAAATCAAACCAGAAAGAACCCTCTATTATGTGATAAATAAATAACCAAACAAATAATTAAAATAAAGTTTATTTTCTCAATGAGTTCGACCCGTCATGCTAGCCCATAGAAGGTAAAATTCATACTGGTGACAAACCTTATGTTTTATAGTAAAATCTTCACTTGACAGTGTTGATATTACTAAAAAGACAAGTTTCCAGTTTAAATTTTATCTTCCATAGTTTCCAGCCAGCACCAACGAGGAGGTACGACAAAGTCTTGCTGAAAAGGTACTAAGAGAAAGACTCCCAAAGTTCCTTATCAACCATTTACCGGCCATATTTTTTTCCTGTTTTTTTTTTTTTTTTCATATCTTTTTTTCATGTTTTTTTTTTTTTTCTTTTTTTTTTTTACTTTTTTCGTTTTACCATTTCATTTGTGTTTTTTTTCTTCTGTTTTTTATTTTTTCCGTGTCATTTTTTTATATATAATTATTTAACTTCATAAAAACCAATACATAAGTCATAAATGTCCGTCCCGCATTAATAGTCGTTACATCTGGCCGTTACATTTAGAAAATTGCAGTTGCAGATATACATAAAACGAAAGTATTCTCACCCTTCCAAAATAGTGGAAAAGGTTTGTCCGGTTCTTCATATGTATTTGTTTTCTGTTTTCGGTCGATTATAACTGCCAAATATTATATTCCCGGCATTCTAGCCTTCCGTAATGGACTTGTCTAGATTATAACTGCCAAATATTATATTCCCGGCATTCTAGCCTTTCGTAATGGACTTGTCTAGAATACCGGACCCGGTCTTTTAGTCTCAGTGTCTAGAATGCCGGGTCCGGCGTTCTAGACTCAGAGGCTAGAATACCGGATCCGGTCGTCTAGCCACTGCCTATTAAATATGCCATAAATAGGTTTCCATGTGTTCAAAAAGAACAAAATATATGCGGGTACATGTATTTTCTTGAAATTATTACGAAAACACGCCTACATTTTAAGCCCCATTAAACCCCACTTTTATACAGTAAAACTTGGGTTTACAGTGGTGTATATTATTTCCATATTTCCGCTGGAAAACATATATTGTAGGTACTCGTTAGAACCGTCTCGTAGAGGCGATTCTAACGAGTACCTACAATCTATGTACTTTGAATGCAAGTTATTTGGAAATTTTAAAATTATTATTCTGCCTAAATGGATTGGAACACTGTGGCATAAGCTTGGTCTCAATATCAGTGCCCTTTTACAATAATAATAATAATAATAATAATAATAATAATAATAATAATAATATGGCAATAATAATAACAATTATAATAAACAATAATGATAATATTAATCATAATCCGAGGCTTAGAGAAAACATGTACTCTCTTACCTTTTCAGTTCTACGGTGTATTCCTAGCTTCCAAAGGATATTGAACCCTTCATGGATTTTAAATTTTAGTTATCTGTCGGGGTAATTAACATGTGTGATTTATGGTTTGACATTTCCTGTTGTCCCCATGCTTATCAAAACACACTGACTAATTTTCACACCTTTCTGCTTATATGGGGTAATAATGCCTAATATCAACCAAACAGGGTGTCTCTTAACCGTTTCAATAATAAAAACAAGTAATTACCGAACCCACTACCCACTATCAACCAATCAAAATCGACCCCTCCAACCGGGGCTTGAAGAAACAGATGGGCTCCATGGTAGCTAGGTAGGCAGGTATGTAGGTAGGGTGAATGGTCTAGTGGGTGCGTGGCTGGATGGGTAGGTAGGCTTACACTTAACTTCTTTCCTCGACGTTGTTTATTTTGTTTGATTTGAGGTTTAACGTCCCCGTCAACACTGTATATGTCATTTTGGAGACGTTGCTTCCAATTTTGTGGGACCCTCACCCGACACTGAGATAAAATGACTTCTCAAGCCGTGTCGCCAAATGAAACCAATAGGGTTTATAAATAAGCATGGACGGGCCGACTCGCACCGCTTTGCATGGCCAGGCTAAGATCCTCTAAGCGGTTTACCAGTACTCGTGTGCAGTCAGTTTCAGCATTGTATGGAAGCATCATGCATTTCTTCAAGTCCCGATGGGCGGGGGCCAACCTTCGAAGTTCTAGGTAGGTAGGAAGTTAGGTAAGTAGATAGATTAAGTTTGTTTGTTTGATTTGAGGTTTAACGTCATCACGGTACAGGTCATTTTGGAGACGTTGCTTTCATTTTTGTGTGACTTATGCCCGACATTGAGATGAAATGACATCTCAAGCCCTTTCGCCCAATTGAACCAATAGGGTTTATAAGCATGAACAGTCCGACTCCGACCGCTTTGTCTGGGCAGGCTTAGATCCTCTATGCGGTTTACCATCACTCGTGTGCGGTCGGTTTCAGCTCTGCGCGGAAACAACATGCAGCCCATATATTTCTTGAAGCCTCGATGGTCGGGAGCGACAGGTAGGTAGAGTGAAGGTATGCATGTAGGTAGGTATATCACGAAAACTCGCCCCTTCAAATATATTGACAAAATTTTACAGCCAGAACCGTAATTTTTCAGATAAAATCCTGATATTTTTTCCTGTTTCTGCACAAAACATAGATTGTGGGTACTAGTTAGAACCGCATCGGCGCTGGTTCTAATGAGTACCCACAATCTATGTTTTTGAGCAGAAATAAGACAAATAATAAATATCCCTGTAAACCCCTGTTTTACTATCTAAAACTGGAGTTTAAGGGGATCAAAATTAGACAGGCGTGTTTGCGTGATGGGGTAGGAATGGCAGGTTTGGGCTGGTGGCGATGTGTAGGTAGGTACATCTATAGGAAGATCGTAGGTAGGTAAGTAGGTAGATAGGTAGGATCGTAGGTAGCTAGGGTCGTAGATATGTATGGTTTGGTAAGTAGGTAGGTTTGTATGCAGGTATGTAGGTAGGTGTGGGATGGTTATAATGAAGGTAGGTAGGTAAGTGTGGGATGGTGATGATGTAGGTAGGTAGGTAGGTAGGTAGGTAAGTGGGTAGGACGGTCGTAGGTAGGATCGTAGGTAGGTAGGACCGTAGTTATTTATGTTTTGGTAGGTAGGAATGTTGGTAAGTGGGTATGTACGTACGTATATCGATAGGAGATAGATGTATAGATAGGTAGGTAGAAATGTAGCTAAGTAGGTAGGTAGGTAGGGTGGTATGTAGGTAGAGTGGCTAAGTATAGGTAGATAGGTGGGTAGGTCCGGACTGACGGCCGGACGGACGGACAGACAGACAGACATTAATTTTCTAATTTCGAACTTCTTATTTCTAACTTCTATTCTTTTTTATACTTTTTTAACCCTCAAACCTTCTGTCTTCTAACTTCGACGTTGTAGGTAGGTACGTACGTACGTTCGAAGGTACGCACGTACATACCTAGGAAGGAAGGTAGGTGTGGTGGGTGTGTGGCTGGGTGGGTAGGGAGAAATGTATAAATATATGTTGGTAGGCAGGTGTGGGTTGTTGGCGAGGTGGGTAGGAATGTAGGAAGGTTCGTAGGTAGGTAGGCACATGTATGTATGCAGGATCGCAGGTAGGTAGGGAAGTTGGTACATATGTTTCGATAGGTAGGTGTGGGATGGTGGTGCGGTAGGTAAGAATATAGGCAGGCAGGCCGGTAGGTAGATAGGTAGGTAGGATCGTACGTAAAATAGAAGTGAAGACAATAATAAGGAATAAATACAATTAACCCACAGAGCCTGATGGAAAGATCAATAGCAGGAAGCCAAAAGGACAGTTACTTTCCTACAAAATAGTCAATTGGCCAGCCAAAACAAAATAATATAAGCGGTACACACACTCAAAGCCAAGCCATAACAAAAAAAAACAAAAAAAAAAAAAACGCGACAATTCCACTGCGGGAAGGGGGTTGGGGCTTGAATCGATTTTACGTGGTTACAGTCTTCGCCCTTACTTCCGTCGCGTTTCAGACAAATAATTTGTTCACTCTGCATGAAGGCCTCCTAACTCATCAGTGTAACATCTCCGTGAACACAAACATCAAACAACCACAGCGATGAAACAACGGTAAGGACTCGACAGGAAGAGTTTGCCACTCAGTTTTACGTCCTACCTACGGAGATAGGACATCGGTTAAAAGACTCATCCGAAAGTCTGTGAAAACCCGGGATCGAATAGGTGACCCCAGGTCTATGAGGCCAGTAACATAACCACTACACCACGGAGGCTTCTTTCCGTATGGGAACGGACGGTCAGACATACATTTACTTATTTCTTCCTACCTACCGGTCTACCTACCTACCTAAGTACCCTATTGGTTTCATAAGGCGGTAGGACATGAGATGTCATTTCATCTCAATGTCGGGGAAAAGTCCAACAAATTGTTCGCAATTGGTCGCAATGTCTCCAAAATGACTTTCACAGTGTTGACGGGAACTTTAAACCTCAAGTCAAACAAACAAACAAACACCTACCTACCTTCCCACCAAGACACCCCCCTTACCAGCCTACCTAAGTCAAGCCCGCCCATCGGGACTTGAAGAACTAGATGGGCTGCATGATTCCCTACCACACCCGAGTACTGGTAGACCGCAAACGCCTGCCCAGGCGAGTGATGCGAGTCGGACCGTCTATGAAAAAAAAACCTATTGGTTTCATTGGGCGGCAGGTCTTGAGATGTATTTTCATCTCAAAGTCGGGTCCCACGAAATTGTAAGCATCGTCTCCAAATGACCTATATAGTATTGACGGGGACGTTAAATCTCAAATCAAACCTACCTACCCACCCACCAAGACACATCTCCTTACCTACCTACTTAAATCTACCCCCATCGGGACTTAAAAGTGCATTATTGAGCTATCTGGAAAAAAATGCTTCCAAAAATAAAATACATATAGCCGGTATTTTTCTTTAAAACAATACAAATGAATGCATTTTATGCAAAAATGCGAACAATTATGATGAGAGGTAAACGAGTTTGAGAGGGATTCCCTAACTAGGTTTCGAACACTAGTTAGATCTATTTTTAGTTCGCGACAAAAATAGAATCCCCATATATGACGTTATGCGACGTTCATATTTGGCCTTGTTTGCTTAGGCCATGCATGAATCGGAAAAAAATATGACGCTGAAAACCATGCCATAAGTAACGACACTCAGAGATACTGTCGCCATGTATGTGTAAAGTGACAGATTTATTTTTAGAACAGAAATTCCGAACGCATGTTCAGAGCGAAGGGTAAACACGAATGAAAACGACCATTTTCACACAAAGTTCTGAAGCTGTATTTGGCTACAAAAGTTTACACATGACAAAGGTGTATGCATTGAAGATAAAAAACAGAAAAAGATATGAGACCCGGTTGCTCAATAATGCACCTTTCAAGAAATAGATGGGCTGCATGGTGCCCGACCGCACATGAGTACTGGTAAACCGCTTAAGCCTGCCCAGGCAAAGTGATGCGAATCGGACCGTCCATGCATATAAACCCTATTAGTTTCATTGGGCAGCAGGTCTTCAGATGTCCTTTTATCTCAAAGTCGGGTCCCACGAAATCGGAAGCATCGTCTCCAATGACCTATGTAGTATTGACGGGGGTATTTAACCTCAAACCCAACCTATCTACCTACCCGGCCACTCATCTACCTACTCATCTACCTACCCATCTAGCCACCAAACCACCTACTTACTTACTTACCTACCTAAACCACGTCAAAGCAGAAGTTAGAAGTAAGAAATCAGCTTGCCCCCGCCCATCGGGGCGTGAAGAAATGGATGGACTGCATGAGGCTTCCACGCAGAGCTGAAACCAACTGCACACGAGTACTGTTAAACCGCTGAAGCGCGAGTCGAACCGTCTATGCTCATAAACCCCATTGGTTTCATTGGGCGACAGGGCTTGAAATGTCATTTCATCTCAATATCGAGCAAAATTGGCAGAAGCGTCTCCAAAATGACCTTATACAGTTTTGACGCAAATCAAACAAAACAAACAAGAAATGTCCCGACTTTTTTTTATATTGTAATTTGATAATCAACACCACTATGAATACGGACCATTTCGACCCTAATTCAAGTCGCCCTGAGTGATCTCGGGCGTTGCAGTTTGGCTTTGGTCAAGTCGGACCCCAATATAAGTTCAGCTTGAAATCAAGATAATATCCTTCTACATTCTATAGTATCGGTTTGTCATTGGGCCCCCGCCAATCGGGGCTTGGTAAATAAATAAATAAAATCACTAGTAACACAGTTTCTAATTTCGTAGATAGGCTTCTCCGCATGAAATTATAGTTTAATTAATATGCTAGCATAATTTAACATTTAATATACTAAGAGAGTTTCGATACCCCAGTCTCTTATAGAGTTATAGTATTACAATTCTCACGGCTGAATTCTCTCACACCCCTCCGTGAGGGATTTCAGCCGCTTCCGGTGCGACTGAAGAATCTCACGGGATCAATAATCTCACGCTACACCGGCATGAGTACACCTAAAATATCATCATGTTAACAGGTTCGTGTAATGGCTACACATCTAAACTTAATTTTATATAGTCAAAACTGGTGTTTAAAATGGCTCCAATGGGTTTGAGAATTTCATGTAGGGCACGGGAGACTTTCGCTACTTTCTTGAACTGGCTTGTGGTGGGCAGGTTTTCGAAATATGTGGACCATTACCTTGACGATTTTTTCTTTGCTAGTCCCCCGTCAAGCTAACGATTTTGCCATGCTGATGTCACATTTTCAGGATATTTGTAAAGATGTTGGTGTTCCTATTGCATCTGAAAAAAAAAACAAAGGTCCCACTACTCGTTTGACTTATTTGGGGTATGAACTTGATACAATAAAGATGCAGATTGGATCCCGGGTGAAAAAGTCAAACAAGTTTTGGAAAAAGTTACAGAGGCTTTAGGGCGCAAAAAGTTAACATTGAAAGAACTATAGTCGTTGACAGGTTCTCTTTCATTTTGTGCAAAATCCATGCCTTTTGCACGAGTTTTCATTCGCCGAACGTATGCAGCAATGAGCAAAGCAACACAACCGCATCACAGAGTGCGTCTCACAAAGGGTATGAAGGAGGATCTTGTAATGTGGCAAACTTTTTTAACTCAGTTTAATGGGCTGTCATATATGCTTGATCTGCAGTGGACTTCGTCGGACACATTAGGTTTACAGACTGACAGCGCTGGTGGCGCTGCGTTAGGCTGTGGTGCTAATTTGCAAGGGTATTGGGTCTTTCTTAAATAGCCTTTGACATGGGTAAACACAGGTATTTTATTGGACATCACTTTCCTTGAGATGGTCCCTATTGCTTTAGCCGTTTGCCTATGGAAAGAGAGGTTATTCGCCAATCGCATTCTGTTTGCATCTGATAACATGGCTGTCGTTCAGATTTTGAATTCCAAAACTGCAAAGTCTGAAAGAGTGATGTCCCTTGTCAGGTAATTTGTATTATGGTCCCTTCAGTACGACTTGATCATTAATAATTCTCACGTCCGAGGCTGTGATAACCAATTAAGCGATGTCATTTCTCGTACACAGTGAGACAAATTCAAGCCTCTTGTCCCAGACGCCAAACCTTGCTCTGCGGAAATTCTATCTATCTATCTATCTTCTTATACTGAGTCGGTCATATCTGGCCATTACCTCAGTTGATTGGGTGGCTAAATTTAGAATTTAGCTGAAAAAAAAGAAAAAAAAAAAAAAAAAAAAAAGAGAGGCACTGGATGCGTCCTTAAAACTATTTACAATCTGCATAACAGAGGTATCCTAAAACGCATACCTCTGAGACCCAATCTTACACTGTGCGGGCTTTGAACTCTTCTGCGGACTTGGCATTCACCGCAGAGGAGGGAAGACTATTCCATTGGGGAATAGTTCTAGGAAAGAACGAGTTCTTCAGGGCATCACTATAGGACTGGTATCTACGATATTGTGAGTCGTTTAATTTTGATGCCCTTGTTTGGGTCGACAGTGTTACAGGGGTCAAGTACCTATCTTTATCAATAGACACTGAATCAGAGTGTATCTTGTAGAAGAAGGTTAAAGAGGACTGCTCACGACGGGCCTCCAGGGACGGCCACTCTAGCTCATTAAGCATGTCACCGACGCTACTTCTATTTCGCCATCGCCTACAGGTCCATCGAGCAGCTGTCCTCTGCACCTTCTCCACCTGCTGAGTCTGAGTTTTAACATAGGGGTGCCAAATGGGTGATGCATATTCGAGTTGAGGGCGAACCAATGTTTTATATGCAACATCCTTTGTCTGCCTAGGTGCAAAAGCCAAGTTCCGTCTAAGGAATCCCAAAGTCCTAGTTGCTTTAGATGTAATCTCTGAGATATGTTGACCCCAATCAAGATCGTCAGTGATGGTGATACCAAGATATTTGGCGGATTGAACATGCTCCAAAACTTGCTGGTGAAGAGTATAGTCAAACTTAATTTGCTTGTCTGGAGGGTGTCGTGACACTCTCATTGAGTGACATTTGGCCACATTGAACTTCATTTGCCAATCGGCCTCCCACTGTGCAAGTTGATCCAGGTCATCTTGTAAAATAAGACAGTCAGAAGGAGAATATATGTTCCTATACAGGACACAATCATCAGCAAACAAACGGACCGATGACCTGATATTATCGGGGAGATCATTAATGAAAACCAAGAAAAGGACCGGTCCAAGGACCGAACCTTGGGGGACTCCAGATAAAACAGGGACTGGATCAGACGCTTGGCCATCAAGTACAACTTGTTGTGAGCGCCCAGAGAGCCATGAGCTAATCCACCTATGCGTGGATCCTCTTATCCCATAGTACTCCAGTTTATGTAATAGCCTTCTGTGAGGTACCTTGTCAAAGGCCTTAGCAAAGTCCATGATGATCAAGTCAGTCTGTTTGTGGCCACGATTTATGGCCCCATCCAGATTGCTCACAATGTCATGGTAAAATTGAACAAGCTGCGTTTCGCAAGACCTTTGACTCCGGAAACCATGTTGACAGTCAGCAAGAATGCTCTCAAAGGCTAAGTGCTTGTTGATGTTGCTTACTAATATATGCTCCAAGGTTTTGCAACAGATGCATGTTAGCGACACTGGTCTATAATTTGCTGCATCATATTTTTCCCCTTTTTTATAGACCGGGGTTACATTTGCTTGTCGCCAGTCATCTGGTACAGTGCCCTGGGCAAGTGATTGATTGAAGATAAAGGCCAACACAGGAGATATTTCAGCACTACATTCCTTAAGTACCCTGGCATTCAGGTCATCGGGCCCAGATGCCTTATGTATCTTGAGCTTACCTAACAGTTTGGCGACCCCATTGGGGTCAACTGTTATGTCCCCCATAGAGGGGAACGGACTTGCACCTTTAGATGGTAGCTCACCATCAGTTTCACGCGTAAATGCTGATTGAAACTGTTTATTGCAAATATTAGCCTTATCACGCGCATCTGTTTTTAGAATTCCATTTTCCCTTAGCGAAGTGATCCCAAACGCATCCTTTTTCAGGGACTTTACGAATGACCAAAACTTTTTAACTTTACCATTCTTTTGGGGACTATCGGGATCTATATTGTCATCTTCAAAGGTAAAGATGCTAGAAACATGCTTCCAATATGCATCTCTTATAACCTTTTGCACATGTGCTCTGAACCGTTTGTAATGGTTCTTAACGTCAGGGCTGCTAGACTTGCGAGCACGAAAATACATTCTATTCCGTCTTCTGATGAGATGCTTGATCGTGTTATCGATCCATGGTGCCCTATATTTTGTTTTGGTCATTTTAGTTGGTATAAACCTTTCCATTGCCGTGGTTAATTCGGACTTAAAACTGACCCACAGGTCATTGACTGACATGTGTGAGAGGTCAGAGGAAAGGAACGAATCCTTAAATCGCGCCATATGGTCTCGCAGACCATCCATATCCGCACGTTTGTATAGAAAAACTTTACGCGGGACTTGTCTGATTCGTTTAGCTTTTATGTCATACTCAACAAGGACTATGTCATGATCAGCTTTGCCAATCGGGGGCATCCCCTTAACACGGCTTACTGGGGATGGAGAATTTGTAAACAATAAATCAAGGGTCTTCTCCTGTCGGGTGGGTATGTTAACAACTTGGGCCAGGCAGGGAGTTTTGGAACCTCTTGCCGGAGAAGTAGAGCGTCTTCTAAGTGCTTCACTCTCAGCCAATACGGTAAAACCTTACAACATTGTTATCGCCAAGTATTCTGACTTCTGCAAGGAACATGCCATACCACTAGATTGGTCTACCTTACCTTTAGTCATAAACTTTATTGCTTGGTTATCCATTTCTGGCTACAAACATGCAACTGTCAGCTCATACATATCGGGGCTGGCATTTTATTTAAAATTGAATGGCAAGGTTGCTGTCACTTCTGCATTCATTGTAAGAAAAATGGTCAAGGTATTGCAAAAAGATCATCATTCGAAAGATGTAAGAGCTCCGGTTACCAATGACGTGCTAAAGGTTTTTTCAGTGGCTTTACAGAGTGTGGCTTCTTTCGATTATGAGGCTCTGCTATTCTTGACTGTGTTTGTTGTAATGTTTTTCGGCTTTTTACGGGTAGGCGAAATTGCCATTGAAAAAAAATGGAGGTGATGCGTCGAAAGTTATTCAAGTTTCAGATGTTTGTTATAAGGAGCGGGAAGTGCATGTTGTACTTAGGTATTCGAAAACGGATCAGCATGATAGGGCTGTAACTTGGGTTTTCATCCCTTCTCTGTCAAACGGAATATGCCCTGCTGCTCTTCTTTCTCAGTACATCCATTGTTTTGTCATTTTAGTGGTGCCCCGCTTACCCGTTTTCAAGTGTCAGCCGTTCTAGCTAGGTGCCTGCGCTTTTTAGGGGTCACTAATTGCATCCGTTCTCATTCATTCCGCATAGGCGCGTGCACACTGGCAATTTCACAGAACATTCCAGAATTAGACGTACGACAGATTGGTCGCTGGTCTGCAGAAAGTACTGCATTTAAACGCTATATAAGGCTTGACAAAATTTCAGCATAAGTCACACAATCTGGGGGTGGGTGGGGGGACGTGCATGGAAAATGATCAGGAAATTGCATGTTTTTAAAAAATGCATTTTTATTGAGTAATACTTCATACACATTTAAATATTTTCCTGTCCATATTTTATCGTTTCATATAAAAATGCGTTCATATGGAACAATTCTTCAGGAATCAAATGATGCTTCATATACTTTTATAATAGCAAATTCACTGACAACATTCTTATCAGTAAGCTAAGCATTTCAGGTCATTCCACGATCTGGATCATAAAACATAAGAAAAGCATTTCAACATGTTCGCCGAAGGCCAATGGGCAGGAATCTAAGTCTACAACGTTATGGTTTTTCAGTGACTTGGGTAGGACATGATGGACTGAAGTCGGCGCAAGTGCTAGGCATAACTCATGCCTTATTGAACCTGCAAGGTCTACCGAATTATTTTCTATTGCATGTTGGTTGTAATGATATAGGTTGTATAACGTCTTTACATCTACGATGCCAGCTTAAATATATCTTTGAGTGCTTAAGGCTCTTGATGCCAAACACTATATTAATTTGGTCAAGCATTCTGCCTAGACTTGGTTGGCGTTATTCTCATGATACAGAGGCTATGGAACGGATGAGATCGAGCACTAATCAATTTCATGAGACAAAGTGGGGGTAAGGCTATAAGATATCCTGATTTTTAAGGTAAGGCATCCGGCTTGTTTTCGGACAGTTGTCGTTTGTCATTTATTGGAAATTACATTTTTCTCAATACCATTCAGGGTGCCTTGGAGACGTTCATTAAAAATCCCGTTGTTCAAATTTATCCGTTTGACTAAAGGTACAGTAAAGTTTTTGGCCATGGCGGTGTTCGGTGATTAATCAATTAGCCGAGGCGTTGATGGCAGTGAGCAGATTAGCTGTTTTACAGATAATCTGTTCATTGGCGTCACCTCGTGCCTCTTTCGCTTTGGAATCGTGCACGTTGATTGCTACGGCAGCATTCGACCGTCCATTTAGAAATTATAATATGGCTGGTTCCCCTCCATATTTGTAAGGTAAACTGTGTACAGTGAAAGTATGAGTTGAAATCATGAGACGTTGATTTGAAGTTGTTGATGCGTTGTAACGGGACATAAATAATAGGACATGACGTTGATTATGAAAATGTTGGTTGATTTCTGACTTGAATCATGTGGATTGTTGAAGTCAAAGATTTTAGTTGAGTGATGACGTTGTTTCAAAGTTGAAACTTTGGATTTATTGATTGATACAATCGTTGAAAAGTTGATTATGAAGCATTAATTCTAATATACATGTACTTATCTGATCGAATATTCAAATTGTCCGTCATAGCCAAATAAAAGCCAATCAAATTTAATTAGTTTCAGTTATTTTTTCTCTTTATCTTTATGTTCATCAAGAATAATGAAATTTATTTCGAGCTGAATTAAATTCTGTTATTATTGTGAACACACCATTTGTAACTTTGTCTTGGAGGGCGCTGTAGAAATTTTTTCCTCAAAGTAATTACTTGTTAAAAAGTAATCGTTCTTTTCGTTGTCTGCAAAATTTTTCGTGAAGTCAACAAATTTTGAAGAATAAACCCTCCCGTATTTCACATATATTCCCTCCCTCATTTTTTGGGTTTTGTTGCTGCTGTTTGATTTTTATTTTTCAGGTGATATACAATTACGTGACCTAATCTCGTCATGGTGAGCATTTCATGGCGGACAATATGGAGTTTGACGTCGGGCGTCACCTCGTGCCTCTTTTGCTTTGGAATCGTCCATTTTGGAACTTAAAATATGGCTGGTTCCCCTCCATATTTTTAAGGTAAAATATGTACAGTGAAAGTATGAGTTGAAATCATGGGACGTTGATTTGAGGTTGTTGATACGTTGTAACGGGACATAATAATAGGACATGATGTTGATTATGAAAATGTTGGTTGATTTCTGACTTGAAGCATGTGGATTGTTGCAGTCAACGTTTTCGTTGAGTGATGATGTTTCAAAGTTGACACTTTGGATTTATTGATTGATACAATTGTTGAAAAGTTGATTATGAAGCATTTATTCTAATATACTTATCTGATCGAATATTCAAATTGTCCGTCATTAGTTTCAGTTATTTTTTATCTTATCTTTATGTTCATCAAGAATAATGAATACCGTTATGCTAGTTTGTTTGACGTGCTGGATGTATGTACAATGACGATAAATACTGACCTTTTCGCAAGAAACCTGTCTTCCGGTATATGCGACCATATAAGTTTTTGTTTGAATTGAGGTTTAACGTCCCCGTCAACACTGTAAAGGTCATTTTGAAGACGTTACTTTCAATTTTGTGTGACTTTTACCCGACATTGAGATGAAATGGCATCTCAAGTCCTGCCGCCCAATGGAACCAATAGGTTTTACAAGCATGGGCGGGCCGACTCGCACCGCTTTGCCTGGCTTAGATCATCTAAGCTGTTTACCAGACCATATAATTCTATACTCCTACCTGCTCAATGTCAGGAACTTTTCGGATGCATAAATTGTGGGTTGCTGTAGACTTTGTTACTATTTATTAATGCTAGCACCCAAGCACCGAAAGACAAATGACAGCTGGTCTGTAACTTTGTTACTAAATAAAGGTGTTCAAACTCCTACAGAATAGCAACTACGGCAAGCAGCATTACCTTTAAACTGGATCAGTCCATTTTTAGCTCCACTGGCCGAAGGCCAGCGGGGCTATTGTCATGGCCCTGTGTCCGTCGTGCGTCCGTGTGTGCGTCCGTGCGTCCGTGCGTTAACTTTTTCTTTAAACATCTTCTCCTCCTAAACTACTGGGCCAATTGTAACCAAACTTCACAGGAATGTTCCTTACATAGTCCTCTTCTAAATTCCTTCAAAGAATTTTGTTACACCTAGAACTCTGGTTGCCATGGCAACAAAACCAAAAAAAAAAAAATAAAAATCTTTAAAAATCATCTCCTCCAAAACCACCTGTTGGATTTCATTTTTATTTTGCATGACTGTTCCTTGGGTTGACCTCTTTCAGATTCCTTGAAGAAATTTTGATCCGACAAAAAACATGGCCGCCATGGGCGGGGCTTATTTTCCCTATTTAACATATAGTGTAATGCTAAAACATCTTCTCCTCCTAAACTATTGGGCCCATTGTAACCAAACTTCACAGGAATGTTCCTTACTTAGTCCTCTTCTAAATTCCTTCATAGAATTTTGTTACACCCAGAACTCTGGTTGCCATGGCAACAAAACAACACAAAATATTAAAAATCTTTAAAAATCTTCTCCTCCAAAACCACCTGTTGGATTTCATTTTTATTTTGCATGAATGTTCCTTGGGTGGACCCCTTTCAGATTCCTTGAAGAAATTTTGATCCGACAAAAAACATGGCCGCCATGGGCGGGGCTTATTTTCCCTATTTAACATATAGTGTAATGCTAAAACATCTTCTCCTCCTAAAGTACTGGGCCAATTGTAACCAAACTTCACAGGAATGTTCCTTGCTTAGTCCTCTTCTAAATTCCTTCAAAGAATTTTGTTACACCCAGAACTCTGGTTGCCATGGCAACAAAACCACACAAAAAATTAAAAATCTTTAAACATCTTCTCCTCCAAACCCACCTGTTGGATTTCATTATCCCCTGGCACAACATAGTTGTGAGGGGGGATATAGCATTTGTCCCGTACGTAAGTACGTACTTTTGTCATCGCTCTAGCGCCACGTACGTACGTACTTTTGTCATCGCTCTAGCGCCACGTACGTACGTACGTACTTTTGTCATCGCTCTAGCGCCTACATTTCTTGACCGATTTTAATATAACTTCACACAAACGTTCCTTACGACAATATCTGGAGCAAGATCGACTTTCAAGGTCATGACCTCAAGGTCAAGGTCACTCTGGCTATTTTTTGAAAAAACTTTGTCATGGCTCTAGCGCCTACATTTCTCCCCCAATTTCAATATAACTTCAAACAAATGATCCTTATAAAAATATCTCGAGCGAGTTGGACTTTCAAGGTCATGACCTCAAGGTCAAGGTCACTGTGGCTATTTTTAGAAAAACATTGTCATCGCTCTAGCGCTTACATTTCTTCACCAATTTCAATATAACTTCACACAAACGATCCTTATAAAAATATCTTGAGCGAGTACCACTTTCAAGGTCATGGCTTCAAGGTCAAGGTCACAGTGGCTATTTTTAGAAAAACTTTGTCGTCGCTCTAGCTCCTACATTTCTTCACTGATTTCAATATAACTTCACATAAATTTTCCTTATGACAATATCTTGAGCCAGTTGGACTTTCAAGGTCATGACCTCAAGGTCAAGGTCACTGTGGCTATTTTTAGAAAAACATTTTCATCGCACTAGCGCCTACATTTCTTCACCAATTTCAATATAACTTCACACAAATGTTCCTTATAAAAATATCTCCAGCGAGTTCGACTTTCCAACTCATGGCCCCAAGGTCAGGGTCACGGTGGCTATTTTTAGAAAAAACTTTGTCATCGCTCTATCGCCTATATTTCTTCACTGATTTCAATATAACTTCACACAAATGTTCCTTATGACAATATCTCAAGCGGGTTCGACTATCAATGTCAAGGCCTCAAGGTCAAGGTCACTGTGGCTATTTTTTAGAAAAACTTTGTCATCGCTCTAGCGTTTACATTTCTTCACCAATTTCAATATACCTTCATACAAATGTTCCTTATGACAATATCTCTAGCGAGTTCCACTTTCAAGGTCAAGGTCACTGTGTCTATTTTTAGAAAAACTTCGTCATCCCTCTAGCGCTTACATTTCTTCATCGATTTCAATATAACTTCACACAAATGTTCCTTATGACAATATGTCACCATTTCGACTTTCAAGGTCAAGGTCACTATGGCTATTTTTAGAAAACTTTGTTGTCGCTCTAGCGCCTACATTTCTTCACTGATTTCAATATGACCTCACACAAATGTTGCTTATGACAATACCTCGAACTAGTTCGACTTTCAAGGTCAAGGTCACTGTGGCTATTTTTAGAAAAACTTTGTCATTGCTCTAGTGCTTACATTTTTTTCACCAATTTCAATATTACTTCACACAAATGTTCCTTATAACAATATCTCTAGTGAGTTCCACTTTCAAGGTCAAGGTCACTGTGGCTATTTTTAGAAAAACTTTGTCATGGCTCTAGCGCTTTCATTTCTTCATCCATTTCAATATAACTTCACACAAATGTTCCTTATGACAATACCTCGAGCGAGTTTGACTTTCAAGGTCAAGGTCACTGTGGCTATTTTTAGAAAAACTTTGTCATTGCTCTAGTGACTACATTTTTTCACAAATTTCAATATAACTTCACACAAATGTTCCTTATGACAATATCTCGAGCTATTTAGACTTTGGTTTAAACTTTATTTTATTGTATAACACAGACATCAATGACAAGCATGTACATATTGAGAACATAGCTACACTAGTTGTAGTATCTTACAAATGGGATCCAGAAGAAAGTCATATGACTTATTTGAATCTGTATCCTGGAGTTACATTCTTGTTGCTGTGCTAATTTACTTATTATTATTGTTATTATATATATATATATATATATATACATATACACATATACACACACACATATACATATATATACACATACACACATATATACATATATATATATATATATATTTTTTTTCACTAATACAATGTCATTGAGAATTACAATTGTGTGAAATAAAGAAACAAAATGAATTGAATTAAACAATATAATAAAAGTGAACTTTGGCTCCACGGGGATGGGTTTTGAAGTAGATACATCCTTATATTCTGATATATAAGGATCGTGTCTTTACATAATATTAGTGAAGTTATGGTTGTAGGCTGTCTCTCAAAAAAAAAAAAAAAATTAGAGAGAGAAATGTGGCGTTTACAGATACCATACGGGTTGTGACGTGGATGTGCATGTGCGTGGGTGACTCAACAAAATCGTTTAGATTTCAGAATGAAGTCCTGTACTGCTATAATTATGTTGATATTATCGTTCTGTGACAGGTCGGTACTGCCATGAAGTAGAATGTTTAGAGAAGGTTGGCAGATCATTGAGACACGGTTTATTAAGTTCTGTCGTAAATTTCTGTACTGTTCACAAACAAGGAGGTAGTGTTTTGTATCCTCGATAGCTCCACAGTCACAAAAGGAATTATCTAGAATATTTTTTTGGAAAAGATGATGACGTAGCGAGCTGCAATTAAGTCTTAGTCTGGCATGGTGTATTTGGCCTAGTCTTTTACCAACACAAAAATACGACGGAGGGTTACTTAGGTTAGAATTTATCTTGTATTTGAAGGCTGCTACTGAGGGAGAAGCTTTCGTATCATCTGACAAGTCGTTCCAACTACGAGTAACCGATGGGAGAAAAGATGAATAATAAAGTTGTGAGTTTGCTCGTACGGTCTATAAATTAGAATTATTCCGCAGCTGATAAGCTGTTATACTGCCTACCGTAGGTGGTACTAATGACGAAAGGTATTCAGGTGCTAGAAAATTCTGCATTTTATAAAAGAGAACAAGTTTGTGTTTTTGTCTTCGGGCTTCGAGAGATTCCCAGCCAAGATCAGAGAGGAGAGAATGTATAGATACCAATTTTGTTGCTCCAGTGACGATTCTTGCGGCCTCATTTTGTATTTTTTCTAGTTCATTTGCCTCAGTTCGGGTACAATTGTCCCAGACAACATCAGCATATTCGAGAAGTGGTCTAATAAAAGATGTATATATTGTTTGTAAGGATTTTCTATCGAGTGTAAATTTCAGTTTGCGCATTATATTTACCCTAAACCATGCTTTCGTTCTGATAGATTCTAAATGATCATGCCAAGTGCAGTCGGCCGAAAATATAAGGCCTAAATGTTTATGAGACGGGACTTCGATAACATACTGTTGGTTCATAGAGATAGGAGGGTGATATGGTTTGTTGGTTTTACGAGTGAGGATCATAGACTCAGATTTGGCGGGGTTGAAGGAGACAAGCCATTTGTTAGCCCATAATTGAATTTTCGCCAGATCGGAATTGAGCTGAGCTGCTGCTTGTATAGGGTCCTCGACAATTATGTACAGACTAGTGTCATCTGCAAAAAGTCTGATGGAAGAATGTATGTCCAAGACTATGTCATTTATGTAGATCAAGAACAGGAGAGGACCTAGGATGGAACCTTGCGGAACTCCTGCCTTGACAACAGACCATGACGAGACACCCCCAGGTAGTACTACTCTCTGTTTTCTATTATGTAAGTAGTCTGTAAACCATTGTAAAAGCGAACCAGAAATGCCGATACTCTCAAGTTTGTATAAAAGACCTTTATGCCATACTCTATCGAATGCTTTACTTATATCACAAAATACAGCACGTACTTCTTTACCTTCGTCAAGAGCTTTACAAAATGTGTTGTAGATGTGGACAAGTTGGTTGACAGTAGAATCTCCAGGGATGAAACCTGACTGGAGGGATGTGAGTATATCGTGATCACAAATAAAGTTAAAAAGATGCTTGTGAACAATTTTTTCTAAGAGTTTGCATATAGTGCTTAACAGAGAAATCGGTCTATAATTCGATATAATTGAAGGGTCGTCCTTTTTAAAGATAGGAGTCACATTAGCTTCTTTCCACATGCTGGGTACTTTACCCGTGCTAAGAGAGAAGTTAAAAAGATCACTTAGTGATTTAGACTTTCAAGGTCAAGGTCACTGTGGCTATTTTTAGAAAAACTTTGTCATCGCTCTAGCGCCTACATTTAATGATGGATTGTAATAGAACTTCACACAAATGTTTCTTATGATAATATCTCGACTTACTTCGACTTTCAAGGTCATGACCTCAAAGTCAAGGTCACTGTGGCTATCTTTAGAAAAACTTTGTCATCGCTCTACCGCCTACATTTATTAACAGATTTTAATATAACTTCACACAAAAGATGCTTATGATAATATCTTGAGCAAGATCTACTTTCGTGGTCATGGCCTCAAGTCAAGGTCACTATGGCTATTTTTAGAGAAACGTCATCACTCTAGAATGTACATTTATTGGAGGATTTTTAAACAAACTTTACACAAATGTTGCATATGATAATATCTCAAGCAAGTTGGACTTTTGCCATTTCAGTGTTTTCCACACACGAAGTTGTCTAGTGCGAGGGGATTTGTATCGCATGCGATGCCTTGTTTTTATTTTGCATGAATGTTCCTTGGGTGGACCTCTTTTAGATTCCTTGAAGAAATTTTGATCTGACAAAAAACATGGCCGCCATGGGTGGGGCTTATTTTCACTATTTAACATATAACGTAATGCTAAAAATCATTTTCTGCAAAAGTACTTGTGGGATTTCATTGTAATTTGCAAGAATTGTCCTTGGGTGGACTGTTGTCAGATTCCTTGAAAAAAATTTGATCTTACAAAAAACATGGCCGCCATGGGCGAGGCTTATTTTCACTATATAACATATAGTGTAATGCTGAAAATATTTTCTGCAAAAGTTCTTGTTTTATTTCATAGTTATTTGGCATGCATGTTCCTTGGGTGGACCTCTGTCAGATTCCTTGAAGAAATTTTGATCCGACATAAAACATGGCTGCAGTGGGCGGGATTTATTTTCACTATATAACATGTAGTGTAATGTTAAAAAAGTCTTCTCTTCTTCATTCATTTATTTATTTATTTATTTATTTATTTAAAAGTACCTTCCTGTATCTGAATTAATCTCCTCCAATTTTGCTGACTATCACATATCTATAGAGGTCCACCTACAAATTGTCATTCTAAAATTCAAAACATCAGAAATTTCACATGCCCATCACACTGGTGATAGAACTGATGTTTTCAACACAAACTCTATTTATACGACTTGATGTTTCAAAATAAATTCAAAATACTGAGGGAGATTGATTTATTAGACCTAATTATACTACAGTGTCAACAGTTCTCCAGATCCCTGAGGGTTAAAATGGCTTAGTTGAAAAGGGAGGCATACCGATTCCGACGGAGGAAAGGAAAAAATAAATAAATAAAGAAATAAAGAAATAAAAACATAAATCTGTTCATTTTTTAGCTCCACTGGCCAAAGACCGGCGGGTCTTATGTTATATGTTATGGCCCTGTGTCTGTTGTGCGTCTGTGCGGGTGTGAATCCGTGCGTTAATTTTTTTCTTTAAACATTTCCTCCTTAACTACTTGGTCGATTGTAACCAAACTTCACAGGAATGTTTCTCACATAGTCCTCTTCTGAATTCCTTCAAAGAATTTTGTTACATGCAGAACAAAATGGCATCGAAAGCAAAAAAAATATTTAAAAATCTTCTCCTCCAAAACCGCTCAATGGATTTTATTCTTATTTTGCATGAATGTTCCTTGGGTGGACCTCTGTCAGATTCCTTGAAGAAATTCGGATCAGGCAAAAAACATGGCCACCATGGCCATGCCCCACATGACTGCCATGGCCATGCTCCTTGGCTCATTAGCTTTCAAAGACTTATATTGGGAAAAGTTTTAAAAACCTTCTCCTCCAAAACCGCTCAACGTAATGGATTTAATTCTTACTTTGCATGAATGTTCCTTGGGTGGACCTCTGTCAGATTCCTTGAAGCAATTTTGATCAGACAAAAAACATGGCCGCCATGGACACGCCCATTGGCTAATTAGCTTCCATAGACTCATAAAGGGATCTTTTTTTTTTAATCTTCTCCTCCAAAACCGCTAAATGGATTTCGTTCTTAATTTTCATGAATGTTCCTTGTGTCTACCATTGTCAGATTCATTGAAGAAATTTTGATCAGACAAAAAACATGGCCACCATGGCCACCACCTTTGGCTCATTAGCTTCCATAGACCAATAAACGGAAAAGCTTCTTCTCTGAAACCATAAAGCCTAAAGCTAAGACATTTACATGTGGTATGTAGCAAAGTTATGTGGTCACCTACTAAGTCCTGCGAACTATGACTCTTGAGTCCAAATTGGCAACGCCCCGGTGCTTAGTAGCTCCCATAGACTAATAATGACAAAATCTTGAAACTTTTCTCCTCTGAAACCATAAGGCCAAGAGCTTAGTATGTAGCAACTTGAAGTAGTCATCTGCATAAATCCTGCCAACTATGCCCCTGGGGTCAAAATTGGCCACACCCTGAGGCCCATAAGCTCCCATAGACTTATACTGGGAAAAACTGACAAAAATCTTCTCTGAAACCATCAGTGCCCAGAGCTTAGATATTAAGTATGCAGCAACGTCAAGTGGTCACTCAAATAAATCCTGCCAACAATGCCCCTGGGGTAAAAAATTGGTCACGCCCAGAGGCATATTAGTTCCCATAGACTTATAATAGGAAAAACTTAAAAAAAGTCTTCTTCTCTGAAACCATAAGGCCCAGAGCTTTAGATATTTAGAACGGAGCAATGCCAAATGGTCACTCACATTAATCCTGCCAACCATGGCTCTGGGTTCCAAAAAATATAGAATGGACATTCCTTGGGTGGATCACTTGTTTCTTTTTTACCCATTGCATGCGGGAAAACCCTAAATGGGTACCTTGGCAAACAGTGCTGGCCCAGATCATACCCCACAGAACACCATGTCTGATCAGGGCCTGCGCTATTTGCTAACAGAATTTTCCATCAAAAATAGAAAAAAAAAATAGGCCTGACACCCCTTATATGACAAATGGACTGGTCCAATATATAGCAATAGAAGAGTCCACTAGTATACCATTGGTTAATGTAATAAATATGACAATTGTCTGAAGTTAGCCGGTGGAGCGACAGGCCCTCTTGGGCCTCTTGTTTTATGTTTACAACAGTTCTAAATTATCTTTGAATCTTTTATGCATGTTAAAATCATAACACTTCTAGAGTAATTGATATCCAGACATTAAAGCTTATGAGACACTTTTTACATATATACATACAGTAGAACTTCGATGGCTCGAACACCGATGGCTCGTTTACCATGGATGTGTCGAACCCATTCTTGAGCCCCTAGCGAAATTCCCTACATAAGAAATAGTTGGGGACAATTAAGGAGATTTTAGTCTTTAATACTGCAAATGTATGCTGTGTGTACTCATTAGAATCGCCTCGATGAGGCGATTCTAATGAGTACATACAGCATACATTTTCATTATAGAACACCGAAAAGATGTCTAAAAGTATCTCGTTATGCCTCCTGACAGTAACCTCAGTGGCTCGAACTACCCCTGTCTCGAACAGATTTTCGAGGTCTCAAAGGTGTTCGAGCCATTGAAGTTGTACTGTACATGAAAGCTTCCTTACCTGGCGCTAGCATAAACAATAGAAGTGTAGGCAATGATTAGGAATCGATACAATTAACCCAGACACCAAAGGAAAAGAAACACAAACATGAAATAACTAGACCCTAATGGAAACATCAATAGCGGAAAACCAACATGACAGTGACTCGAATACTCCTATTACGAACAAACATTACGCAAACAGGCCTATACAAATACATTGCCACCTTTATCGCCGAAAACATGAATTTATGATGGAAAATTGTGATATTTTTCTTATTTCTGCTCAAAATATAGATTATGGGCACTCGTTAGAACCGCCTCATCGAGGCGGTTCTAAAGAGTACCCACAATTTATATTTTAGAGCAGAAATAAGAAAAATAAGGTATACCCCCGGAAACCCCAGTTTTACTATATAAAAGTGGGGTTCAATGGGGTCAAAATTATATAGGCGTGTTTTCGTGATGTTTTCACGATGCATTACATGTACGAAAACACATCCGCGTAATATATTGCGCTCTTTCAAACCCCAGTTTTACTATATAAAAGTGGGGTTCAATGGTGTCAAAATTACATAGACGTGTTTTCGTAATGTTTTCACGATGCATTACATGTACGAAAACACATCCGCGTAATATATTGCGCTCTTTCAAACCCCAGTTTTACTATATAAAAGTGGGGTTCAATGGGGTCAAAATTACATAGGCGTGTTTTCGTAATGTTTTCACGATGCATTACATGTACGAAAACACATCCGCGTAATATATTGCGCTCTTTCAAACCCCAGTTTTACTATATAAAAGTGGGGTTCAATGGGGTCAAAATTACATAGGCGTGTTTTCGTAATGTTTTCACGATGCATTACATGTACGAAAACACATCCGCGTAATATATTGCGCTCTTTCAAACCCCAGTTTTACTATATAAAAGTGGGCTTCAATGGTGTCAAAATTACATAGACGTGTTTTCGTAATGTTTTCACGATGCATTACATGTACGAAAACACATCCGCGTAATATATTGCGCTCTTTCAAACCCCAGTTTTACTATATAAAAGTGGGGTTCAATGGGGTCAAAATTACATAGGCGTGTTTTCGTAATGTTTTCACGATGCATTACATGTACGAAAACACATCCGCGTAATATATTGCGTTCTTTCAAACCCCAGTTTTACTATATAAAAGTGGGGTTCAATGGGGTCAAAATTACATAGGCGTGTTTTCGTAATGTTTTCACGATGCATTACATGTACGAAAGCACATCCGCGTAATATAGTGCGCTCTTTATACCTCCAGATCGGGAATTTTTCTAAAGAAAATATGTGGAATTTTTCTTAAACACGGGCTTTTTGTGCTCCTTAGAACCGAGGCGGGTCTAACGAGTATCCATGACCTATGTCCAGGACATGAAATATGGGGAATAATGTATAACCCATAACCCCCTCTTCTCTATATAAAGGTGGGTTTAGAGGGGAGTTCATTACACGGACTTGTTAACCTGATGCAAATGTGTTCAAGCCATTGAAGCCCAATTGTATCAAGCATTATGAAAACCCGCCTATACAAATACATTGTAAATTTAACCGCCGTAAAAATGAAATATTTCAGATGGAAAGTTGTGATATTTTTTCTTATTTCTGCTAAAAATATAGATTGTGGGTTCTCGTTAGAACCGCCTCATCGCTAAAAATATAGATAGTGGGTTCTCGTTAGAACCGCCTCGACGAGGCGGTTCTAACAAGTACCAACAATCTATATTTTGGAGCAGGAATAAGAAAAATAAGGTTTACCCCTGTAAACCCCAGTTTATTATATAAAAGTGGGGTTCAAAGGGGTCAAAATTATATAGGTGTGTATCCGTGATGTAAAGCGCAGTTTTCATAACATTAATTTTGTTTGACCAAAGACTTACGGCCCCCGCCCATCCGGGCTTGAAGAAATAGATGGGCTGCATGATGCTTCCACGCAGAGCCGAAACCGACCCGCACACGAGTACCGGTTAACCGCTTAGAGGATCTAAGCCTGCCCAGGCAAAGCGGTGCGAGTGTCGGAACGTCCATGCTTATAAACCCTATTGGTTTCATTGGGCGGCAGGGCTTGAGATGTCATTTCATCTCAATGTCGGGTTAAAGTCCTACAAAATTGGAAGCAACGTCTCCAAAATGACCTTAAATCAAGCAAGCAAGTTGACCAAAGACTTGTTGAATAAGTTTGTTTGGAAATCTGGTTTAACGTCCTGACAACACTATTTAGGTCATTTTGGAAACATTGCTTCTTATTTTGTGGGCCTTTTACCGGATATTGACATGAAATGACATCTCAAGCTTTCCTTCCCAATGAAACCAACATGGTTTATATGCATTGACAGTCGGACTCACACCCTTTGACTGGGCAGGCTTTGACCTTGTAAGCGGTTTACCAGTACTCAGGTGCGGTCGGATTCAGCTCTGCGCGGAAGCATCATGCAGCCAAGTCAAATTTCCCCAAGCCCCGAAGGGCGGAGGCCATAAAAACTTACAAAAACTTTAACTTGATGCGCATTTTATTGACGATTTCTGTACAGAAGTTTCAATTTTTCGCCAGTAGTAAACGCGACGTCGTTAAGGGAATCGAAATTGGATTACCAAATTCAATACATGGCGTTATTCTATTCTCAGACGCGACGTCTTATGATAAATTGTAATTCGATAACACACCCGTGCGACATAGTGCATATTTTTCACATCTGCAGAATGGCTACTTTTCTGACGAAAATCCGTGATATTTTTTATTATTAATACTGCGAACATAGGTTGTGGGTGCTCATAGAGACCGCCTCATTGAAGTGGTTCTACCAAGTATCCACAATCTATTTCTTGGACAAGAAATAAGAAAAATAGTGTGTACCCCTGTAAGTACCAGCTTTCTCTATTTAACCCATTTTGTACCGGAAACCCCAAAACGTATATCCTGGCAAACAATGCGGCCCAGATCAGACGCCACAGAACGCGGCGTCTGATCAGGGCCTCCACTGTTTGCTAAAAATAACTTTTGATGAAAACACAACCTGACACCTCTAAAGTTTGAAATAGACTTTTACAACATGCATATACATGTATATGGCGGAAGATTCCATTTGGTACAAAAAGGGTTAAAGTGGGGTTTATGGTGTGTTCATTTCACGAACTTGTTTACGTGATGAAGCACACAATTAATGCCGTCTTGTGGCGCACGTTATGAAAAATGAAAGCTAAGATGAGCGGCAATCAGATCAAGGACCGCATCGATGTGATACATGGCCGTATCAATGTGCTGCCCAAACGACTGATTTCACATTCCATTCAATCTATGGTTCGGAATTCACACTAAAGTAATTAATTCAAAATGGTTTCCCTTATCCATAGAACATACCTAATTAAGATGAATGTAATGTGTACACAAAAACGTCTTCGATGCGGCACTGTCTACACACACATCACGTGAACAAATCCGTGAAAAGAACGCACAATAAACACAACTTTATATAGAGAAAACTGGGGTTTACGTGGGTATACATTATTTATCTTATTTCTGCTCCAATAGACGGATTGTTGGTACTCGATAGAACCGCCGCAATGAGTCTGTTCGAACGAGCACTCACAACCTATGTTTGCAGTATAAATAAGAAAAATATCACGGATTTTCAGCAGAGAAATGGCCATTTTGAAGATACAGAAGAATGCATTGTGTCACACGGATGTGTTATCGTAAGAAAATACCCTGTACACTCCTTAAATTTAAGTAAATTAAAACAATCTCTAATATACCATCACGAAAACAAGCCTATATAATTTTGATCCCCTTGAACCCCACTTTTATATACATGTAGTAAAACTTGGGTTTGCAGGGGTTAACCTTATTTTTCTTGTTTCTAGCCTAAAATATAGATTGTGGGTACTCGTTAGAACCGCCTCGATAATGCGGTTCTAACGAGTACCCACAATCTACATTTTGAGCAGCTATATATGAAAAATATCGCAATTGTTCATCTTAAAATTTTCATTTTTTCGGCGATAAAAATTACAGTCAAACTTCAATGGCTCGAACACCTTTTGGACCTCGAAAATCTGTTCGAGACAGGGGTAGTTCGAGCAACTGAGGGTTACTGCCAGGAGGCATAACGAGATACTTTTAGACATATTTTCGGTGTTCTATAATGAAAATGTATGCTGTGTGGACTCATTAGAATCGCCTCACCGAGGCGATTCTAATGAGTACACACAGCATACATTTGTAAGATAAAAGACTAAAATCTCCTTAATTATCCCCCACTATTTCTAATGTAGAGAATTTCGCTAGGGGCTCAAGAATGGGTTTGACACATCAATGGTAAACGAGCCATCGATGTTCGAGCCATCGCAGTTCTACTGTACATTGTATTTAAATAGGCGTGTTTTCGTAACGCCCCTCGACATTTCGCTGATTAATCCCCAGTAGATCGAAAAACAAATGGATAATCGATCGAACAAGCGGATAACCAATAGATAAATTCTAATAAAATGATTATCTTTACTGATTTAATAATAATCGATTATTTGATAAGTATGATTTACTACCCAATGTTGTGTATAAAATAGTTGGATGGGTGGCAAACGGTGCAGACCCTGATGAGACGCCGCGTTCTATGGCGTCTCATCTGGGCATACATTGTTTGATCAGCCATATCTCCCCTAAAACATATGCTAATGTATAACATATGGTAAGAATCAAAGCCAGAATTTAAAATTATGATAAAATCTTCGGTGATTATTAATCGATTATCGATCACAATGACAGTCCCGATAATCGATTATAATTCCAGCTTTGATCAGCCAGATCTACCCAAAGGTACTCGAGCTATTGAATAGAAGTGAAGGCAATGATCAGGAACAGACACAATTAACCTACAGCCCCCATCAGAGACTATTGAAGTTCAACTTAAGTCTGTACGTGTGTATGTTTATTTAGCTGGTTAGGGAAACGCGGACGGCGGTGGGTAAGCCGGATCACCATAGTTAGCAGGAGCAGGTGGATAGACCACTCCATATTGTTGTTGTTGCTGTCTTTGTTGATTAAGTTGTCCTTGTAGCTGCAGTTGTTTCTGAAGTAGTTCATTCTCTCTCTCTAGCTGCTGCACTCTCGATCCATTTCCGGTAGTAGAAAGAAATGTGCTAGTACCATGAGCACCAAAACTACTAGTATTCGTTGTTTGGGAAGGTGCGACAGACGTGTCAATAGTCAGCACTGATCGACCCCTGCGACCCCTTTTCATGACAACTCCAACATATCTCCCATATTTGCAAACAAAACACAGTCCGACTATATTACTTACAAGAGCAATACATCCTCCAGCGATTATACAGTATCTAATGACATTCACCTCTGGAGGACAGGACACATTACCATAACCTTCGCAGCTTGAGACGCCGGAGAATATCATACCAAAAAAGCAAGCCATAATGATAAACATGGATAAAATATACTGTACAGCAACCTAAAGTAGAGAAAGATATATGGTAGATTTGATTTTTTTTCAGTGATTGAAAAAAATTGATTATCAATTTTTGTGTTTCCATTACGAAAACACGCCTATACAAATACACTGTAAACTTTATCGCCGAAAAAGTAAAACTTTTAGGATGAAAAATTGTGATATTTTTCTTATTTCTACTCAAAAAAAAAATAGATTGTGGTACTCGTGAGAACCGCCTCATCGAGGCGGTTCTAACGAGTACCCACAATCTATATTTTAGAGCAGAAATAAGAAAAATAAGGTTTACCCTGGTAAACCCCAGTTTTACTATATAAAAGTGGGGTTCAAGGGGGTCAAAATTATAAAGGCGTGTTTTCGTGATGTTTTATGCTTTAACCTGTAATCATTGGTGCAATTCTAAAGCGTCAGCTGGTAACCCCAGAGAATAAACTGTGGCGTCGATTTAGAAGTGGTAAGCGTATTAACTAGGTACGGTAATAAAGTGATTCCTTTAACAAATGGTTCACTTGAAATTTGCAAACAAACAATATCCGCAGTTGCTAAGCTGGCCTGGCGCCGCGTGCATTATTTACTTTGCATAGGCGCTAAAAAGACATCTCAACATCTAAATGACGTGTAAATGTGCGTGCCGTAATTTCGCACACATTAGTAATGTTAAGCTAAACAGAGACTGTATGCTATTTTTCGATGATACACCGAATTCACAAACAGTGAAAATAAAAATCTTATTTCAACTGTTTGAAACAGTGACAACTCTCTGAGAAAATTTTATATTTCATTTAAAAGAATATTAGAAAAGCTGTTATTTTTGCGGTTGACCATCAGCTTATCCAGGTACTAGAAAATCGATTAAAGTAGAAGTAAAACAAAGATCAGGAATCGATACAATTAACTTACTCCACCCATCAAAGACACCAAAGGGAAAGAAATACAAACCTTAAGCGACCAGACCATAAATGAAACCTAAACAAAGGAAGGCCATAAGGACAGTTACTATCCCACAAAATGGCCATATGGCCATCCAAAATTAAAAGACACAAGTGATACACACAGTAAGTAACAACAACAACATAAATCGCCACAGAAGAACCGCCTTGGAACGGTCAGTGGAAAGATTACCACTGGGGGGGGGGGGGGTTTAAACTCCGATCAAAGAAATTGCTGAAAATATTTTTACTTAAGAAATAGACCTGCTCTAGCAGGGATTTGTTGACTAATAATTAGCAATGTGGAGGTCATTTGTAAATCATGTGAGCGTAGAACGTGTAATTTGTTTATTTACAACTGACCGACAAACTGTGATTTGTTACTCACAAATTACTACTAGAGCTGATCTATTGTGATTCTAACACACTAAATTCTTTCCTTCGAATTCTCCCAGGTAGCAGGAATCTTGCAAGAATTATTGACTGTATTACTCACGTTTATAACCGTGCGTAATATTTTTGATGCGAGAAAAGAACGATTACAGTCTAACGCCAAGTACTGTACAAGTGGCGTCATAAAACGGCGGCGTCTATGACGACACTTGTCACGCTCTTTCGACTAGTGATTTGTTGCATAATAAATCACGGTTTCTTTCCATTGCCTATATAGGCGCGTATAAGTTAGAATACATGTACATTTTTTAAAACAATACCCCTGGAAGTTCTATAAAAAGAAATCCTCATAATATAAGGAGTACGCCATAGGACTTTTTTTTTTGGTTTGGGTTTTACGGCCCTTTCAAGATTATTTCACTCATATCGAGCCGATCGTTAATCATAGGTGGGCGAAAACCGGAGTACCCGGAGAAAAACCACCTGACCTTCCGTTGCAGAACTTGGCGTCTCACACGTGACCCGAGCGAGGCTCGAACCCACACGCCATAGGACTAATAATCGCGAAATGTTGATTTTTTTTCCAGCTAAGCCTTGCTAGTGTGGGCCAATAAGTCCTTATCAGTGACCCTCTAATATTCCATAGAACCATAATGAAGGTGAGGGAGACTTTTCCCACCGCTACCAGTTCTTTTAAAATCAGTAAGTGTAAGATACAATGATAAATCATGAACGCAGTTACTGTAAACGAATCACCATCGAGTTAACTGATTGACATGAATAGAGCGATGAGTAGTTTCGACAACAGACAACCCAATTTTGAACGAAGTTTGAAACAACGTTATTTCAACATTCGTTTCATAGTTGAGTGTCGGCGGAGACATCTCAGTATTTTGAATAAAGGTGAAGGCAATGATCAGGAATCGTTAATTTACCTCATGAGCCCTATCAAAGACATCAAAGGGAAAAGAAACACAAACATACAATAATTCATTATAATGAAAACGTCACAGGCGGAAAGCCAAAAGGACAGTTAATTTCCCACAAAATTGCCAAACGCCTATCCTAAATAAAAAAAAGATATTTAATTTAGCAATACTTACATGAAAGGAAGAACTAAATAATAAACCACGGCAGAAGAACCGTATTGGAACGGTGATTAAACGTGTTTTTCGTGGTGGTGGGAGGGAGCTTAAATCGATTTTACGTGACCACAATCCTCGCCATTGAAAGATAGCTTTCATTGGACAGGTTTGGATCTAGGCTATTTTCGGAGTTATGAAGTTTGTGTTCAGTTATTCTGGAATTTGAACCCATTTCTTTAGGAGCTTCTCATACTAGGGCAATATTTCCTCAAACAGAGATGAGATAATTCCTTCACTATCAGTAATAGTGTTCTGTGAAAGGGGACGCAGATCAGTTTACGTGGTCACAATCATCGCCCTTGTAATATAGCTATCATTGGAAAGCTTGGGATCTAGGCTACTTTCAGAATCATGAAGTTTGTGTTTCATTCTGGTGTTTGAGTCGTTTTCTATGGAGGCTTCTCATAGTAGGGAAATATTTCCTCACACAGAGATGAGATAATTATTTCACTATCAGTAATGTTGTTTTGTGAAAGGGGGCGCAAATCATTCTTCAAAAGAGTATTGTCTTTTGGAGCTTCATATCACTTCGAGGTTGTAGTAAGAGGTTTCGGGCGCTGTGGGTATTATTGAATATGTGTAGTACCGAGAAAGAAGATTTATGTAACATTTGCTGTGCCTTTTGCGATATACATGTACATGCACATGCAGAAAAAAAACATAACGACGATACGTCCGTTTGCTGAATTGGCATTTTTCTTGTTCTAGAGATAGCATTTTTCGTATGTCAAACGACTCGTTAGAACCGCTAATACTACAACCGACAAAGATTGTAGGTGGTCGAACTGCCTCAATGCTGTGGTTTTAACGAGTTCCAACAGCCTTTGTTTTTTTTTAGCAACAATAAGGAAAATAATGTATACTTCTGTAAAGACCCTGTATCCATTTTCCATACAACGTAATAAGTCTACCTGTCTTCATCATTTCCACACAACGTTATAAGTCTACCTGCCTTCATCGTAATTCGGGAATATTTTCTAGTCCTTTGGAATCGTTATCTCCACTGCTCAATTTCGAAAATATTTGAGGGTCACCCATGAGGCCTTATTGCCGAAACTAGCTAGTCTGGCACAGAAATAACTTGTACACTCCACGTTTTCAGTTGTGTGTGTCAGTCATTGTTTCAAAGGATTATCCTTTTATAGAACATTTACAAGGTTGTTCATTACATAAATCCTTGTATAAATCTATATATTGCACGACCCGCAGAATAAAGCGACCGACTGAAGTCGGTTGATTTCTAAGAGTGCCCTAAAATCACAGTGTCATTCTGTCATTCGGTCAGTCTGTCTGTCCGTCAGTCACCCGTTTGTGAAAATTGTTGACAGTGACTTAAGCGCTTGGAATATTTAATAAATTTTTGGCATACTGATAGATATCAACGAGATCTAACCAATGAACTTGCGAAATATTACATTCCATTTTGTATAGCCTCGCCGAGGCGAAAAAAGTGAAAATTTTCGAACTGCTTCTCCTCGGAAACCGTTGGGCCGATTGAAGTCAAATTTCATATGGATCCTCTATGGGATGGGGGAAACAAAAATTTGCTCATGGGGTCCAGGTCACATGACCAAAATGGCCGCCAAGCCATATATGGTCTGTCTGTCTGTCCGTCCGTAACCCGTTTGTGAAAATTGGTGATAGTGACTTAACCCTTGGAATATTTAAACAATTTTCGGCATACTGATAGATATTAATGAGATCTAACCAATGAACTTGCGAACTATTACATTCCATTTAGTATAGCCTCGCCGAGGCGAAAAATGTGAAAATTTTCGAACTGCTTCACCTCGGAAACCGTTGGGCCGATTGAAGTCAAATTTCATATGGAGCCTCTATGGGACTGGGGAAACCAAAATTTGCTCATGGGGTCCAGGTCACATGACCAAAATGGCCGCCAAGCCATATATGGTAAAAACCCTTCAAAAATAGTCTTCTCCAGAACCACGGGGCAGATTTCCACGAAACTTGATAAATAGCATCTGGGACGTAGGCCCATCATAAATTGCTAAAATGGTGACCCTGGGTTGACCTTGACCGTCTTTGTGCCTAGGTCAAACTTTGACACATATGCTTTTGTATTGGAAAAGTGAGAATGCATTTTATCCTGCAAACGATTCAGAATACAGTACTAAAGTATAAGATATATTTTTGCTCCTTACGATAAGGCGCATTTATTGGGGGAACCGTTTTAGGTCCATGTCACATGACCAAAATGGCCGCCATACCCATATATGGTAACACTCATAAAGCTAAAAGCATCCGGCGGGTCGTGCACTTCAGCTGAAGCACTGGTTATCTTTTTAATGACTCACTGTTGGGGCTATGAAACATCCGTGCGGATAAATTTGTTTTATTGTTATTATATTTGATGCTGCTCTGGGCGAGGATTGAAATTTCCTAAAAAAAATAGAAGTGGATGAAATGATCAGGAATCGATACAATTAACCCACAGCTCCCATCAGAGATATCAAAGGGAAAGAAGCACAAACATAAAACAACTAGACCCTAATGGAAACACAAATAGCGGAAAGCCAAAGGGACAGTTACTTCCCCACAAAATGGCCATTTGGCTATCCAAAACAAAATATCACACACACACACATTCAAGGACAAACCATAACAAAAATAAACCGCGACAGAAGAGCCGCAGTAACGGGGGTGGGGGTGGGGGCTTAAATCGATTTTACATGGCCACAATCCTCGCCATTTTTCCGTCGCGATTTAGACAAATTCTTTGTTGCTAACTCAAACTCCGAATTTGACCCAAGTAGTTTGACGACTACTTACCGTCCCAAGGCGGTTGTTCTTTTGCAGTGTCTTATTCGTAATTGGCTTTGTGCCGTCGGTTCATGTTTCATCTGATGTTTTTGTGTGTGCCTTCAAGCCGCTTACTTTCTTTTGGTGACTTGAGATGGCTGCATTGTTTGATTTTGGCCTTTCCAGAGTGACATTTTTCCTACCAGTTAAACTTTGTTTACCTGATGAGGGCAAGAGCACGACATCGAAGAAGACAAGGTTGGCCAGAGCCATTACCTCATCAGGTTAACAACTTCATTTAAAGGTCAAACAGGCCTCATCAGTGACCTTATTTTCAAAATTCCGCACTGGAATCGGTGATCCCAAATACCCACAATATGATGCGCGTGTCCTTTGGTATTCATAGAGGTTCACATTCTTACCACAGAAAACGAATAGTTGGAGAGAATGCATTGTTTAACTTTTTATATTAAAATCATTGACTTGTCATAAAACGGGTCATTGTCAGTGAAAGAGACTTGTCAGTGAAAGAGACTTTGGTAGTACTCAGCCACCTGACGCTTCATAATTGCGTAATAAAGTAATTGGGATTTTGGCTTTCCGCTTGTGGTGAAGTTGTTTTATGTTGGTGTTTATTTCCCCTTTGGTGTCTTGAATGGAAGGTGTGAGGTACTTGTATCGATTCCTGATCATTGTCTTCGCTTGTACCTTGGGAGTGATTCTTACGTTTTATACCAGACATTCCATATTTGGATCATTCGAACAAAATGCATGTGAAATTTTATAGAGCTTTATTAAAACCGATACTTACACAACATGCAACTTCGCGGCTTTTTACTCCGCTTTTATTTTCTGCACCTTTTATCCCAACAACGGCACACAGAATACCACTTGCAAGCATCTGTAATAAAATATATGTTCATTGTCAAGCACCGTTTTCTCTAACAGTTCCATAAAAGGCTTAGTTCAGGTGGTTATTTGTGATTAATTTAATGAAGGCGCTATTGATAGGCGTCTGGCGGACGGACGGACAGATAGACGCACGGACAGACAGACAGCCAGACAGACAGACAGACATAAAGATAGATAGATAGATAGATAGATAGATAGATAGATAGATAGATAGATAGATAGATTGATACATAGATAGATAGATTTGCGAATAAAATTAATAGAAGGAGCTAAAAAGTATCTTATAATCCTCAAGATTTTGTATGTCTTCATGAACTAAGGTAAACGGAAACAAATGTTCTTATATTTATCCAGAGACATGGGTCATTCACGAAGAGCTTTTCGTCACTAAGAAAAGGATTCGGAATTTTGTTTGTTAATCCTGTTAATAGATAGTATCTTTCTCGCTTCTCGAGACAATTCTTTCACGTAAACAGATATTTGTTCTCCCAAAATATCGATAATTTTTATTCCGCCTATCTGGCCGTTTCGATTAACGGCAAGCAATCTGCGCATGCGCAAGAATGACGTCGTAAAGGGAATTCCAAAAAGCTCCTATACACAAACAGGAGCTTATAATAAGTTTTCTGTCATCTCAATATGTTTACAAGTATAATAAAATTCCCCCATAGAGAAAAGTTAGGTTTACATTTATTATTTTTGTGCCAAATCATAGACTGTGAGTGCTCGATGGCTTCACTCAGGCATAGACGCCGTATCTCAATTGGTAGAATGTGTCCGTCTAAGAAAAGTCATATTTTGCCATCCCCGGCCTCTGTTAGTCTTAAAGAATACATTATGACAACACATCTGTGAGACGGTGTGTATTATTTCATCTCTAATATTTTTTTATATTTATTTTTCTGTTGGAATGTTGTGGCATTTTTCTACTTTTACCCCAAACATAGGTTGTAGATGCTCATTAGACACAATGTATGTAAAATACAAGCCTAAGGTATGGAAACTCCAGTTCTCGCTTTTTCGTTTTATTTCATATAACACTTTTATATATCTGGATATACGATTTACAGACATCTGTATATCGCGTATTTATTGTACAATCACTATTGCTATTACCAGACGTCTGTCAATAGTGAATTTAACGTAAATTCGCTATTACCAGACCTCTGTCAATAGCCACTCCGTTAATTTAAACCTGTCTAACTTTTTTGCGAACTTAGAACAACATGACGAATGACAAGTTTCTGATAATTATGAAAGTCTAGCTGTTGTTGTCATTATTACTACAAATGTTAGCTCACCGGAGCACGGGCACCTCAGAGAATGCTCATGGTGAGCTTTTCTGATCGGTCAATGTTCGTCTTGCGCCGTCCGTCGTCCGTCCTCAACAATATGCTTTAAATGCCAACTCCTTCTTAACCCTTGGGCCAATTTCATTCAGAATCTACAGGAATATTGCCTAGGTGATTCCCAAGCAAAATAGCTGGAATCATATCGCTCCAAAAAACAAAATGGCCACCAGAGATTAAAGAAGAAGCATCTTTTAACGACAAATCCTGTGTCAATTTCATCCAAACTATATAGAATTGTTGCCTTGATGACTAGCTTCCAAAGTAGCCGAAACAGTTCTGGTCCAATGAACAAATGATACACCAGAACGTAGAATGGGCCCTGATTCGATCATCTGAATGTCACTGTCTCTAGTACATTCTATATTTAGCTCTGGTGGCTATCTTGTGCGTCAGATTGAAACGATCTATGCTATTTGGTTAGGGTGTCACCTAGGCAACATTCCTGTGAAGTTTGAATCAAATTGACCAAAGGGTTTAGGAAGAATTCGCGTCTGAATCAAATTGAATTTCACGTTTTTCTAGTTTTAGCTCTGGTGGCCATTTTGTTCATCGGAGCATGATCGTTACAGCTATTTTGGTATTTGGTCATCTAAGCAACATTCCAATGAAGTTTGAATGAAATTGGCCCAAGGGTACAGGAGGAGTTGTTGTTTGAAGATTTTTTCCTACTTTTAGCTCTGATGGCCATTTTGTTCATCAGAGTGGAACGATTATAACTATTTTGGTAGGGGTCACCTACGTAACATTCCTGAGGTTTGAATCAAATTGGCCCAAGGTTTTAGGAGAAGTTCGTGTGTGACGCAAATTTTCAATGTTTTTCTAGTTTTAGCTATGGTGGCAAGTTTGCTCATCAGACCAGGATCATTTTAGCTATTTTGGTAGAGAGTCATCTAAGCAACATTCATATGAAGTTTGAATGAAATTGGCCCAACGGTACAGGAGGAGTTGTCGTTTGAAGTTTTTTTTTCTATTTTTAGCTCTGGAGCCCATCTTGTTTGTTAAAGCAGAACGACTTTATCTATTTTGGTACGGAGTGACCTATATAACATTCTTGTGAAGTTTGAATCAAATTGGCCCAAGGAATAAGGTAGAGTTGATGTTTGAAGCAAATTTACGATGTTGTTTTTTATTTTTAGCTATGGCGGCCATTTTGCTCATTAGAGCAGGACAGTTTTAGCTATATTGGTAGAGGGTCACCTAAACAACATTCCTATGAAGTTTGAATAGGGTACAGGAAAAGTCGTTTAACGATATCTTTCATTTTTAGCTCTGGGGGCCATCTTGTTTGTCAGAGCAAAACGATATTAGCTATTTTGTTAGGGAGTCACCTGGTCAATATTCCTGTGAAGGTTGAATCAAATTGGCCAAAGGGTTTAGGAGGAGTTCCCGTTTCCGTTTGAAGCAAATTTACGATGTTTTTTCTATTTTTAGCTGTGGCAGCCATCTCCTACATCAGAGCAGAACGATTTTAGCTATTTTGGTAGAGGGTCACCTAAGCAGCATTTCTATGAAGTGTGAAAGAAATTGACCTAGGAGAATGAGAGGAGTAGCCATTTAAAGACTTTTCTATTTTAGCTCTGGCGGCCATCTTGTTCATCGGAGCGGAACCATTATAGATTTTTTGTTAGAGGGTCACCTAACCAACATTCCTATGGAGTTTGAATGAAATTGGCTAAGGGGTATGGGAGGAGTAGTCATTTAAAGATTTTTCTATTTTTAGCTCTAGCGGCCATCTTGTTTACTTGGGCGGAATGAATTTAACTATTTTGGTAGAGAACTATCTTGGCAACATTCCTCTGAAGTTCAAATGAAATTGGCCCAAGGGTTTAGGAGGAGTAGTCTTTTAAAGCAAATTGTTGACGACGGACGACGCACGACTGACGACGCACGACGCACGACGGACATGGACTGATCAAAATAGCTCACCATGAGCACTCAGGTGAGCTAAAAAAAACCTTTTGAATGATGGCTCCTCCTACAGCTTTCGTTCATTTTTTTTTCTTTGCTCAAGTCATGCAGGGATGTTGCTTAGATGATCCTAATGCAAAAAAAAAAAAAAGAAAACAAAAAGGAAAAACAACCCATCAGAGACTCCAAAGGGAAAGATACACAAACATGAAATAACTAGATCATAATGGAAACTTTCCTACCAAATGGCCTCAAATTCCAAAACAAAAAGATATAAGCGATTCACCTTTTGTTCAATTTTTATTCAAACTTTGCAAGATTATTGCTTTGGTGATCCGATACCAAATAAATACTCTAAACCTGTTCCACTCAAGTGAATAAGATGGCCACAAGAGCTAAAAGAAGAAAAAAAAATGACAACTTCTCCTACACCTTCTGTCTGATTTCATTCAAACTTTGCAAATTTGTTTTTATTTTTATTTTTTTTTTGTTGTTGTTGTTTTTTCTTTTACCCTCTACCAAAAAAGCTAAACATATTCGGCTACAATGTTCATTCAAGATGACCACCAGAGCTAAAATTCAAGAAAAAAACTTAAATAGCAACTCATCTCTTACCTTTGATCAATTTAAATTCAAGCATCATAGGAATGTTGCTTAGATTACCCCATACCAAAATCGCTAAGCCTGGTCGGTAGATTCTTTAAATGACAATTCAATTTATCCCGCTCATTTAGTTCAATTTCATTTAAGCTTCATAGGAATCTTGTTTAGATGACCCTCTAACAAACTAGCTAAAACGGTTCTGCCCAAAGGAACAAAATGTACACCAGAGCTAAAAAAAATTCAATTGACAACTCCTCCTGCTACTTTACTCCAATTATTTCATACATTAAAGGAATGTTCCTAGAAAAGCCTCCAAACAACAACTTCTCCTATACACTTGTCCAATTTCATATGGACGTCACAGCAATGTTGCTTATTCTACACCAATGACCAAGCTGGCTGCTTAAGGGATGCTTACTATATATATAATTGGTGACCATCTTCCAAAATTAATTTGCTCCCACTGAAAAAAGAGGCTCTCTGACTATAAAGTAACAAATCATTCCATGACATCTCCTAAATCCTTAGGCCAGTTTCATTTAAATTTCACTAGAATGTTGCCTAGGTAACCGTCTACTGCCAAACTAACTAAAACAGTTCTGCTTCGTGGAAAAAGATGGTTATCACTGCTTAATATAGAAATGTATTAAGTGAGTGAGCCAGCTATGTCACATCTTACAGCCAGATAAGCGATTCGGGGTCATCTTGTCTCGCATGTTGTGATTGTTGTTCAAAATGATAACTAGGTATCACACCCGTGAGACGAAGTGCATTTTTTTCACATCTCCGAGATGGCTACTTTTCTCATGAAAATCCGTGATATTATTATTTATACTGAAAACATAGGTTATGGGTGCTCTTTAGAACCGCTTTATTGTTCCTACGAGTACCCACAATCTATGTCTTGGAGAAGAACTAAAATATATAAAAACAATGTATACCCTCCGTAAACTCCAATTTCCTCTATACAAAGTGGGGTTTAGGGGGTGTTCATTTTATGAACTTGTTTATGTGATGTGCTGTTTGTTCTTGTTGTTGATGATGATGTTGATGGTGATGATGGTCGAGCGCATTAAATGAAATATCTTTCGCTGCAAGAAACTAGCCAGACTGCCCAAGTGGTGCTTGAGACAGGGCCGTTTATCCAGCCCGACCAGCCAGACCGATAGACAACCCGACGGGCAGCAAAGACAAGACTTTTAGCTGGCTCGCTGGCTGGAAGGGTGCGCTCGTCATAGGACATGTATTCATATTACATTGCTTATTGAAATACATACCAGTGAACCAATCAGAAAGCCTCCCAAATAATAGGGAGGACCAATGGTATTTCCACTTTGATAGAGTGTTCCTAACCCTCCACAGACCAGCAGACCGACGCCAAGAATAACATCAACGATGGCTACGATACGGTACGCCTTCAGGGCTTCATCTAGGGATTCGGCTAAAAAAGAAGAGAACACACCCGTATGCTACAATATCTGCCAAAGTGTTTTGCTCTAGCATTTCAGTTATTTCACGCCGTCGAGTCCTCTCCGTTGTTTCATATCTGATTTTGTTTGATTTTATGTTTGTAGATGTTTAACTGATGAGTTAAAATCCTTCATGCTGAGTGAATAAATTATTTTTCTAAACCACGACGGTAACAAGGAAATAAACCCTTTAAGGCGGTTCTTCTGTTCCGGTTTGTCACTGTTAAGGATTGCTAATATACTCAGATTAAATGAAAACGCATCACTTTTTGAATTGTGATTTCTTCAAATTAAGGTAAAAATGACGGACTTGTTCAACTGATAAATACGGTATTGTAAAGGTGTAACCGAAGCATGAGTTTGTTTGACACGAATACTGCGTGATAGTGTGGGAAGGGAATTCATGGCGCCACAAAACCAAACTGATCGTTGTTGATGGCAATTTGACCGCACGTCGGTACATCGAAGACATCTTAGAGCCTGAGATGGTGTCGTTTTATGCAATAATGGTGACGTTACGCTTTTCCAACAGGACAATGCGCATGCTCATTCTGCGAGGCTAACCATGAACTTCTTCAATCATAATGGTGTGCAAGTTCTTCCTTGGCCTGCGTTTTCGCCGGATTTAAACCCAATTGAGCACCTTTGGGACCAGCCCGGAAAACGTGTGTACAGCCAACGTCATCCGCCAATCAACTGTCAGCAGCTTGCCATGGCGGTACAGGAAGAATGGGACAACATCACACAATACCAGATACAGCGTTTCATTCGAAACTAGAGGCGTCGATGCCAAGCAACACTTGATGCTATTGGCGGACATACCAGGTATTAGGATAATTATGTGATTTTGATTTTTCGGGTGTGTGGAGTTATTCGAGTCTCCTTATCTCTGCATCCAATGAAATGCTGTAACTCTGTAGTGAGTTTGTGGATAAGTTAGTGATAATTCATTAAACGTGATCAAATGCTGGAAATATTGTGAATCAATTAAAATTGGAGGTAAAGTGCTGGTGGGGCGTTTTCATTGAACCTGAGTATATCTTTTTATTATGGATAGTCATTTTGCAATTTTGTGGGAAATTTGACTATGCACCTGGGCTCTTTTTATTATGGTGAAAGTGTTTTATGTTGTTCTTTCTTTCTCTTTGGTGTCTTGGATGGGAGTTGTGAGGTAATTGTATAGATTCCTTACCACTGCCGTCATTTCTATTTAGATTGTTTTATATACGCATATATTCCTCGTTTCTGCTCGGGTGCTTACTGGGGCAGTTTCGTACAAGTACAATGATTCTAAGTTATAAGCTAAGAATAATACAAAAACAATAAGATTCGGCAAGTCATTACTCTCGCAAAAACAAACTATGGTAAGTTTTAAAGCCTCCTTTTCCCTCACTAATATTTGCTAGTCCTTTGGAATCATTGATTCTACTGCGAAATTTTGAAAATACAACACTTCCGTGTGACATAGTGCACTATTTCATGTCTCAAAATATTATAAGTTTCTAATGAAAATCTGTGGTATTTTTTCTTACTTCTAGCCCAACATAGGTTATGGGCACTCTTTTGGAAACGCCTTACAAAAGCATGCATTGTATACCCAGAAAAGCGTCCCGTTTGCTTCGTACAGAAGTTACCGGTCAATATTTATTGGTTATTGACTTAATATATGTGAAATATTCGGTACGAGTTCATATGACGAAGGACGCACGAGCGAGCTCCGACATATGAACGAGTGCCGAATATTTCACAATATAAAGTCAATGCCTTTCTTTTTATTATCTACCCAAAACTTGAACCGTCTGCCAGAAATTCAGGACATTCAGGACATATTGCATTATTTCACATCTCCAAAATTGCTACTTTTCTGATGAAAATCCATGATATTTTTCTTATTTATGCCGCAAACATAGGCAGAAACGTCTCATCGGGGCGGATCTCACGAGTACCAACAAACTAGAAATAACATGGAGCAGAAATAAGAAAAAAAAACACGTATATCCCCGTAAACCCCAGTTTATTCTATATAAAGTTGGGTTTAGAGGGGTGTTCCTTTCACGGACTTGTTCGCGTAATGATTTCAGCTTTAATAAATGAGATTTTCACGAGACACCAGAGGAAGTGCGTGAATAATCAAGCACGTACTTTCTGAAATGTTTACGAAAACACACCTATACAAATACACTGTAAACTTTATCGATGAAAAAATGAACATTTTAAGATGAAAAAATTGTGATATTTTTCTTATTTCTGCTCAAGATATATATTGTGGGTACTCTTCAGAACCGCCTCGTCGGTAAGTTTTACCCCTGTAAAACCCCAGTTTTACTATATAAATGTGGGGTTCAAGGGTGTCAAAATTAGGCGTGTTTTCGTGACGTGTATTTGAAAATAAAATAAATATAATTACTTGCAATTTGGTTTTGGGCAATACTGAGGCGTACTTGCAAACAATAGGTCCGAACTACCTACTGCCACTTAACTCATAAAAGGCTTGTGATAAGTTTTAAATTTTCTTCCGATTATATAGTGCATTCAACACGTTCTTAGACTGGCTAACTGCGGTATAATGGTTTTTAAATCAGCAATCAATCGGCTTCTGGTTTCAGATAACTGTCAGTCTTGCTTTCAAAGGCACTATGCCTACAACTACTCATCACGAAAACACGCCTATATAATTTTGACCCCCTCGAACCCCACTTTTATATAGTAAAACTTGGGTTTGCAGGGGTAAACCTTATTTTTCTTATTTCTGCTCTAAGATATAGAATGTGGGTACTCGATAGAAATCGAGGCAGTTCTAACGAGTACCCACAATCTATATTTTGAGCAGACGGATAAGAAAAATATCACAATTTTTCATCTGAAAATTTTTTTTTTTCGGCGATAAATGTGTCAATGTATTTGTATAGGCGTGTTTTCGTAATGCAAGTTGTGGTGTAAATTTAGTTTTAAATATTTTACAAATTTAGCACATTTTGTGCCTGGACCCCCAAAAAGAGTAGCCTGGGAAACAGTGCAGGCCAAGATCAGAACGCGGCGTCTGATCATGACCTACACTGTTTACAAAAATTTCAGCTATTTTCCAAATTTTAGAGACAGCACAACCTGTCACCCCTCAATTTCTAAATGGGCTCCTGTCATATATAAAGAGGAAGATTCCATTTAGTACAAAAAGCGTTAAACCTACCTTCGGCTGACCCCATTTTACATCCACCTGTTTGTCTAATGTAGAATCTGACCTGCAACGAAAATACTAATAGCTAATGAAAATAATGGAGCTCACATGGGCGGCCACTTAATACGACAGTTTTAACACTCTTCATTTCATGCTGTATATTTTCTCAGCAGACAATATTTTAAATCTGCAGAAATATTATTTCGTATTTTTGCCCAGAAAACAGGACTGGCACCTCCTGCAAATTGTCTCCTAGGATCCATTTTGCATGAGATGTCAAGTCCTAATTTCTGGGGGAAAAAGAAAAGTAATATGCAATGGTGCTACCTAGATGCGTGCAAAAGCCAAATGTGTAAGAATTCGCTCAGGATGCTTTTGCACGTATCAACAATTTGTCTTCTGCTGAATTAGCCCAGAGAGTGGTAAAGCTTAAGTGAGCGTATGGCAAGTCGAATAAATTACAAAAAAAAACTGTGAGTTCTCGTATTTGCTGTCATATTTGTACAGGCTAATACAAAATATACTTCTACAAAATTCCGACTACGACGGACCAATCCTCTGGTGAGCTAAAAAACTTACCTTACCGCTAGCCAAATTTTGGGATAATCTTCAATTAGTCTTCTATAAGTGTAGGAAAGCATATTGTTGCACATGTGCCTTTTTAAAGATGAAAAAGTATTTTTTGGCGAAGTTACAACATTTGCAACTTGGACATTTCAGACTTAATACTTCAATCACCAGGATCCTGGGTGCAGACTGGCAATTACAATGTTGCCAAAGACATTTAAATGTATAAAAACATTTCTGGGATATAACTCTTGACATTCACATCGTAGTTTTTTGTAAAAGCTATACTTGTATTACCATGCACTTGCATTGGTGAGTTTACTTCAATGAAGGTTAATTAAATTACTTAACTTCATACATTTGTATTATTTTCCATCCATTATATGACGTAAAATCTTGTTTTTGGCTAAACGTGAAGCAAGAAAACAACATTGCAAACAGTTTTCTATTAGCAAAACGGCGTCATTGACATTGCAACATCCCTTATTCAAATCATATTGGTGAGAACCATTGATAATTTTACGTCCATTTAAAATATACTGAGAAACTGAATATTGAACAGTGCTATATGTTTCTGAACGAACAAGCTTCTACGTGGTATGTAATACCAGAATACATTGTAACTATGATTTCTTTCTGCAGCATGGCATTTGTAATAAACGTTTGTGTTAGGGTATGTTTCTTTTTTTTTCTACAATAGATTGGTACCCTTAAGAACAACTTCTTTGATGCGGTTCAAACGAGTCTCAGCAATCTATGCTTTGAGCTGAAATATGAAAAAAAAAAAACAAACATATTTTTTATATGAAAATTTTCATGTTTCCGGTGGTATTTTTTTTATTTTTATACTGCAAAGAAATTTGAAGGCTTCCGATTGGACTTGCTGCAGAGTTGATGAACAGTAAAGCAAAATAATTTCATGGACCACAATAAAATAGAAACTTTTGACTGTTTTTCATTCCATTTTTTTTTTGTTACAAAACTCTCCTTCTAACATGACGTAAACATTTTACCAAGCAAGGTAAGACGTGCAGACGGGCGCGCATCACGAAAACACGCCTATATAATTTTGACCCCCCCCCACCTCGAACCCCACTTTTATATAGTAAAACTGGGATTTACGGGGTTGTACCTTATTTTCTTATTTCTGCTCTAAAATATAGATTGTGGGTACTCGTTAGCATAACGAGTACCTACAATCTATATTTTGAGCAAAAATAAGAAAAATATCCCAACTTTTCATCTTAAAATTTTCATTTTTTCAGCGATAAAGGTTACAATGTATTTGAAAAGGCGTGTTTTCGTAATGGTTTGATGACGTCACATGTAAACGTACTTCTCACGACGTCCGCTATAAAAGCACTAGGTCCGCTACAAAAGAAAAAAAAATGGACTGACTGTCACATGTCATGAACAAGCGTTGCAGTATAAAAAAATAGTTATTTTGATTCTTGACGGGGAACATGGGATGACATTCCCCGCGATAGGCCTAGGGGAGACCGGGGCTAGTTGGCCCGTGGGGCAAGTTGGTCCGAGCGCCATTTCTCTGAACTGAGAAGGGTCATGGCAAAATGATTTGGCTCAATATAATGCTTGATAGTGGCACACTTTCTGAAGAAAATTAGATGACGATAAAAAAAAAGGCCTGAAAATTGTAGAGAACAAAACCTGATTTTGTACCACAAAAGTGACTTTATCTAACTTGGATTCATTTGTTTTTCTTTTTTTGTGTGTAAAAAATAACGTGCAAATGTTATACTTTTCCTGAAAGCTCATTTTATAAGGTATTCAGATGAGTATATTTGATGTTTTAAATTCAGTGACGTTCCTGTCATTTGTGAAGATCTACCAGGCGCTATGGTCGGGGTAGGTTGGTCCATTCGCGACGGGGTAAGTTGGTCCTTCGAAAAAGCATTTGTATTTATTAGAACCTGGCATTTTCTGAATGAAAAACAGCAGCACATTATTATTGAGCAAGTTACATAGTACCAAAATCGTTCTGAGAAATAGATATTAGCCCCAGATGCTGAAGACAAATCATAATCTTAGGACCAACTAGCCCCAGTCTACTAAATGGGGTTTTCCAATCAAATCGGCGGTTTTTGAGAAAAATAACTAACAAAATGCACAGTTGGCTGATCTTCTCAGGAATTTGTGTAAAGATTATCGTCCGGCAGTGTACTGCATTTTTACTAAAGCCACGTAATTTTTCAGATTTTTTGTCAAAAGTGGCATTTGTCGACCCATCACTACTTTCTGATTTTCTCGTTGAATCACAGTCGGTCCAACTTACCCCGCGGCTCGGACCAACTAACCCCGATAGTGGGGTTAGTTGGTCCGCTTTACCTCGTCTTGGGAAACAGCAACATTTGTAAGAATCTGTCATTTCCGGACGTGAAACTATGAGATAAGGTGGAGAATGGATTATACCAGTTGCATAATGAATATTTATGTCAGCATCTTAAAAAAGCAATTTTCGGACCAACTAGCCCCGGTCTCCCCTATTTACCCTCGCCTACCGGCTCGGGAAAATGTCGCTTTCAGGCGAGGAATGTGATTTTCCCAGTCAAGAATCAAGACAACGTATAATATATTTTGATAGGCGTGTTTTCTTAATGAGTCATGGCTGGTTTGCAGTCGGATTTGATTGTTCATATGGCGTAGTGCTCCACATCACGAAAACACACCTATATAAATTTGACCCCCTTGAACCCCACTTTTATATAGTAAAACTAGGGTTTCCGGGGGTATACCTTATTTTTCTTATTTCTGTTCTAAAATATAGATTGTGGGTACTCGTTAGAACCGTCCCGATGAGGCGGTTCTAACGAGTGCCCACAATCTATATTTTGAGCAGGAATAAGAAAAATATCACAATTTTTCATCATAAAATTTTCATTTCTTTTTCGGCGATAAAGGTGGCAATGTATTTGTATAGGCGTGTTTGCGTAATGACCACGCATCGCCCGAGACGGCGAGGTATCAGATTGAAGGGTTAGCCGTCGTGCTGGTTATATTCTATGTGCATACGGTATAGCTGTACACATTGTGGCGGTTTCGTCCAAAATATAGGCGGCACTGCATTCCATTACGAAAACACGCCTATACAAAGTCATTGTAAACTTTACCGCCGAAAAAACGAAATTTTTAAGATGAAAAATGGTGATATATTTTCTTGTTTCTGCTCAAAATATAGATTGTGGGTACTGTTAGAACCGCCTCATTGAGGCGGTTCTAACGGATACCCACAATCAATATTTTAGAGCAGAAATACGAAAAAAAGGCTAAACCCTGTAAACCGAAGTTTAACTATAAAACGTAGTATTCAAGTGGGTCAAAATTGTATAGGCATGTTTTCGTGATGATCATGTGACAGGTGTATGCCCTTAACTTTGATACATTCCTCGATGCGGCAATTCCACAATTCTCAAATAGTTATCTTCCTTATTTATTTTATTTATACAATGTTTCAAGAGGGTAACACATTTAGCTGTAAAGCCATTCTACCATGTCGCCCTCTGTACAAAATAACAAAGATGGCATAAAATCATGAAACATGCACTATTTAAAATAAATACAAATTAAGAGCTGTTATCAACATACCTGAAAAGTTAACCAAGATTTAAGATTCGTAAAAGACAATTCAGTTTAGTAAGCATGACCATGGATAAGAATACTATTTTAATAATAATAATAATCGACCTTATTTATAGAGGGTAACACATTTAGTAAACTAGTACTAATCTTCCATGTGGCCCTCTTTCCCTGGGTAGAACCAGTACTAAGCAATGTGGATAAAGTCTCTTGCTCACGGAAACAACACTTGCCGCTCGTGGGGTTCGAACCCGGTACCTCTCGATCCCGAGGCCGATACTTTACCACTGCACCACAGCGCTCCTATTCAAGTGGGTCAAAATTGTATTGTAAGTTGAATTTTGATTTTCCTTAGAAATATCAGGTAATGCAAACCATTAAAGTAATGGTGCTTGGTAGGCATACTTGTGTGTTTGATTGTGTTTGTTTGTTTGTCTGCTTGGTTGGAGTTTAACGACCCCGTCAACACTATTAATGACATATCGAGCTAGTAATGTTATCTAAACACACTTTCCCTTGATATGCTTATACATAAGCGGTTGGCAAAGTACAGTGCACATTCTTTTGCCAGAAACGGACAACTGCCCTTCTTGAATCAGATGAAAAGAATTATGATTAATATATTTACATGGGCGTGTGACTTTTCTGATCCAAATAATGTTGATAGAATGTCAATATCACGTACTTTATTTTCGTCGTATATATGACTGAAGTAATGCTGACAGATACTAAAATTTCCCTATCACCAGACATGATTATGGATCGTACCGTGCCCCGTCCATCGGGCGTAAAGAAATAGATGGGCTGCATGATGCTTCTATGCAGAGCTGAAACCGACCACTGCTTATACTGGTAAACCGCCTAGAGGATCTAAGCCTGCCCAGGCAAAGCGGTGCGTGTCGGACCGTCCATGCTTATAAACCCTATTGGTTTTATTAGGCGACAGGGGTTGAGGTGTCATTTTATCTCAATGTCGGGTAAAAGTCCCACAAAATTGGAAGCAGCGTCTCCAAAATGACCTGGGGCAAGTTGTTCAAAGCATCGTTAGCTTAACGAGCTCGTTAGTGGTCATATTGTTAACTCTTCTAGCAAGTACAATATCGAAAAGTTTGGTATTTTTGCTGAAAAAATGTCAGCAGCTTTAAGCTGCTCACATTTTTTCAGCAAGAATGTCAGCATATTTGCCATATTTAATGATCAAAGTTTTAACGATACGTTAACTAACAACGTCGTTAGTTTTGAACAACTGGCCCCTGTACAGTACTGACGGGGACGTTAAACCTCAAATCAAACAAACAAACAATGGATCGTAGGTATGTGAAGGGTTATAATAATTTCACTTTTGAACTTAATCGTTTTACCTTTGAAATATTGAAATAATCAGTTTATTTAAATTTTGGAACCAATTCAAATCAACTGAAGACTGCCCTTCAACCTTATACCCTTAAGATGCCAAGTAAAACTGTATCTGAAAAATGTCGTCTGTTTATGTCGTCTGCTGCATTTCTTGTTAAGTTTTCAAACAAGTTGTTGCATCCAGGCAAACATGTCGGACCCTGATCAAATTGTTTTGTAACAGAGCAAAGAAATTGGTGATCCCTGGATATTTTGTTTTTGTGTTATTTTAAAAAATAAAATAAAATAAATAAATAATAAAAAAAATAATAAATAAGGTTGAAGTTGCAGATGCTGTTGTCCGTTCCATCTCTGCCATCTAATTCACTCACTTCCTTATCACTCACGCATTCGCACACATATACTTGCATGCATGTTTCAGTCGAGCATTAATAATACGATAGTCTAAAGTGTAAATGGGAAGTTATATCTCACTCTCAGCCGGAAAAAGTAATATTATGAAAACACGCCTATACAAATATATTGTAAACGTCACCGCCGAAAAAATACCCGAACAGTTTAAGATGAAAAATTGTGGTTTTTTTTTTCTTATTTATGCTCAAAATATAGATTGTGGGATTCATGGGTTTATAACGAGTACCCACAATCTATATTTTTGAGCAGAAATAAGAAATATAAAGTTTACCCATGTAAACCCCAGTTTTACTATATAAAAGTGGGTTTCAAGGGGGTCAAAGTTTTATAAGCGTATTTTCGTGATGAATGTCAGAACAGTCATAATCGGAATGAATGGAATTCCTGCTTTTTTATAATCACAGATACACACATATACACACCTTAAAAGAGATGTTTTTATTTTATTTTTTTTTAATAATTCATCTGTGTGACAAAGTGGTTATTTGATTGGTGAAATTTTGTGGTAACGTTCTTATATTAGTACACAAAACATACGTTGTGGGTGCTCGATTGAAGCGCATTGAGGCGGTTAGAGGCGGTTGTAACGTGTATCCACAGCCTTTTTGAAAAATAATGAATACCCCTGTAAATCCAAGTTTTCTCTATATAAAGTGGGTTTTCGAGGGGTATTAATTACACGGTATCGTTAACATGATGGCAAAAGACACAACTTTTTGGGACTTCCTGTTTTCTTTTTCTAAAACAGGAAACCTTCGAAAACTGGACATACTCTTAACCCATTTCAGACCGGAAACCTCTAAACGGGTACCTGGGCAAAAAGTGCAGGCCCAGATGAGACGCCGCGGAACGCGGCGTCTGATCAGGGCCTCCACTGTTTGCTAAAAGTTCATTCATTTTCCAGATAACTTTTGATGAAAACACAAGTTTGCACCCTAAATTTTAAAATGGACTCCTGTTATATATAAGGAGGAAGATTCAATTTGGTACAAAAAGGGTTAATCGTGGGTACCTGCGAGATTCGAGGCGTAATGATATGTGAGACAAAACAGCTTTTATACTTGAAGTTGAAGCCCCCCCCCCCCCCCACACACACACATACACACACACTTAAAAGATATATATCTCAAGATTCACTGATTACGATAAATACGTGTTTGTTTGTTTGTTTGATTTGAGGTTTTCGTCCCCTTCAACACTGTATAGGTCATTTGGAGACGTTGCTTCTAATTTTGTGGGATTTTAACCCGACATTGAGATTAAATGACATCTCAAGCCCTGTCACCCAATGAAACCAGTAGGGTTTATAAGCACGGACGGACCGACTCGCACTCGCAACGATTTGCCTGGGCAGGCTTAGATTCTCTAAGCGGTTTACCAGTACTCGTGTGTGGTCGGTTTCAGCTCTGCGTGGAAGCATCATGCAGCCCATCTGTTTCTTCAAGCCCCGATGGCGGGGGCCAGATGAATGCATGTAACGCCCTCGGTGTGCTATAATGGGCTAATATAGGATTGTTTAATTTACCTCTCAGTTTTGCCATTAGGAAAAGACATTGTAAATTTTACCGCGGAACCATTAAGAAAAGACATTGTAAATTTTACCGCGAAAAAAAAAACAAACTAAATTTTTAGATGAAAAAATGTGATATTTTTCTTATTTCTGTTCAAAATATAGATTGTGGGTACTCGTTAGAACCGCCTCATCGCGGCGGTTCTAACGAGTACCCTTAATCTATATTTTAGAGCAAAAATAAGAAAAATAATATTTACCCCTGTAATTGTGATATTTGTCTTATTTCTTTTGAAAATATAGAGTGGAGGTACTCGTTAGAACCGCCTCATCGAGGCCGTTCTAATGAGTACCCACAATCTTTATTTTAGAGCAAAAATAAGAAAAAGGTGGGCATAATTATATAGGCGTGTTTTCGTGATGCATAATCAGCAGACTATTGTTCCCATTTCCTGAATTTACATTCCTTCTACTTTCAGATAATGTGAGTTTCATAAGATTCCGTTATGAAAAAAGGTCTTTTCAGTTGTTTTTTTTTTCAAACGGGTTCAAACTAACTTATGAAAAACATCATTTTTTCACTATGTATGAATGCAAAATTACATGTAGTCATGGTTCCTGTAGCTTAAATTTATGATCTTTTCAAAGATATAAAATCTGCATTTCTATTAGGAAAAATGTGAGGCCATTTTTGCGAAACGCACATTTCGAACTGCAGTACTAATTCCTGTCAAACTGGCACTCCTCATGGTGCATTGAAATTCCTCCATTAAGACCACCTACAATTAAGACCAATTCTGCATTGCAAACCTTATTTAGTCGGTTTCAGTTATTCTGTCTTTGTGATTTCTGCATTTAGTGTCCTCTGATCAGAAACCCCATTTTGGGTTTATTCAAAATTAGTCTTAAAGACCACCCTTGAACAGTCACAAAGTTGGTCTTATTCATTACGAAAACACGTTTATACATTGTAAATTTTACCGCCGAAAAACGAACATTTTAACATGAAAATTGTTATTTCTTATTTTTGCTCAAAATATAGATTGTGTGTACTCGTTAGAACCGCCTCATCGAGGCGGTTCTAACGAGTACCCACAATCTATATTTTAGAGCAATAATAAGAAAAATAATATTTATCCCTGTAAACCCCAATTTTTCGAAACAAAAGTGGGGTTCAAGGGGGTCAAAATTATATAGGCTTGTTTTCGTGATGCACAATTAGCAAATTATTGTTCACATTTCCTGAATTTACATTCCCTCTACTTTCGGATGATGTGTGTTTCATAAGATTCCGTTGTAAAAAAGTGAGGTCTTTTTTTTGACAAACTGTATGCCCCTCTTTCTAATAGTGACTGTGGGGAATCGCTCCCAAACTATGTTTCGGGTTCAAAACTACAGTGATGACGGGGGCGTTAAAGCTCAAATCAACCAACCTAAATAACTTACGAAAAACATCATTTTTTTCTATTTGTATGAATGCAAAATTACATGTACTCATGTTTCCTGTAGCTTAAAGGGGTTGGCTCATTAAGTGCCAAAAATGGCCCAACTTCAGAAATACTTGACACTTTGGCTACATAACATTTCAAGCATGATACATAGTAAAAAAAATTGTTTTACTCTATTGGGGTCTGAATGACGTCAAAATTTTGACGCAAAGGTTGTAAGTATCTAAATATCTATAATCCCTTTTGAATATATAACATACATTGTTTTTGGCCATATGTGAAATGAGGACTTCGTATACATTTGAAAGCCAATTTAAAAACTTCAGTGTGACTCTTATCATTGCCCGAGTCATGTAAAATGAACATGTAGTCCAATTTTTAATTTTCAGAACCAAATGACATGCTGATTTACTCCACCCACATAGTATATAAATGACCTATGGTACTGGCAATGTTGAACATACGCCTTAAAGTGTATAATTTGTATCAGTTCAGAAGTTTGTGAATTAAAGACAATTCAGTTATACACTTATGTTCAACTAATACATTCATTACAGGGTGGAATCTCAGAAAATCAACATTACCATAGCAACTATAATACAAGCAAATCTACAGATATAGTTCAATGATCACAGAAGTCTTTATAGAGTTTCCAGTTGTACATAATAAGATGGTTAATAATGTTCTATAAACAGAAATCTTATTCAAACAAATACATTGTGTTCATTAATTGCATGCCATAGATAAATATATAACATCGGTTACCATGGCAACAGTAAGTGAACATAATAGGTCATTATTTGTAGATTATTGTAGTTTGGGTAGATGAAACAGTGAAAGACCTCAAATCACGCGGAGAAATGACTTATAGACATGCCATGTATGCTCTTTTTTTGGACTGCGATGGAATTGTGGTCCTAGTACCTGTACCTGAGAAGTGTCACAGGATTATTTTATAAAGAAAAAATATTTTTGCTGTCGTGGATCACTATGTTGCAAAGCGCCTACGTGCAGGTGAGCGCGGTCTACATATTCTTCATGACAAAAGCCCTGCACAAAGGTCAGCCGTTGGAGGAGTTGAACGTTAAAACATTACCAGACCTTCTATCTGTGATTTCTTGCTCAACCAATATATTAAAACTTGTAAAACTGCAAAGAAATTGCAGGCTTTTGATTGCACAGCGCCAGGGCAATTATATACCATATATCACGTGAGCAAAATTATATACCCCTCTCGCGCTTACCTTCGCTGAATTGCGATGTCCGCCATTTTAGATTTACTGCATATGATAAAAATATAAGCAAAATAATTTTTATTTGATTTGATTTAAACTTTTGATTGATTTTCATTCATTCGGTACTTTATTTCATTGTTTTCTGTTATAAAACTTTCATTTTAACATGATGTAAACATTTCCCACTGAGCGCCTTATCAACGTAGTGGTTTCATGACATCACATATACACATCCACTTCTCACGACGTCCGCTTCAACAAAAAAAATTGGAACGATGGACAAAATGTCATGAAAAACTTTGCAGTATAAAATAAATTCGTTATATTTTTTATTCTTGATGGGAAACATGGGCTCATATTCCCCGCCTTAAAGCGACATACTGTATGCCCTCCCCTTACGGCTCGGGCCAATATCGCTCTCGGGGGGGGATATGATCCAATGTTCCCCGTCAAGAATCAAAATAATTTATAATGTCTGCGAGGGTGTCCTTTTGATAGCTGTCATACCCATGGCAGTACGTTGTTCCAGTGTTATAAACCGTTTACCCCAAAAGGACGTCGGAGTGGATCAAAAGACTGGGAAAGTGCGCACAGGTTAAGGGAGACACCAGTTAGTTTTGACCAGGTAATCCGTATATTTACAAGCCGCATCCACTACTAATATTTTTCAAACGCCCCTCGTACACATCAACTATTTTGTTTAGATTTTTAACAGCGACACTAATGTACAGGAGCATTACATGGTATTTATGATTCCGTGTAATAAACAACCAAGTAAAAATCATAATACACATTTATAAACGTGCAAAAAATAATAATAAAGAGGATCTTACACAAGTCATTTCATATGAAACAAGCTTTTGGCGAGTATCATACACTTCATGAGTGTGAGATTTATAATATCACATTCTAAAAACTAGATTCAATGGTAAACGGATTTCAACAGAAAATCCTGGGTAATCACGGACGGTGTAATGACGTTACACGCCGTAACCATGTGTTATTTCACAGGTGGTCTTATGATTTTTCATGACATATAGAGTTTTCAGAATTTCCTTGCCTTTTTTCATAGAACAAGATGTGTTTGTGAAACACTGATGCCCCCGGATAGCGCATGTTAAATATGAAAGCAGTATCACTAAGCAATCGAAAGGTATGGCCAATGTTCAAGTCTTAAAAAAGCAGGTCAATGTCACAAGGTAAAAAATTATGGGATCGTTGTAAAGGTCATGTGACATAGAATACACAAGTGAAATATGAAAGCCCTATCACTTACCAATCGAAAGTTATGGCCAGTGGTAAAGTTTTTAAAAAGTAGGTCAAACGTCAGGGTCAAGATCACGAGGTAAAAATTATGGTACCACTAGAAAGGTCTTGTGAAAAGGAATGCACATGTTGAATATGAAATCCATACCACTTACCAATCAAGAGTTATGGCCAATGTAAAAGTTTTTAAAAAGTAGGTCAAATGTCAAGGTCTCGAGGTCAAAAATTATGGTACTACTAGAAAGGTCTTGTGAACACGAATGCACATGTGACGAATGAAAGCCCTATCACTTACCAATAGAAAGTTATGGACTATGTTAAATGTTTTAAAAGAGTAGGTCAAGGTCAAGGTCACGAGGTAAAAAATTATGGAACCATTAGGAAGGTCTTATTACAAGGAATGCACATGTGAAATATGAAAGCCCCACCACTTACCAATCGAAAGTTATGACCAATGTTAAAGGTTTTTAAAAAGTAGGTCAAATGTCAAGGTCAAGGTCACGTGGTAAAAATTATGGTACCACTAGAAAGGTCTTGTAACAAGGAATGCACATGTGAAATATGAAAGCCCTATCACATATCGATCGAAAGCTATGGCCAATGTTAAGGTTTTTAAAAAAATGAAAAAAGTAGGTTAAAGGTCAAGGTCATCAGATCAAAAATTATGATACCACTGGAAATGTCTTGTGATAAGGTATACACCTGTGAAATATGAAAGCTCTGTCTATTACCATTCAAAAGTTATGCTCAATGTTAAGGTTTTTGTAGACAGACAAACGGACAAACAGACAGACCAAAAACAATATGCCCCCGAATCTCGATTCCGGGGGCATAAAAATGGTACTATTTATAACATGTAGTCTGCTCAAAGATTATGGCCCGATTTGATGAACATAGTCTTTTGTCAGACAGACAGCGTGCATGTAGGATAATGAGCGGTTGTGAAACTCAGTTGAGCACGGTTATTAATGATTGGGTTAAATCATGGACAAAAAGGGACAGATGGACACATTTTATTCAGGACGAGAAGGCTTTCGACATCCATGAACTCCAAATTATTTGGTTAAAGAATTGGGAAGAAGGCTTTCAGCTGGATAGATTCCTTTCTTTGCTATAGAAAAACAGCGCATTGTTGTTAATCATCTTGGTCAAAGAGTGGGCTTCAGTTTTGTTTGGGGCCCCACAAGGGACTGATCTTGGTCCATTGTTATTCTCCCTGTATACATTAATAATATTCCACTGTCATTAACTAAGAAATAAGACTGTTCGTAGCTGACTGTGTTTGCTACCGGTAAATTAGAGATACAGAGAACTGACTGAAACTTCAGAATGATATAGATAATGATGCTGGACATAAAAATGGGGCATGATATTTCAGTCCGTTTAATGCAATATTACGCAGATAACTAGGAAGAGAACCAATAAAATTGAGGCTTCTTACACTTCAGAGGAAACGATCCTCGAGAATGAGTACCTTGGTGTGACAATCACACGCGATTTGAGATAGAATACACACATTGACAAGATGTGTACTAAGGCGAACACCAAAACCCGTGTTTGAAACATATTAAAACTCACATGCTGTTTGACAACATGGATTTCGAACTTTTGATATCACAAGATTGACCTCACGTTGCGCGACGTAACGTTATCGCCCTGCTATGATGACGTCAGCGAATCATTGCTTAACTGGCGTCATCGTAGACAACATTCTGAACAAGCCGCCATATTGGTTTGTCAGTCGCATTGGAACAGTTAATATGGTGTTTCAATGGAGCTTTGGTGCGTTTTCGTGGCCATTTGACATTGAACTCGAAAGTTATGCAAGAAAAAATAACAATCATCCATGGTTATTTCATTGCAATTACATTTGCAGAGTCCCTCGGACTCGACCTAGCTGCCTAATGTTAAAATGTATTTAGCTGCCTTGTGTATAAAAAAAAAACATTGGTGCTCCTATATCGAAACGTTTTCAACGTTGTTCAAACATGGATTTAACGGTGAGTGGTTGCTGGGAATTCCACTACACTGCTAGCCTGGGAATCTGTATCCGAGCTGTCTATTGTCTCAGGCAAGTCATTGGCAAACTGATACGAATTGGACCGTACTTTAAAGCTTAGTGGTTTCTTTCGGCCATAGGGCTTGTGATCTCTTTTCTTTCAACTTAATGTCTGGTAAATGTCCCACAAAATTGGAAGCAACGTCTCTAAAATGAACTGAATAGCATTGATCGGGGCGTAAAACCTTAAATAAAAAGCAGGCCTGATGAATAAAATCGCGCCTGGTGCTAAAAGCAACGGAAAGCAAACTCAGTCACTAAATCCGTTTTCGCTTGTGAAAAAGTTGGCAAAAAGAAAAATGATGTGTATCAGCATATGTAAACATATGTTGAAGATAGATAAGAATTATTTAGAAAGAAATAAGTAAAAAAACGAAAAAAATAAATAAATAAACAAGACACACACCGTATTCGAACCCGGGTCTCCGGCGGAGAGTCAACGTCGTTGCTATTCGCGCTATAACGACTTTCCATGAACGCAGCGATTATATCTATTATCAAAACGTAAGTCGTCATTGTGATTTTTACTATAAAATGCCAAAAATGTTATTAATTTGCCTGGAAATCAAATTAAAACATTGGAACGATTACGTGCTTGTAGTCTGGTCAAAGTAGAAGTAAAACAAAGATCAGGAATTGATACAATTAACTTACTCCATCCATAAAAGACACCAAAGGGAAAGAAATACAAACATTAAGCGACCAGACCATAATGGAAACCTAAACAAAGGAAGGCCATATGGACAGTTACTTTCCCACAAAATGGCCATATGGCCATCCAAAATTAAAAGACACAAGTGATACACACAGTAAGTAACAAACAACAACATAAATAAATCGCCACAGAAGAGCCGCCTTGGAACGGTCAGTGGAAGATTTCCACTGGGGGGCTTAAATCGATTTTACGTGGCCACAATCCTCGCCCTTACTTCCGTCGCGATTTAGACAAATAATGTGTTCAGTCCGCATGAAGGCCGCCTAACTCATCAGTGCAACATCTCCGTGAACACAAAAAATCAAAGAACCACAGAGGTGAGACAACGGTGAGGACTCGACAGCAAGAAACCACTGAAATGCTGGAGCAAAAGAAAACCAACAGTTATTAGACTCCGATGGGCCCGACCAGAGACAGAGCATCAGGCACCAACCAACATTACCAAGAATTAGATCTCTCTAATTCCCAATAAGCCTTTACGTTGGAGCCGTCATAGAATCTGAGGCCTGACCCACCGGCGTGCAATTAAAGAGGGAAGCAAAGTTGCCAACCGTGATTGGGTTATCTACCATGCATGCAGTCTGTCGTATAATATCCATGTTGTACCCAATCTTTTTATATCGAAGAATGATTTTACGAAATTGGGTGCTGAAGTCATTGCGGTTATATATTTTTCTGAATTTATATACTAAGTCACCATAAAATTCGGGTTCCGATAGACCTTGTTGCAGAAGAGATTCATGTCCAATATTGAATTTTGAAATTAAATCAGAATGGCGTCTATAAAATTTTCAAAATGCTTTGCGTAGTTTATGGTACCGATAACCCTGATTAAGGAGTTTAGCCGTTAATAATTTATTACGAGTGTTGAAGTCAGTTACATGACTACACACTCTAGCAAATCGAATTAATTGCGAAATATAAACGCCATAGGATGGCGCACGAGGAACATCACCATCCAAAAAAGGAAAATTTACAATCTCAAAATCAAAGTCATCGCTTTTATCATAAATTTTGCACGAAACAAACCCATCTACAATAGATAGATGTAAATCCAAAAACGGGGCCTCGGTATCAGAAGAATTTGCTTTGTTTAATTGAAGTTCTGGGGGGTAAATCTGACTGATCAAAGTAGAAGTAAAACAAAGATCAGGAATTGATACAATTAACTAAGTCCACCCATAAAAGACACCAAAGGGAAAGAAACACAAACACAAAGTTAGCAAGACAGAATTCTGGTAAATACAGGATGTCGAGGCAGCTACGTAGCAGACATGGTAGACATATAGTAGATTTTAACCGGGCCGTTTTATTGTCCGGAAAACTTCTGCTCTAGTGTTTGAGAAGTAGCAGAACTGGCCTTACCTACTTTTATCTCAGTTTGATGTCAGTCGAATGAAAATTCAAGGTCCAGTTTTCGCAAATAAAACCGTTTCCATGATGTTTTTGGATACATAACTTCCATTTCGTTGCATGCAAGATCGCGTCAACTACATGCCTACATCAAATCATATTTTTTAAGATTTCACCACCAGCACAGCTGTCGACAATCTTAAGATTTTTTGACTTAACAAAAACAGGGACAACATTTTGTAATTTTATGGTCGTCGAGGCCTGTGCTGTTATTTAATTTTATATTTCAAAAACCAAAAAGCTCACAAAATGGACGATTTGTGTTATTGAAGGTGTTTTCAGATACCTTTCCTGCCTTTACTAAACATAGAAATTAATTTCAAAACGCAAAGTTATAAAGTTTAATACTTCGTTTGCAAATATACACGCCATACATATTTCATTACACTTGAAAAATCAGAAAAATGTTGGGCCAATTATGACATTTTGTGAGTCAAACCCTTTATGATCTTTTTGCATGTCTATTACGAACATAAGCTCCGCAAGCGGGGCATTATACGCCCGTGGCAATTAGTAAGATGGAGCATATATATACTGACTGTTGTACACGTTTGGGTTTGTGGAATGTAACCAAGGAACAATATGTGCTCCATATATTCTTACCTGGCACTATTAATAACCCTCAATAACCTGTCTCGAACAAATGTTCATGGTCGGTAATAGATGGTGGACCATGACCTCAAAATAATATAGCCATAACTCTGGCAATAAGTGGTGGACTGTAACCATGAAATGATCTACGCTGCTCCGAATCATAGTCTAACTATACGTAAAGTTTCAGGTTCGTCAGATATAAAATGTGGGAGGCATTATCCGGAAACAAAATATGTTCAGAAAAATATTTGAAACGGGAATAACTCTGGCAATATTTGGCAGACTGTTACCTCAAAATAATATGCACTGTTCCACATCATGGTATTACTATATGAAAAGTTTCAGCTTCATCAGATGAAAAACATAAGAGCAATTATCCGGGAACGGAATGTTTAGAAAAATCTGTGAAAGAGGTATAACTCTGGTAATATTTGGCAGACCGTAACCTCAAAATAATATGCACTGTTCAATATCATGGTCTTACTGTTTGTAAAGTTTCAACATCATCGGATCTAAAATGTTGTAGGAGTTATCCGGAAACCACCCGCAACTATTATTGACATTTATGCCGTTGGCGCAAAGGATTAAAGCCTTTTACTGTGCGCTGACCTTCTCGGCTTACCTGTACAGAATGTCTTGTTGGAAATAGCAGGCGCTTTAATGGAAACTATTTTGAAACAAATATACTTATATTTTTTTTTCAATTTGACAAACAAGTTCCGATTTAATCTAATTGTCCGTTTAAATACCTTCAAAAAGATATCAAATAAGTGGAACTTTTATTTAATTAGCTGCCGGCATTTTTATTTTCAAATTAACAACCCTTAATCCTTATATGAAGCATACAAAACTGTGGAAAACCAACGACAGTACCCTATTTTAACGGCTAAAATTTTCACTTTCTGTTAAAAATGCAAACAATCGCCCGTATCAGACGCAATGTGGTTACAATATTGTGCACTTTGGTAGCAATTTAAATATTTCAAAATTATATTTAGTAGCGGCATTTTGCGATTGAATTTGGAGCTTCTTCAGAAAAAGCTTTATCGTCTACACACGCGTGTAATCCCAAAGCGTGTCATTCACCGTCGACCGTGAAATGAACACATCTTCGCCTGGGCATCTTCTTGGAATGTAAATCAATCTAAAATGCGGTATCTGATCTGCGTCTTTATTTATTTATTTATTTATTTATTTATTTATTTATTTATTTATTTATGTGTTTTATTCTAAAATGGGATGTCTGATCTGCGTCTTATTTATTTATTTATTTATTTTTCATGACCCGATTAGATTTTTTATACTTACTAAGCAATTTAAACAAGCATTGCTAGTAAAAATATTACAATTGAAAGAAAGAAAGAAATGTGTCGTATGTGCAGGCTAATCTGACATTTCGCTGTTCGCATTTTCGCATTTCTGATATTTTGCTGTTCGCACATTGTTTTGATTGAATACAAGAACACAAAAGAGATGGTTGTATTTTTCCTTTTCGTAACACACTTCTGATTATTAATTCCGTCTGGTAAACCAGATAATAGCCGTTAAAGAGGCCATTAATGCCCATGTAAATTGTTTTGTATTCATTATTATTTCCTTGATTATGTAAAAGTGATTGTTTCGCAATACTTATCACAAAGCGTTTGTTTGGCAATACTTATTACAAAGTGAAATTATAAACTGAGTAACAAATGCCAATTAAAGTGTTTGTATAGAAGACTTTAGGCACTTTCACTTCCTGGCAACGGCAGTCCGATTTTCGCGCATGCGCAGTTTGTGTAGGGCAAAAAGTCTCAAGTATAAAGTGAAACAACACTGTATTTTTGTAAATATTGCTTGAAAATGAGTCGCTATGCGAAAACAATTATCGTCATAACACAACAACGGTAGAACAACAAATTAAAAATACTGTGGAAAAAGATTTTCCATATTTTACATGTACGGATGTATGGTCAAAATCGAGCGAATCTGATACGTCTTTGTTATGGCACAAAACAGCCAACTGTTGAGTTCGGTTATGTCTACCATACCTCTTTGATAATGTCATTTGCTGGGTTTGTGAACTGTGAGTCCGGTTCACGCCATAAATTGAGCCGAAAAAGTGACTGCTTGCAAAAACCAGAGTGTGCATTCTACGCCTGCATTTAATGCCCGATTGGGAATGTAGCAGTCATATCTTGCCTCGCCTATACTTCTTGAAAAAGGATGAACTTAAGTATACAGGTTAAGGTGTGACAGACATTATTATTTTACAGTACCACATATGAGAAACGGTTTGGTAAGATGTCCCAGCCAGCATCAAACTGCGGGCCAACGTCAGACCGACGGCGATACGACGTTGCCACCTCGTATCTCTGTCGACCCGACGCTGGAACGACATTCTATGCAGGCTGGGGTAGTATGGATAGGATGCTCCAAGCCAGTACAAAACGGCAGTTGAAGCCAACGCCGGGCCGACAGTGATACGACGTGGTAACACCGTATCGCTGTCGGCCTGACGCTAGCCCGACATTCTATGTGGGCAGGGGTAGTACAAGATGGGATGCTCCCAGTCAGCACAAAACAGCGGGCAAACGTCGCACCGGCAGCGGTTGTATCGCTGTCGGCCCGACATTCTTTGCTGGCTGAGCTATGACGTGGGAATCTCAGAAAGAAATTCAATACTCGAACATGACAGGATGAGGTTCTGGGGCGCTTGGTTTTGTTTTGATTGAATTGAGGTTTTACGTCCCCATCAACACTATTTAGTTATTTTGCATTTTGGAGACGTTGCTTCCAATTTAGTGGGACTTTTACCCGACACTGAGAGGAAATGACATCTCAAGCCCTGTCGCCCAATGGAACCAATAAGGTTTATAAGCATGGACGGTCCGACTCGCACCGCTTTACCTGGGCAGGCTTAGATCCTCTAAGTGGTTTACCAGTACTCGTGTGCGGCCGCATTCAGCTCTTCGTGGAAGCAACATGCAGCCCATTTATTTCTTCAAGCCCCAATGGGCGGGGCTGTTGATAGCATTGTACGTCAATTGCAATTTTTATACATCGGATAAATTATGACAGATTGCAGTTTTTATAAACAAATGAAGACACGACCAGCATGACTAGGGTTACTGTTTTTAACAATTGTTTAGTGCTTTCTGCCCTACATAATTTGCGCATGCGCGAGAACACTGCAGTATGGGATTTCTTTTCCTTAGCAACCGATGGCGTCGTAAAGTCATCTATAGCCATAATACTACAACCAATCAATTAATAGAACATCTGTATACACAGTTAAAACATAGTTCGAAAGTACTTGCTTCTTATTCTTCTATATTATTTTAGTCACTGTTTTTCATCACGGCAACAAGCCGTGTTATGAACACCCCCTTCAACCATGCTTTGTATAGAGAAAACTGGGGTTTACTGTGGTATTCATTTTTAGCTCGTCTGTTTTTTGAAGAAAAAAAACTTTCGAGCTATTGTCATCACTCCGGCGTCTGCGTTGTCGTTGTCGTCGTCTGGCGTCGTCGTTCCAAAAAATCTTAACCTTGGCTATAACTTAAAAAGTATTAGACCTAGCCTCATGAAACTTCATACACACACTCATCATCACAAGAGCTACATTTTGACCAAGGACCATAACAACATTGTTGATTTTGGCTGAATTATCTCCCATTTTCCAATTTTTTTTCTGAAACACATTTTTTGCTCTCATTTTAATACTATTCACAACAGAGCCTTCAAACTTCACATGAATGTTCCTTGGGACAAGACCTTTTCAGTGATACCACACTTTTTGATCTGTGACCTTGACCTTTGAACTTTGACCTATTTTTCGAAAATTTAACCGAAAACCTTAACCTTGACCATATTTCCAAAAGTATTTGGCCTACCTTCATGAAACTTCATACACATACTCACCATCACAAGAGCTACATTCCCTACAAGTTTTATAACTCCATCTTGCAATTTGATTGAATTATCTCCCCTTTTCTCTCCGTTTTTTTTTAAATTGTTCTTGTCTCTTATTTCAATACTATTCACAACAGAGCCTTCCAACTTCACATGAATGTTCCTTGGGACAAGACCTTTTCAGTGACATGGAAAAACAGACGAGCATGGCGCCGCTTGCGGTGCTCTTGTTTTTATTTCTTCCCCAAGACATAGGTTGTGGGTACTCGTTAGAGCCGCCTCGATGAGGCGGTTCTAACGAGAAAACAAAACCGGTTTTGGGTATCGATAAGTTTCATTAACAAATTAACTGTTTTTGAGATATCAAGAATACCCTACTATGCCGCACGGATGTGTTATCGTAATTATCCCCACGCTTTTCAAAGAAAAAGTGGGGATATTGTAATTGTCTCCGTCGTCCGTACGTCCGTCCGTCCGTCTTACCGGACAACTCCTCCCACACTTTTATAGCTAGAAACTTAAAACTTTGGGAACTGATAGGTCTTTGGTCTGAGGAGTGCATGACACTTTCGGAATTTTGATCCTACCCCTAGGGGCCAGGCCAGGGGGTGGGGTGCCCCGGGGGTAAAAAATCAAAGTTTTCAGAACCTGGTTATGTGACATATTAAATCGAACGGCATAATGAGTAGGATACATAACAATCAAAATTTGACCCCTAGGGTCAGGTTTGAGGTCACCAGAGGTCAAAAACTTGGATTTTCGCCCCCATAACCCCTTTTTTAACGATTACCGGACAACTCCTCCTACGCCGTTTCAGATAGAAACCTGAAACTTTGGGAACTGATAGGTCTTTGGTCTGAGGAGTGCATGACACTTTCAGAATTTTGATCTTACCCCTAGGGGCCAGGCCAGGGGGTGGGGTTCCCCGGGGGGTAAAAAATCAAAGTTTTCAGAACCTGGTCGTGTGACATATCAAATCGAACGGCATAGTGAGTAGAATACATTACAATCAAAATTTGACCCTTAGGGTCAGGTTTGCGGTCACCAGAGGTCAAAAACTTGGATTTTCACCCCCGTAACCCCTTTTTTAACGATTACCACATAACTCCTCCTACGCCGTTTCAGATAGAAACCTGAAACTTTGGGAACTGATAGGTCTTTGGTCTGAGGAGTGCATGACACTTTCGGAATTTCGATCCTTCCCCTAGGGGCCAGGCCAGGGGGTGGGTGCCCCGGGGGTAAAAAATCAAAGTTTTCAGAACCTGGTCTAGTGACATATCAAATCGAACGGCATAATGAGTAGAATACATAACAATCAAAATTTGACCCCTAGGGTCAGGTTTGAGGTCACCAGAGGTCAAAAACTTGGATTTTCACCCCCATAATCCCCTTTTTAACGATTACCGGATAACCCCTCCTACGCCGTTTCAGATAGAAACCTGAAACTTTGGGAACTGATAGGTCTTTGGTCTGAGGAGTGCATGACACTTTCGGAATTTGGATCTTAAGATTGGGTGGGAGTTGCAATTGAGAACGTATATAGTGGCGTATCTTTAAAAAAAGCGTGGGGATATGCGATGGCGTGCCATCGACTGCGCGATTCTAGTTTATTTATTTACGATTTATTTATTTAAAATTTATTTATTGCTCAATACGTTGATTGATGGTACTATTTAGAACCAGCTCATTCTGATTTGTTTTTAATTTATTTATGCATCACGTGAACATGTCCGTGAAATGAAGACCCCCTTAAACCCCAGTTTATAAAGAGAAAAAAAGGATTTACGGGGGTATTCATTATTTTTCTTATTTCTGCTCCAAGACATAGGTTGCGGGTACTCGTTATTCAATGAGGCACACACAACCTATGTTTTGAGCATGATTTTGACTTAATAAACACAAAAACATAGAAAGATTTCAATTTGGCGTTTCTTTGCCCATAATCAACGTTTTATTACACTCAGGGGAAAATATCACGGGTATTTGAACAGAAGACAATTATCGCTTTTATGACACGTGGATTGTGTTTTGCGTTCCGGCTACCGACCGTCAGGAAGCCCGAAGATTAATGGACACGCGTGCCCGTATAATGGATTACCTTATTTCCGGAAAGATTGTGTCATGGGTACTACTTTGCATTCTTAAATATAGATTGTGGCTACTCGTTAGATTAAATATAGATTGCGGTTACTCGTTAGATTACATATTGAACCGCCTCGATTTTAACGAGTACCCACAATCTATATTTTGAGCAGAAATAAGAAGAATATTACAAGTTTTCATCTTATTTTTTTTTATTTTTTTTTTCGTTTTTTTTTTGGTGGTAACGTTTTCAATTCCTTTGTATAGGCGTGTTTTCGTAATGTATATTGCAGATATGCAAGTGATTGGTCCCTTTTGATAAATCGGCCAATTTGTTGTTTGTTATTGTCGGCATTTTGAACATATTCCTTTACATTAACAATCGATAACGGCCCCGCCCATCGGGGCTTGAAGAAATAGATGGGCTGCATGATGCAATTACACGCAGAGCTGAAACCGACTGCACACGAGTACTGGTAAACCGCTTAGAGGATCTAAGCCGGTGCGAGTCAGAACGTCCATGCTTATAAACCCTATTGGTTTCACTAGGCGGCAGGGCTTGAGATGTCATTTCATCTCAATGTCGGGTAACAGTCCCACAAAATTAGAAGCAACGTATCCAAAATGACCTATGTAGTGTTGACGGGGACGTTAAACCTCGAATCAAACAAACAAATTAACAATCAATGAACCTTTCTTTCCAGAATAAATATTTGATGTTTGAATTTGCAGTATGTTATTATAGATAATTAAAATGGTTACAGGAATATAAAGAGTAATTAAAACCTAATGCTTCGTTTTATGTTTTTGATTAGTCACAGTTAATTTCAAACAGTGTAAGTAAGCATTACCTTACATGGATATGTTACAATATTGAATGATCATTGTGACCATTATGATAACACATCCGTGTGAAGTAATGCATTCTTTAGGTTGCAGAAAACGGTTATTAAAAAAATTGCGTCATAGTTTATTACTACTTTAAATATAGGTTGTGGATCTTGTTAGAACCGCCTCGCTTCTAACCGCGGTACCCACAACATATGTTTGGGACAAAAGTAATAGAAAAATATATATGTATGTTCCAGCAAACCACAGTTTTCTCTATATAAAGTTGGATTTAGAAGGGGTGTTCATCAGTGACATGGACTTGTTAACATTATAATGATAGTCAAGCAGATTTAAGTGCATTTTGGACGGGAAAGCCAAAACATGGACACTTATGCTGGAAACAGTGCATGCTCAGATCAGGTCGAGCTTAGATCAGGGCCTTTGCTGTCAACCCATTACGGCCTCCGCCCAACGGGGCTTCATCACCTGAATGAGTCCGTGAAACGAACACCAAATTAAACCCCAATTTATATAGATAAAACTGGGGTTTACGGGGGTACAACTGTGTCTCTTATTTCTGCTCCTAGACGTAAGTTTTGGGTCTTCGTGCGGTTCTAACTAGCACCCACGACCTTTGTTTTAAGTATAAATAAAAATAATATCACAAATTTTCATCAGAAAGATGACCTTTATTGAGGTATAAAAAATGCACTATATCACACGGGTGTTTTATCGTGATGTGAAGAAATAGATTGGGCTGCATGATGCTTCCACGCAGAGCTGAAACGGGCTGTACAGGACATGAGTTTTAGTAAACTGCATGGGGGCTCTAAGGCTGCCCATGAAAAGTGGTGCGAGTTGGACCGTCCATGCATATAACCCTACTGGTTTCATTGGGTGGCAGGGCTTGAGATGTCATCTCAGTGTCGGGTAGAAGTCCCTCAAAATTGTAAGCAACGTCCGCAAAATGACCTATACAGTGATGACGGGGACGTTAAGCCTCCAATCAAACAAAACTGTCAACCCATTAAGAAAACATATCCTTGTGACAATGTTTTCTTTCTTATCTTCGGAATGTTAATTTATATCTTAAAAAAAAGCACATTATTTTTATGATGAACAATACAATGTCTTGGTGCGGATAACACACACATTGTAACCCTCTAAACCTCTCTTTTCTGTATATAATGTAAAGTGGGGTTTACAGGCTTTTTTATTTCATTGACTTATGAACACGTTGCTTTTCCAAACAATGCAGTTTTAAATAATGCAATCTGACATCCATTAACTATAAATGTTTTTTTTTATCACATTCCAGAAAAAAAAATGGATTTATGAGAACCGATAATATTTTAAGTACAAAAAGGCTCAATTTTAACCGTTTGACAAAAAGAGAATTTTTCTCGCTTAAAGTACCAAAACACGCATTTTTAAATTAACTAGACGTATCTATCGTTCAATATCCCCCGGGGTCATTTTCACACACAGCCGGATTAAAACACAATATTTATTACACGATAGGTACACGATAGGTACCTATCGTAGGCCTCAGTCAAAGGGAGACAACCCAATATTGACTTTCTGTGCGACTGTCACGGTTGAAAGTCATCGGGCTAATGTCAGATATAGTTGGCCATGAGATATAGTTGGCCATGGCAAAATGTTTACATAATTTGTCACAGGGGCATAACTCTATTATTAGTTGCTGGACCATAACCTCGAAACAATATGCGCTGCCCCACATCATGGTCTAATAATATATTAAGTTTCAGTTAAATCGGATGTAAAATGTAGGAGTCATCCGGAAACGAAAAAATTATAAATATGCGCTGCCCCACATCATGGTCTAACTATGGATGAAGTTTCAGCTTGATCGGATGTAAACTGTAGGAGGAGTTATCCGGAAACAAAAAGTTTACAAAAAAATCAAAGGGACATAACTCTATAATTATTTGATGGACCGTAACCTCGAAACAACATGCGCTACTCCACATCATGGTCTAATTATGTATGAAGTTCCAGCTTGATCGGATGTAAACTGTAGGAGATTTCCGGAAACGAAAAGTTTACAAAAATTTCAAAGGGGCATAACTGTATTTTTATTTGGACCGTAACCTCGAAACAATATGCGCTGCCCCACTTCATGGTCTAACTATGTATGAAGTTTCAGCTTGATCAGATGTAAACTGTAGGAGGAGTTATCCGGAAACGAAAAGTTTAAAAAAAATAAACGGGGCGTAACTCTATTAATATTTGGTAAACCGTAACCTCGAAACAATATCCGCTGCCCCACACATGGTCAAACTATGTATGAAGTTTCAGCTTGATCGGAGGAGTTATCCGGAAACGAAAAGTTTACAGACGGACGGATGGACAGACGGACGGACGCCGTGGGGCATAACATAATACGACCGTTTTTCAAATACGACCGTTTTTCAAACGGGCGTATAAAAATGTGAGGCCATTTTTGCGAAAGCACTTTTAGGAAACGCACATTTCGAACTGCAGTACTAATTCCTGTCAAACTGGCACTCCTCCTGGTGCATTGAAATTCCTCCATTTAGACCACCTACAATTAAGACCAATTCTGCATTGCAAACCTTATTTAGTAGGTTTCAGTTATTCTGTCTTTGTGCTGTCTACATACAGTGTCCTCTGAGCAGAAACCCACCTTTTGGTTCTATTCACAATTAGTCTTAAAGACCACCCTTGAACAGTCACAACGTTGGTCTTAATCATTACGAAAACACGCCTATACAAATACATTGTAAATTTTACCGACGAAAAACGAAAGTTTTAAGATGAAAAATTCTTATGTTTGCTCAAAATATAGATTGTGGATACTCGTTAGAACTGGCACATCGAGTCGGTTCTAATGAGTACCCACAATTTATATTTTAGAGTAGAACCAAGACAAATAAGGCTCACCCCTGTAAACCCAAGTTTTACTGTATGAAATTGGGGTTCAAGGGGGTCCAAATTATATAGGCTTGTTTTCGTGATGAGACGAATTTTACTTAGTATAAAACGACAAAATGGAAAAAAAAACACACACACAAAAACAATTTATGTCATCTAGCTCTGTCTTCATTTTCCAGTGACCGCTTTTCGAAGGACCTTTTAAAGTTATGATAACACACCCGTGCGCTAAAGTGCAATTTTCACATCTCTAAAATGGCTACTTTTTTTATGAAAATCATTGATATTTTTCTTATAAATACTGCAAACATAGGTTGTTGGTGCTCGTTAGAACCGCCTCATTGAGGCGAAAATAAGAAAAATAATGTATACCCTCGTAAACCCAGTTTTCTCTGTATCAAGTGGGGTAGAGGGGGTGTTCATTTAACGGACTTGTTCACGTGATGGGTGACTCGATCTACGAATTAATGATCACCGCAATAAGAATTTCAATCTGGGTAGTTAAACGGCGATGCGTCACCGAAACCTTTAAACGTAATCTTTGACAGTAAAACCGACGATGTGTCTACCCTTAGGACAAAAGTCAATGCAGTTATCTCCATTCTAAGGCGCTAATTTATTTGCAATTTTTAAAAAAGATGTATATTTTGCCAAAAGTAGTAAGAGCTGTACCGCAAGTGTAAGCCAGTTCAAGCTACGTTACGTGATGACTCCATTATTCCGACAGTATATCGCGTCACAAATTTTGTTGACGGCCACCGATCAAACGTTCACGTGCATTAAAACCAAATCTACTGTTTATTATTGTAAGTAACATAAAAATAAAAAAAGCGGCCCCGCCCATCGGGGTTGAAGAAATAGATGGGCTGCATGATGCTTCCACGCAGAGCTGAAACCGACCGCATACGAGTACTGGTAAATCGCTTAGTGGATCTAAGCCTTCCAAGGCAAAGCGGCGCGAGTCGTACCGCCCATGCTTATAAACACTATTGGTTTCATTGGGCGACATTGAGATGTCATTTCATCTCAATATCGGGTAAAAGTCCCACAAAATTGGAAGCAACGTCTCCAAAATGACCTATACAGTGTTGACGGGGACGTTAAACATGAAATCAAACAAACAAACAAAATTAAATGTAATTCAGTTTTTCTGAAGAAGGCCACTGGCCGAAATATTAAAACTGAGTGGATATTAAAAATTGACAAAAAATAAAATAGCTTACCAATTACATGTATTTGAACACTATTTTTGCTGTTAAACATATTAATAAAATCATAAAGACTTCAGCTTATGTGACGAAAAGTTATGTTTTAATCACAAACAATATTTTTTGCAGTCCAATTTAATCTGTCTTGTAACAATTGCCCAAATATCAGTAAATGTTTGTTATAAAACCCATTGAACTTTTGAACACTGATCTCGCGACGGATTAGTTTCTATTAATACTATTGATGTGTGTGTGAATTCGGGTTTAACGTCGCTTTCAACAATTTTTCAGTCATATCACGACGGTGTCTGGTTGCTGTCTCACTGAAGTAGCATGTCCCAGACACATTACCTGATACCACACCGAGTCACATTATCCTGACACTGGGTCGACCAGTCCTAGCTCTACCCCGTCAATCTGTGTGTGTGTGAAATCGGGTTTAACGTCGCTTTCAACAATTTTTCAGTCATATCACGACGGTGTCTGGTTGCGACAGGGAGCTCAATGCTCACTTTTATCGTGCTGCCACACTGAAGCATAATGTCCCAGACAGCGTACATGATACCACACCCAGTCACATTATCCTGACACTGGGTCGACCAGTCCTAGCTCTACCCCGTAAATCTGAGTGCCAAGCGAGGAGCAGCTAGTACCATTTTTAACGACTTTGGTATGTCGCGGGCCGTGATCGAACCCGTGACCTCCCTTTCCCCGGAGCGGACACTCTACCAACTGAGCTATCGGGGCCGGTACCTCGTAAATCTGAGTGCCAAGCGAGGAGCAGCTAGTACCATTGTTAACGACTTTGGTATGTCGCGGCCCGGGATCGAACCCGTGACCTCACGTTCCCCGGAGCGGACACTCTACCAACTGAGCTATCGGGGCCGGTAAATACTATTGATAAATTATGTATTATTCTAATAATAAAGAATATATTCTGTTTTTTTTGAAAAATGTGTGACTGTTATACATGTAATACATACATGTAATAATAAAGTCTAAAAATTTACAAGTCGCAATTATCTCCCTTTCTATTAAAACAAAGGGTTGTCCGATCAGATAATTTTCTATTAGTGTTAAGTTGGTTCTTTATTCCTTATTCCATATTCCTTGTTCCTTATTCCTTTTTCCTTATTCCTTTTTATACCAATCTTTAAAATAAAGGTCCATTTTCGGCCCAATCGAAATAAGTCGATTTCACGTTTCGGCTCCTATCAAAATAAGTGCTAAAATAGACTCGGCATCACGGAAACACGCCTGTATAATTTTGACCCCCCCCCCCCCCCACCTTGAACCCCACTTTTATATAGTAAAACTGGAGTTTCCGGGGGTATACCTTAAGTTTCTTATTTCTGCTCTAAAATATAGATTGTGGGTACTCGTTAGAACCGCCTCGATGAGGGGGACATAACTCTCCGAAATATAGGCCGACCTCACCAATTTTTGAACCCAGCCAAGGTTTTATCACTTACTTACTAACATGTAAGTTACAAACGATCCGATGAAAAACTGAAGGGGCTATGGTGATGACAAGGTCAAAAATAGGCATTTTCAGCAGTAAAGTGGACGTGCATGTAACTCTACATTAGATGAGCCGAGCTTTTATCCCTGACTTACTTGTTTGTAAATTTCAAGAAGATCCGATCAAAACTGAAGGGGCTACAGTGATGACAAGGTCAAAAATAAGCATTTTCAGCAAAGGAGGGGACATCACTCCGTCAGTAACCGACCCACATCTCTAGTTTTCAAAGTTCATCCGAGCTTTTAACCCTGCCTTACTCGCATGTAAGTTTCAGGAAGTTCAAATTTAAACTGAAGTGGCTACGGTGATGACAAGGTCAAAAATCGGCATTTTCAGCAATCAAAAGGATGTAACTCTGATAAATTGGCCAACTTGGCCGGTTGTCGAACCCATCCGAGTTTTTATCTCCAGCCACCTACATATAAGTTTCAGAAAGATCCGATCAAAACTGAAGGGGCTACGGTGAGGACAATGTGAAAAATCGGCAATTTCAGCAATCAAACATGTGGGACAATTGTAATCCGCCTATTACCTGTGTCCGATTTAAACCGCGCGACAAAGTGTATAGAAATTAATAGGGCATGTGAATCTAAGACATGATTGAAAAAATACTAGGCTAGATAGCGAAAATGTGATTGAAAATTATAAAAATTCAATATTTTATCTTAATTTTGATTATAATTTTATATTTTTTAATTAAAATTTAAACTGGTCAATTTTGAAATGAAAATAGGACCCTTCGTCTCGTGAACCTCTCGTTTACAATAGAAAATTAGCAAAAACTCACGAGGGTGTCTGCTTTTATACTGTCATAATTAAATCATAAAATATGTTGTTAAAAAAAGTGACTTTAGATTCTTGAAGAAAAATGATTTTTCTTTCCAACAATATTAAACAATTGAAGATCAAATAAAAACAAAGTTGGTCATTTTCAGGTTGTTTTCTTGCCATTTTCAGTACTTTTAGCCGTCTCTTCTCATTGTATCTATTTATAGCTATCGGTTCTCATATTACGCGATCATCGGATTAAATCGGAAATGTCCGGGTTTTAGCTGGTTCAAGACGAATGTCAAAGTGAGCTGCTGAAAACGTTTTTGTTAATGACATTTAATGCTGAAATAAATTTATTTTTATTTCGTCTTATTTATATATTTACTGTTTTTGATTTTTTTTTTCTTGTTTCATATATTTTTTTCTGCATATGACTGATGCGCAATTAACAAACACTTCATATTGTTTACAAAGAAGTAGAAGAAAAAAAACAAACAAACAAATATTGATTTTTTTATTATTTTTATTTTTCGGGTACTTCACACACATGCTTAATTGGCAATTGTTGCTAATTACTGCCAATCATGCCGGTTGTGGGAATACTACTTAAAACCCTAAGGTACTTTTTCTGATCAGAGCCTACGTTGTGCGAAAGATCCAATGCTTCTTCATGCAGCAAGAGAAGTCTAGGATGCGCACGCTGATGTGATTCTTTGCTGGGCACACGTAAATTGTAGGGAGTGCTGTGCCCTGGTTCAAATATTATTTTCTGGGATAAATTGCATGTATTTACACATAGAAAAATAATCATCACGAAAACACGCCTATATAATTTTGAACCCTTGAACCCCACTTTCATATAATAAAACTGGGTTTTACAGAGGTAAACATTGTTTCTTATTTCTACTCTGTATATAGATTGTGGGTACGCGTTACAAAGTCTATATTTTGAGCAACAGAAAATTTCACAATTTTTCATCTTAAAATTTTCTCTTTTTCGGCAACAAAATTTACTGTGTAGTTGTACAGGCATGTTTTGTAATGTGTTGTCAGGGTTGCAAATCAAAATATATTTTAATGCTAAACAGTAATCAACAAAGTTTCGATTAATAGGCATCAATTAATACATGCATAGAATTTAAGAGTTGACACGCGCTGTGTGAATATTCAAACTAATCGCTTTATGGCCCGGAAGCCTTAATTGTTGACATGATATCGACAAACTTATGTTAGGTTATCTTTAGACAAACGTTCTCTGTAGTAAATGGACTCGGTCCAGTTAACGCTTTCCCTTTCACCCCTAACTTCTGTTAATTAGAATATTAGAATTGAGCACCCCCCCCCCCAAAAAAAAAAAAAAAAAAGAAAAAGGGTTGAGCACAATTCAAGTCTTTATATTATAACGAAATATATCCATATAACGCACAATGAACACTCTGATCAAATTGTGCAGATGCCAGGTTGGTCTGGGGTTTGTCATATAATCTTATTCGCTAGTTATCAAGTATCCTATTTTCTTCTCCAAGATATTACAGCGGTTTTGTTTGTTTGATTTGAGGTTTAACGTCCCCGTCAACACTGTAAAGGTCATTTTGGAGACGTTGCTTCCAATTTTGTGGGACTTTTACCCGACATTGAGATGAAATGACATCTCAAGCCCTGTCGCCCAATGAAACCAATAGGGTTTATTAGCATGGACGGTCCGCCTCGCACCGCGGTTCCTGGACAGGCTTAGATCCTCTAAGCGGTTTACCAGTACTAGTGTGCGGGCCGGATTCAGCTCTGCGTGGAAGCATCATGCAGCCCATATATTTCTTCAAGCCCCTATGGGCGATATTACAGCGGTCCTAACGAGTACCCACAATCGATGTTTTGGAGCAAGAATTAACACACTCGCGCGTCAACGTGCATTTTTTCATATCTCCAAAATAGCTATTTTTCTGATAAAACTTCGTGATAATTTTCTTATTTATACTGCAAACATAGGTTATGGGTGTTCGTTAGAACCGCCTCAATGAGCGCAAAATAGTGTATACCCGTAAACCCAAGTTTTCCCCTATACAAAGTGGGGTTAATGGGGTGTTCATATCACGGACTTGTTAACCTAATGTATGTATTTACAATTTTTTTAGGTAAATACCAAAAATATAATTTCATCGATTGTATTGAAAACATAAAACTTTTCACTCGTGCAAAAAAAAAAAGAAACTTTTCTAACGAGTGCGTTGAAAACGTCATAGTTTTCACGAGTGTTTCAGATATGCAAATATTTCACTGCTAATAGTGATTAACCCATTTCAGACTGGAAACCCCTAAACGGGTACCGTGGCAAACAGTGCAGGCCCAGATCAGTCGGCCCAGATCAGACTGATCTGGGCCTACACTGTTTTAAAAAAAATCAACCATTTTCCAAATAGGTTTTGAAGAAAATACAACCTGCCACCCCTAAATTTTGAAATGGACTCCTGCTATAGGAGGAAGATTCCACTTGGTACAAAAAGGGTTAAGTGATGTTAGGCCAGTATGGGTTCAACGGATTAAAAACCGATTAGTTGTCAAATGAAATGATTAAAAATGAAACAGTTTGCTTACTGTGTTCCCCTTTATTGCTTAACGAGGCCAACATAGCTTTTGTTTGTATTGGAATTTAGCGGTCCAGTCAACACTATTTTAGGTCATTTTTGAGCCGGTCAGTTTACCTATCCACTCTTTTCCTGGACAGGCTTATACGTAAGCGGTTAACCAGTACATTGCACATGCTTTCGCTCTCTGACGTGCGACTTAAAATAGCCGTTTCCCATCACGTAAAGCAAGTCCTTGAAGAAGCCATCAAAAACACGCTCTGTATTAACAGGGGCATACATTATTTTGCTCTTTCTGGTCCAAGACATAGATTGTGGGTACTCGTTAGAGCAGTCTCAATGATGGGTTTCAAACAGACCAGTGAAAGGCACGTGGAAAACAGCAGTGCAAAGCAACTGTACTTAGTAGCGTTTGTCAATCCGTCTCAAAAATATCAAAACTTTAACATTGAGTCAACTACGTTCTACTTAACACACATTGATCATCAAGGCCAAATTGTTCAAAGCAGCGTAAGTTAACCCTTTTTGTACCAAATGGAATCTTCCACATTATATACAACAGGACTCCATTTCAAAATTTAGGGGTGTCAGGTTGTGTTTTCATCAAAATATATTTGGAAAATGACTGAACTTTAAGCAAACAGTGCAGGCCCTGATCAGACGCCGCGTTCTGTGGCATCTGATCTGGGCCTGCACTGTTTGCCAAGGTACCCCTTTAGGTGTTTCTGGTATACTGAATGGGTTAATGAACTGGTTTATGGTCAAAACGTTAACTATTCAATAGGTACCTAATACTCTTGTATTTCTACTGGAAAATGTGAGGAGCTTTTTTGCAAATTTGATGCAACCCTATTCGCACTTTTTTTTTTTTTTTTTTTTTTTTTTGCTGTACAAAATGATAAAAAATTTAACGACTCGTGAACTAACGACTTCGCAAAAAAAAAAAAAAAAAATAAATAAATAAATAAAATAAAATAAATAAATAAAAGTGGCATTAGGTTATTTTATAAATGCGGCATAAAACAAACACTTTCCCTTACTATACTATAATATTTGAAAAGCAATTTAATCCGTATTATATATGAACCAATTAATCATCATATTTAGTTAAAACAAACATGCCACTGTAATACCCTTAAGCAATTGTCTGAGACAAGGATTAGCGGTCACAACCGATATTCATCGAAAACCGCCGACTATAGCCGAATTGCTTTAAAACAGGTGTCAAGTAGCGTAATTCTGGAAGCTACCTGGAAAAACTGCCAGTACAGGTTCGTTCCCTTGATTTCCCTTGATTTCATATGGCCGAACTTTTCCCGTATGGGGACGTAACTCTAAGTTAAATGGGCCGATTTGGCCGGTATTCAAACTCATCCAAGTTTTTATCCGCAGCCACCTTGCATATAAGTTTCAGAAAGATCCGATCAAAACTGAAGGGGCTACGGTGATGATAAGATCAAAAATCAGCATTTTCAGCAATCAGGGACGTAACTCTATGATAAATGGGCCGACTTGGCCGGTTTTCAAACCCATCCGAGTTCTTATCCCCAGCCACCTTACAAATAAGTTTCAGAAAGATCCGATCAAAATTGAAGCGGCTACGGTGATGACAAGGTAAAATAATCGGCATTTTCAGCAATCAAAGGGACGTAACTCTATGATAAATGGGTCAACTTGACGGTTTTAGAACTCATCCGTGTTCTTATCCCCAAGCCACCTTACATATAAGTTTCAGAAAGATCCGATCAAAACTGAAGGGGCTACGGTGATGCCAAGGTCAATAATCGGCATTTTCAGCAATCATAGGGACGTTACTCTATGATAAATGGGCCGACTTGGCCGGTTTTCGATCTCATCCGAGTTTTTATCCCCAGCCACCTTATATATAAGTTTCAGAACTGATCAAAACTGAACGTGCTACGGTGATGACAAGTATTTTCCCATTGTAAGACCTTGTGGTTGCCATAGCAAAACACGCATATACAAATACATTGTAAACTTTACCGCCAAAAAACGAAACTTTATAGATGAAAAATTGTGATATTTTTTATTTCTGCTCAAAATATAGATTGTGGGTACTCATTAGAACCGTCGCATCGAGGCGGTTCTAACGAGTACCCACACTATATTTTAGAGCAGAAATAAGAAAAATAAGTATTACCCCTATAAACCCCAGTTTTACTATACAAAAGTGGGGTTCAAGGGGGTCAAAATAATATAGGCGTGTTTTCGTGATGTCGTGCGATTTCGAAAAAAAGCTTATGTCATCAATGCCCCACCAGAGGCATGCTACAGATGAGAAATGGTTGAGATCAGCCTGCAGGCTGCAGAGATATAACTGGTCAAATGTGTGGACGGACGACGGACGGAGGACCCACTACACTATAAGCTCCCCTGGAGCCTTCGACCCAGGTGAGCTAAAAGAATTAAAGTAATTCGTTGTTTGATATGGTATCAATTGTTTTCCATGGAAAAAAAAATCAAAATCTGGTCAGAAATGAGATTATAAGACTACGTCTAAAAATCAGGAAAAACTAAAGACTAGAAAAGCCCGAGTAATAAGTTTCAGGTCAAATGGTCCATTTTTTATTTATTTATTTGAAAAGGGGGATATAAATGATACACACTTCTGTGGTTGCAAGTTGGAAAAAACACCTCTACCAAATACTGACGTTGTTCCGAAATTTCACTATTAGGCTAGTGGTTAAAATTTTAAATTTTGATTCAGGTAGGTCAGAATGTTAATGAAAGCCACAAATGGTAGTATTGATCAGTGACCACTACCATCAACTTCAGGGGCGGGTCCACCTGATATGACCTTCCGTTATAGCAGGCGGCACATTTTCAAAGGCAACACCATCTTCAATAACTTGTGCAAAGGCTGCTTTTTGTGTGTATCTCAAATTTCCAGCAGTGTCAGCTAAAGTAAGCGGAACAGGAAATAATTCATGTTGCAAAAGTTCGGGTAAGTTAAGAGATCTATCGGAGCTTTGAGTAACTAGTAGCCGTTGGAACAAATTGCGGTCTGCCTTGAGCACTTTGTTTTTTTTTCAGCTGCTGGGGCATTAGTATAAGAATCTTATATGGGTGTGAGCGGTGGATGGAAAAATCCGTTCCAAGGGTCACTGTCCGGCATCACGAGGCTTGCCGAGTGATGCCGGACAGTGATCCCGAGGGACGGATTTTTCTATCCGCCCCTCACACCCATATAGGATTCTTTTTCTTGCATACCTTCCATTTCTTAGCGCGACATTTTAATATTGCAGTCACTTCGAGTACCGACGTCCGCCATATTGTGATGACCGTATAGGAATGTTAAGTGACGTAACGAAACGTGCTGTAACGTCAACTTTAACGACGGCGCATACGAGGTCGTAATCAACCAGTGCATTTATCAAACACGTGATAATATTCGATTTTGGGTCGGAACATCAGGGTCAGAACATAAATTTCTATCCCAGGGTAAAATCACGGATTTGCTTGTCTAATGTGCAAGAATTATCTGGCTATACATTGTGCTGAGAGTAGGAGACTTTGTCTTCTGTAATACAGCATGGAAGTCAACAGCACTTGCAAAAGCCGTTGCCGAAATTAATCAATTTCTCGATGCCAAGGTTCTTAGCATTCAATGCTTACCCAATACCATCCGTTGCAACATCAAGACTGGCCAACGACACCAAAAGAAGTTCGTTTTGTGGAAAAAAAAAACACACTAAATTTTTGAAGCTGGTGCATAATCTTTACAACGTCAGCCTAATCTCTGTCTATTCTAGCCTCATCTGTTACTTTTGGATTGGTCACTGTTGCATCAGGGTCGTCTGTCTTAAGTTAAAACATGGCACACGTCTCTTCGACAAAATGGAAGTGAAGGCAATGATAAGGAATCGACACAATTAACCCACTGATCCCATCAGAGACACCAAAGGGAAAGAAACATACACATGAAACAACAGACCCTAATGGAAACATCAACAGCGGAAAGCCAAAAGGACAATTTCTTTCCCACAAAATGGTCAACAGTCTACCCAAAACAAAATAATATAAGCGATACAAACACTCAAAGACAAACCATAACAAAAATAAAAAAAATAAACCTCGACAGAAGAACCGCCTTGGAACGGTCAGTGAAACGAATTCCACTGGTGGGGGGGGGGGGGGGGGCTTAAATCGATTTGACGTGGCCACAATCCCCGACCTTACTTTCATGACGGTCGCGATTTAGACAAATAATTTGTTCAGTCCACATAAAGGCCTCCTAACTCATCAGTGCAACATCTCCGTGAACACAAAAAATCAAACAACCACAGAGATGAAACAACGGTGAGGACTCGACAGCAAGAAACCACTGAAATGCTGGAGCAAAAGAAAACCAACAGTTAGACTACGAATGGCCCGACCAGAGACAGAGCATCAGGCACCAGCCAACATATTCTCTTTAATTCTCAGTAAGCCTATTCGCTGGAACCGTCATAGAATCTGAGGCCTGACCCACCGATGTGCAATTGAGGAGGGCAGCACAGCTGCCATCCGCCACCGGGATAACTACCATGCATCCAGTCTGCCGTATAACATTTTTGTTGTACCCAATTCTTTTATATCGAAGAATGATTTTACGAAATTGGGTGCTGAAGTCATTGCGGTTATATTATTTTCTGAATTTATATACTAAGTCACCATAAAATTCGGGTTCCGATAGACCTTGTTGCAGAAGAGATTTAAGTTCAATATTGAAATTAAATCAGAATGACGTCCATACAATTTTGAAAAGGCTTTGCGTAGTTTATGGTACCGATAACCCTGATTAAGGTGTTTAGCAGTTAACAATTTATAACGAGTGTGTAAGTCAAAGTAGAAGTAAAACAAAGATCAGGAATCGATACAATTAACTTACTCCACCCATCAAAGACACCAAAGGGAAAGATACAAACATGAAGCGACCAGACCATAATGGAAACCTAAACAAAGGAAGGCCATAAGGACAGTTACTTTCCCACAAAATGGCCAAATGGCCATCCAAAATAAAAAGACAAAAGTGATACACACATCAAGTAACAAACAGCAGCATAAATAAACGCCACAGAAGAAACGCCTTGGAACGGTCAGTGGAAAGAATTCCACTGGGGGCTTAAATCTATTTTACATGGCCATAATCCTCGCCCTTACCTCTGTCGCGGTATACACTAGTTTTGTTTAGTCCGCATGAAGGCTTCCTAACTCATCAGTGTAACATTTCCGAGAACATACAAATTAAAAAAAACTACAGAGATGTGTTATGCATAAGAATTTATTTTTCTGATTCCCTCTTTCACCCCAGTGTTGACCTAATAGTGCTATAAATATCTTGTTAATCTTCTTATAGAAGATTCTAGAAAACTTAGTCACAGATTAATTTCATTTTTGTAAACAACATGTTTACAAGGAAAAGTACTTCAGAACCTTCCAGAAAGTTCTGGGTTGCATTATTTTTAGAGAATTACCTCATCTTATTCCACAGCCCTCTGGAATGTTCTAGAGAAATCTTAGGGTCTATAAAAGAGCTTGATTTTTCTCATTGAGTCAGACTTTGGAGTTTGATGTTTGGGCATTTAAGAAAAGTTATTTCTAAATTCTGTGTTGGATTGTTAAAGGATATTACTTTTCATTTTGGACTGTGAATTCTGTGGGATCAAGGAAAATAGATTCATTCAGGATATTTCATAACAGAGCTAAGTACATTTAATTTTCTTACTTCTAAAGGTTAAAGTTAACTTGTAAATAAATTTTGTTAAATTTTTCCAAAAGGCTTGTTTGCTTTTTTCTTTCTGCTACGCCTGGCTCGTAACAGAAATTGGGGGCTCGTCCGGGATAAAACCATTTTAAGCATTTTAAAACCGACATTTCATGTGACGCAGGTAATTTTCATTTCTTATCAAATAGACTTTGCAGTTGCTTCACAGGATTGGTATTTCCCTATAGGCATATAGGGGATTGTCATTTCATGTGAACTGTCATTTCAGGTGAAATAGTACTTGTCATTTCATGTGAAATTCTCGTTGGGCTTGTCATTTCAAAAAAAAAAAAAAAAAAAAAAACCTTTGTCAAATTAACCTCAATCTGTATTTCCATAAATACTTTATAAAACAAACAAAAAGCAAACATGTCGTTTGATTTGAGAAGCTTTTTGGCTCAGCCTACTCAGGAGTTGTTTAATCTGGCCAAAAGGACAGATTTGCAAGAAATTGCTTCCCATTATGGGGTCACTGCTGTCAAAACAAGCATGAAAAAACATGAAATTAAGAATATTTTGGTACAGTTTTTTGTTGATGAAGAACTTTTCGACCCATCTGCTTTGTCTCTCATTATGGTTTCACATACTGAATTGCAAATGAGACAAATTGAAATTGGAAGGCAAATTGAATTAGAAAAATTAAGATTAGAGATGGAAGAACGCATACAGAAAGAAAAAATTGAAAAGGAAGAAAAAGAAAGGGAAATGCAGAGACAAATGCAGATGGAAAGATTAGAAATGGAAGAACGAATTCGAAAAGAAAAATTAGAGCAGGAAGAAAAACAAAGAGAAATGGAAGAAAGAGAGAGGGAAAAACAAAGAGAAATGGAGGTACGGATTGAGTTAGAAAAGGAAAAAATGAGATATAGTATTGAAGAAAAAGAGAGGGAAAGGCAATTTCAATTAAGGCTGAAGGAAATGGAACTCCAGGGTCAGGATAGGTTGAAACATACCCCTGTTTTTGACTCTGGCAGTTACTTTGATGCCACAAAGCACATAAGATTAGTTCCGCCATTTCAGGAAAAAGAGGTAGATAAGTATTTTTTGCATTTTGAAAAAGTTGCAGAAAATTTAAAATGGCCAAAAGAGCATTGGACCTTACTTTTGCAAAGCGTTGTTGTCGGAAAGGCTCGAGACATTTACACTCAGCTGACTGTCGAGCAAAGCTCAGACTATGATTTGGTTAAGGAGCTTATTCTTAAGGCATATGAGTTGGTCCCTGAAGCTTACAGGCAAAAATTTAGGAATTGTAAAAAAGAAATTTCCCAGACCCATATAGAATTTGCTCGAACCAAAGAACAGTTATTTGATAGGTGGTGTTCTTCTAAAAAAGTAGGCTCTGATCATGACAAACTTAGACAGCTTGTCCTTGTTGAAGAGTTCAAACGGTGCATAAATTCAGACATTAAATCTTTTCTCGATGAGAGACAGGTTGAAACTTTGGAGGAAGCTTCTCGTTTGGCAGATGATTATGCTTTGACTCATAAAGTCTCATTTGTGAACAGGCCTTATCCTCGAAAACCTTATAATCCACAGACAGGTCCAAGATTCTATCCCAGTAATCCTTCTGGTAGTTATAGCCATACATCTAGTACTATGCCTAAACTTTCTGGTGAAAATAAAAGCCAGAATCCTTCCAAACCTTCTGGTGAAAACAGAAGCCAGAATTTTTCCAAACCTTCTGGTGAAAACAAAGACCAGAATCCCTTATCTCAATCTCAAGTAGTTTGTTATTATTGTAAAAATACAGGTCATTTGATCTCTGAGTGTTTAAAATTAAAGCGAAGGAAAGAAAGAGAAAGACAAGAGGAACTTAAGCCTACAGGCTTGACTTCTATAAGGCCAAAACCACAGTCTTGTGTAAGGGAGGAAACTCTTTCTGATATCAAATTATCTGAGACTGATTCGGTTATGGAGATTTATGAACCATTCTTATCAGATGGTTTTGTGTCACTAAATGGTGACAGTTATGCCCATCCTACCCCTATCAAAATCTTACGAGATACCGGAGCTTCTCAATCTCTTATTCTTGCAGATACTCTGCCTTTTTCTGAGAAGACTTCTTTGGGCCAAAGTGTCCTTATTCAGGGTGTGGAATGTGGATTTGTTAATGTTCCGCTTCATAACGTTTATTTGTCATCAGACTTGGTATCCGGTTCAGTGGCTGTTGGTATTAGACCTTCTTTACCTTTTAAAGGTGTTCATTTGTTGCTAGGCAATGACTTAGCTGGAGATAAGGTTGTGGTAAACCCACTTTTGACTATTAATCCTTGCATAGACCAACCGCCTGATCCCATTGAGCAGGAAATTCCTGATCTTTATCCATCTTGTGCAGTCACAAGGGCGATGGCACGTAAGGCCAAGCAAACTGATGGGAAACAGGATTTTGATTTAACTGATACCTTTTTGGGTCAGTCTTTTAATGACGAGATAACAAGGTCTCTGTCTTCAAGCCTGTCTGATAAGCAGACAGATTTTCATGAGAATAACTCATCTTTAGATCTAGGCCATGACATAATGTCTGGGTCTCAACTAGCTATAGAACAGCATAAGGATCCTGAAATTTCGCCTTTATTTGAAAGGGCCTTAGATGAGCAGGAAGTATCTCAGGTCTCAGTCTGTTATTATGTCAAAAATGACATTCTTATGAGAAAATGGCGTCCACCAGACGTCTCAGCAGAAGACGAGTGGACTGTCAACCACCAGATAGTGGTTCCATGGGTTTACCGTCCCGAAATATTAAACTTGGCACATGAAACTCCCATGTCAGGACATTTAGGGGTAAATAAAACCTATCACAAGATTCTTAATCATTTTTACTGGCCTGGGTTAAAATCAGATGTTTCTCAGCATTGTAGGTCCTGCCATACATGCCAAATGGTAGGAAAACCCAATCAGACTATACCTAAGGCTCATTTGCAGCCTATACCTGCTTTTGATGAACCTTTCAGTCGAATAATTATAGACTGTGTGGGTCCCTTGCCCAGGACAAAGTCTGGTTGTGAATATCTATTGACTATTATGTGTGCTTCCACACGTTTTCCTGAAGCCATTCCACTAAGAAATATCAAAACTAAGACAATCGTCAAGGCCTTAGTGAAGTTTTTCACATTTGTTGGGCCCCCTAAATCTATTCAGTCAGACCAAGGCTCAAATTTTATGTCTGGAATATTTCAACAAGTAATGCATGAACTTGGCATTGTACAGTATAAGTCATCGGCCTATCATCCTGAAAGTCAAGGTGCCCTTGAAAGATTCCATCAAACATTGAAAAACATGATAAGATCATATTGCTTTGACACAGAGAAGGATTGGGATGAAGGCATCCATCTCCTTTTATTTGCTGTTAGAGAATCTGTGCAAGAATCTCTTGGCTTCAGTCCATTTGAATTAGTATTTGGCCATACTGTTCGTGGTCCTTTGAAACTTCTCAAAGAGAAATTTCTCTCCAATGATGACACCTCCCTGAATTTACTTCAGTATGTGTCTGATTTCAAAACTAGACTTTCAAAAGCTTGTGAGGCTGCTCGGACCAATCTTCAGTCAGCCCAAAGGAAAATGAAACAGCTTTATGACATAGGGACAAAAGAAAGGAATTTTAAACCAGGTGATAAGGTACTAGCTCTTTTGCCTATTCCAGGGAAATCGTTGCAGGCCAGGTATTATGGTCCATACACTGTAGACAAAAAGATCAGTGACGTAAATTACATAATAAACACTCCTGGGAGGCGCAAGCTAAAGCAGCTATGTCATATTAACATGCTTAAGGCATACATAGATAGGGACAATACGTCTTTAACATCAGTCAATCTAGTTAGCTCTGTTCCACTTAATTCATGTGACAATGACTGTGAGGATATTAATTCAGTGAAGTCGGATCCCACATCATCAAAACTTCAGAATTCCGACATTCTACGGAATCTTGACCAGAAACTGTCACATCTAGAGCCAACTCAGCGGAATGAACTGAAACAGCTGATTTTTTAATATGAACACTTATTTCCTGACATTCCAACACGGACAGACAAAATATTTCACGATGTGGACATAAATGGGTCTAAACCTGTAAAACAACACCCATACAGGATGAATCCTGTGAAACAAAAATATCTTAAAGAAGAAGTTCAGTATCTATTAGACAATGACTTTATTGAACCAAGCCAAAGTGAATGGAGTTCTCCTTGTATTCTAGTACCAAAACCTGATGGGACATACCGTATGTGTACAGATTTTAGGAAAGTTAATTCCTTAAGTAAAACAGATAGCTTTCCTATTCCAAGAATGGATGACTGCATTGATAACATCGGGAATGCAAAATACATAACGAAATTCGACCTTCTGAAAGGATTTTGGCAAATTCCACTTACAGATAGAGCAAAGGAGGTTTTGGCATTCACAACACCAGACGGATTATTTAACTATAAAGTCATGCCATTTGGAACGAAAAACTCTCCGGCAACATTTCAGCGCTTAATAAACATGGTAATTGCGGGGCTGGAAGGCTGCAGTGCTTATATAGATGATGCTATCATATACAACGACCAGTGGAATCAACATCTTGGGACTATTCGAGCATTCTTTGATAGACTGAGTAATGCCAAATTGACAATCAATCTTGCTAAAAGTGAATTCTGCCATGCAAGTTTGACATTTCTAGGTCATGTTGTAGGTCAAGGTCATGTGAAGCCCATTGATGCTAAAGTTGAGGCTATCTCAAATTTTCCCGTACCCACGTGCAAAAGACAGCTAATGCGATTTCTTGGTATGGCTGGTTATTACAGGAAGTTCTGTAATAATTTCTCTGTCATTGCTGAGCCTTTGACAAATTTGCTCAGCAAAAGAACAAAATTCCATTGGAATGCAATATGCCAAAATGCTTTTGATAAACTTAAAGCCATACTCAAGAGTGAACCAGTTCTCTTAGCACCAAACTTTGAAAAGGAGTTTAAGCTAGCTGTAGATGCTAGTGACGTAGGTGCAGGTAGTGTTTTGTTGCAGGAAGATGGAAATGGTGTGGATCATCCAGATTGCTACTTTTCCAAAAAGTTTAATAAGCATCAGAGAAATTACTCTACCATAGAGAAAGAGTGCTTGTCTCTGATTCTTGCTCTGCAACATTTCGAAGTTTATCTTACCCCTACTACTGCACCGATTGTTGTTTTCAGTGATCACAATCCACTGACTTTCATATATAAAATGAAAAACAAAAATCAGCGGTTGCTCAAGTGGAGTCTTATGCTACAAGAGTATAATTTAGACATAAGACATATCAGAGGGAGAGATAACATTATCCATGATGCCCTTTCAAGAGTTTGAGTAGTGTCAAGAGTTGTGTTTTTCTTTCCTACTAAAGTGGATTGTAGGTACATGTAATTTTATATGCTATGCTCAATATTTTATTATTCTTAAAGCAAAAGAAAGCTTTATTACATAAATCTTTCTTTTCCTCGAAGAGGGGGAGTGTTATGCATAAGAATTTATTTTTCTGATTCCCTCTTTCACCCCAGTGTTGACCTAATAGTGCTATAAATATCTTGTTAATCTTCTTATAGAAGATTCTAGAAAACTTAGTCACAGATTAATTTCATTTTTGTAAACAACATGTTTACAAGGAAAAGTACTTCAGAACCTTCCAGAAAGTTCTGGGTTGCATTATTTTTAGAGAATTACCTCATCTTATTCCACAGCCCTCTGGAATGTTCTAGAGAAATCTTAGGGTCTATAAAAGAGCTTGATTTTTCTCATTGAGTCAGACTTTGGAGTTTGATGTTTGGGCATTTAAGAAAAGTTATTTCTAAATTCTGTGTTGGATTGTTAAAGGATATTACTTTTCATTTTGGACTGTGAATTCTGTGGGATCAAGGAAAATAGATTCATTCAGGATATTTCATAACAGAGCTAAGTACATTTAATTTTCTTACTTCTAAAGGTTAAAGTTAACTTGTAAATAAATTTTGTTAAATTTTTCCAAAAGGCTTGTTTGCTTTTTTCTTTCTGCTACGCCTGGCTCGTAACAAGGTTGAGGACTCGACAGCTTACAACAACAGAATTGCTGGAGCAAAAGAAAACCAACAGTTAGACTCCGAGGAAACCTGCTTCTTTCATTGAAGGTTAGACCCAATCGATCTCTGGCACTGTTAGACCGTGTTATGCCAATTAAGCCACCAGCTACTTTGCAAACCCTGTTAATGTGTTCTAGAGATTGGTCAGTAGATAACTGGTTGAATTTATGAACTCATTAACATCACGCTAACTAGTTCGTGAAACCAGTGCTTCAGCTGAAGTGCACGACCCGCCGGATGCTTTTAGCTTTATGAGTGTTACCATATATGGGTATGGCGGCCATTTTGGTCATGTGACCTGAACCTAAAACGGTTCCCCCAATAAATGCGCCTATCGTAAGGAGCAAAAATATATCTTATACTTTAGTACTGTATTCTGAATCGTTTGCAGGATAAAATGCATTCTCACTTTTCCAATACAAAAGCATATGTGTCAAAGTTTGACCTAGGCACAAAGAAGGTCAAGGTTAACCCAGGGTCACCATTTTAGCAATTTATGATGGGCCTACGTCCCAGATGCTATTTATCAAGTCTCGTGGAAATCTGCCCAGTGGTTCTGGAGAAGACTATTTTGAAGGGGTTTTACCATATATGGCTTGGCGGCCATTTTGGTCATGTGACCTGGACCCCGTGAGCAAATTTTGGTTTCCCCCATCCAATAGAGGCTCCATATGAAATTTGACTTCAATCGGCCCAACGGTTTCCGAGGAGAAGCAGTTCGAAAATTTTCACAGTTTTCGCCTCGGCGAGGCTATACTAAATGGAATGTAATATCAGTGCTCCAGCTGAAGTGCACGACCCGCCGGATGCTTTTAGCTTTATGAGTGTTACCATATATGGGTATGGCGGCCATTTTGGTCATTTGACCTGGACCTAAAACGGTTCCCCCAATAAATGCGCCTTATCGTAAGGAGCAAAAACATATATTATACTTTAGTACTGTATTCTGAATCGTATGCAGGATAAAATGCATTCTCATTTTCCAATACAAAAGCATATGTGTCAAAGTTTGACCTAGGCACAAAGAAGGTCAGGGTCAACCCAGGGTCACCATTTTAGCAATTTATGATGGGCCTACGTCTAAGATGCTATTTATTAAGTTTCGTGGAAATCTGCCCAGTGGTTCTGGAGAAGACTATTTTTGAAGGGTTTTTACCATATATGGCTTGGCGGCCATTTTGGTCATGTGACCTGGACACCAAGAGCAAATTTTGGTTTCCCCCATCCCATAGAGGCTCCATATGAAATTTGACTTCAATCGGCCCAATGGTTTACGAGGAGAAGAAGTTCGAAAATTTTCACATTTTTCGCCTCGGCGAAACTATACTAAAGGGAATGTAATATTTTGCAAGTTCATTGGTTAGATCTTATTGATATCTATCAGTATGCCAAAATTTGTTAAAATATTCCAAGCGGTTAAGTCACTATCTTTAATTTTCACAAACGGGTTACGGACGGACAGACAGACAAACCATATATGGCTTGGCGGCCATTTTGGTCATGTGACCTGGACCCCATGAGCAAATTTTGGTTTCCCCTATCCCATAGAGGCTACATTTGAAATTTGACTTCAATCGGCCCAACGGTTTCCGAGGAGAAGCAGTTCGAAAATTTTCACATTTTTCGCCTCGGCGAGGCTAAACTTAATGGAATGTAATATTTCGCAAGTTCATTGGTTAGATCTCATTGATATCTATCAGTATGCCAAAAATTGTTTAAATATTCCAAGCGGTTAAGTCACTATCACCAATTTTCACAAACGGGTTACGGACGGACAGACAGACAAACCATATATGGTTTGGCGGCCATTTTGGTCATGTGACCTGGACCCCATGAGCAAATTTTGGTTTCCCCTATCCCATAGAGGCTACATATGAAATTTGACTTCAATCGGCCCAACGGTTTCCGAGGAGAAGCAGTTAGAAAATTTTCACATTTTTCGCCTCGGTGAGGCTGTACAAAATGAAATGTAATATTTCGCAAGTTCATTGGTTAGATCTCATTGATATCTATCAGTATGCCAAAAATTGTTTAAATATTCCAAGTGGTTAAGTCACTATCACCAATTTTCACAAACGGGTTACGGACGGACAGACAGACTGACAGACTGACAGAATGACCGATTGACCGAATGACAGAATGACACGGTGATTTTAGGGCACTCTTAGAACATCAACCGACTTCAGTCGGTCGCTTTTTCTGCGGGTCGTGCAATAATGACCCCCGATACCCCACTTTATATAGAGAAAACGGGGGTTTACGGGGGTATACATTATTTTTCTTATTTTTACTCCAAGACATATGTTGTGGGTACTCATTAGAACGGTTTTAACGAGCACCCACGACCTATGTTTGCAGTATTTATAAGACAAGAGGGCCATGATGCCCCCCCCCCCCCCGCTGGATCGCTCATCTGATCCATAGGGTAACAAGTGGGCCCATGGGAGAGCCATTATTGGCCCCGAGATATAATTTGAATAATCTTCGTAGTGGTCTAAAAGGTGAAGCTTCATACCAAATATTAAGACCGGAGCATTCTAGTTTCTGACGAGGATTTTTAAAGGTTTTCCTTATATAAGTCCAAACTGGGGGTTCCCAGGGCGGGACCATTTTTGGCACCAGGACTATAATTTGAACAATCTTGGTAGAAATCCACAAGCTGCACCTCAAATATCAAAGACCTGGGCCTTGCAGTTTCAGAGAAGAATATTTTACGAATTTAAGTGTATGTAGAACCAACAGGCCACAGGGAAGGGGCATTTTCAGCCCAAGGGCTATAATTTGAACAATCTTGGTAGAGATCCACTAGATGAAGCTACAAACCAAATATCAAAGACCTGGGCCTTGCGGTTTCAGAGTAAAAAACTTTTTAAAATTTTCCCAATATAAGTGTATGTAAAACCAAAGGGACCTGGAGTGGGGGCATTACTGGCCCAAGGGCTTTAATTTTAACCATCTTGATAGAAGTCCACTAGATGAAGCTTCACACCAAATATCAAAGACCTGAGCATTGCGGTTGCAGAGAAGAAGATTTTTAAAAGTTTACCCTATATAAGCCTTTGTAAAACCAAAGGCCCCCACGGCGGGGGCATTTTTGGCATCAGGGCTGTAATTTGAACAATCTTGGTAGAGTCCACTAGATGAAGCTTCATACGAAATATCAAAGACCTGGGCCATGTGGTTTCAGAGAAGAAGATTTTTTAATTTTTCAGTAAAAAATCTATATTTAGCTGCTGTGACCTAGATATGCAACAGACCGGAACCATTTGAAAAACTTTGAAGGGGGACCACCTAAGGATCATTCGTGTGAAGTTTGGTCAAAATCCGATCAGTGTTTTAGGAGATGTCGTTTGAAGAAAAAGTTTACGCACGCACGGACGCACGCACGACGGACGGACAAAAAGTGATCCCAAAAGCTCACTTCGTCACTACCTGACAGGTGTCCCGAACTTTGACACCGTTTTGCATGGTTTTAAGCTGTTATCCCCTAGGAAAGTAAATATGTATTCAAAGTCAGGAACCAGCACTTCAACCATCGCCAGGTTGGCGTAACTGATGGAAAATTTCTTTCAAAAAATGCGTTGGGAAGCCTCCCGCCCAGTTTCAGAGGTAATGAAATTCTCATCTGAAATCCGGTAGCACACTCAAGTATTCGTAGATTTTTTATGTCCCCGGTAGCGATAGCGGGGACATATTGGTTTTGCCCTGTCTGTTTGTTTGTTTGTTTGTTGGTTGGTTTGTTGGTTTGTACGTGGACAACTTTAACGTTGGCCATAACTTTTGAACCGTTTGAGATAGAGCTTTCATATTTGGCCTGAAGGTTCCTTATGACAAGACCTTCACATTCATGCAAAAAATTTGACCTGTGACCCTGACCTTTGACCTACTTCAAAGAAAAAAATAACATTGGTCATTACTTTTGAACCACTTGAGATACAGCCTTCATATTTAGCATGTATGCTCCTTGTGACAAAAGCTTTACATGCATGCAAAAGTTTTGACCTGTGACCTTGACCTTGACCTTTGACCTACTTAAAATAAAAAAATAACATGTTGGTCATAACTTTTGAACGGTTTGAGATAGAGCCTTCATATTTTGCATGTAGGTTCCTTTTGACAAGAACTTTACATTCACAAAAAAAAAATTGACCTGTTACCTTGACCTTGACCTTTGACCTACTTAAAAGAAAAAAATAACATTGGTCATAACTTTTGAACCACTTGAGATACAGCCTTCATATTTAGCATGTATGTTCATTGTGACAAAAGCTTTACATGAATGCAAAAAATTTTGACCTGTGACATTGACCTTTGACCTATCTCAAGTGGTTCAAAAGTTATGACCAATGTTATTTTTTTCTTTTAAGTAGGTCAAAGGTCAAGGTCACGGTCACATATTGCGTAAAACACAACATAAGATTGAATGAATGAATGAATGAATGATTTGTTTTGTTTGATTTGAGGTTTAACTTTCCCGTCAACACTGTAAAGGTCATTTTGGAGACGTTGCTTCCAATTTGTGGGACCTTTACCCGACACTGAGATGAAATTACATCTCAAGCCCTGCCACCCAATGAAACCAACAGGGCCTACAAGCATGGACGGGCCAACCCGCACCGCCTTGCCTGGGCAGGCTTTGATCCTCTAAGCGGTTATCCAGTACTCGTGTGCGGGTCGGTTTCAGCTTTGCGTGGAAGCAACAGGCAGCCCATATATTTCCTCAAGCCCCGATGGGCGGGAGGCGTAATGAATGAATGAATGAAACACTTTATTTGTAAACTCAGGTAAATTGTGTCATGTGTAAATGTAAAATTGCAATTTCAGCAAGAAACAATCATATGTTTTGCTGCAGCCATGATCGGTATAGGCATAACATAACAGAGAAAAGATCCTCTTTGTAACTCTAATTCGAATGTTTGGTTATATTTTCATCTTTCAGCAATCTGTTAAATCTTGTTTTACACGTAACTGCTAAACAAAAGACAATTCCATTGCTCTCCATCACTTTTAAACAAGACACCTGTTCACAACGAACTGGAATGTTTTGTTCATTAAACCCTTCAACATCGGAAAATCGTCATTGCATGTATTTTAAATATGATTTTGTGTATGTTGAAAATTCCTCTGTTCTTTTTTGAAGGTTTAAAGTGCAGATATCCTCCTTGTAAAGGTAAAAAAATGGATCCTTAAATTTTGTTAAAAATGACTATTGGTACAATGCAACTCTGAACCAGGGCCTCAGTGCCTTAACAGAGGAACAATTCTCTGTTCTGTTTAAACATTTAATCTGTGATATCTGTTCTTTCAAAGAAACATTCCTGTCTCTCACCTAACTGCTTCCTGTGTTCGACTGATATCTTCATATGAAACAAAGCAGCAGATATCTTAAGTTGAGACTTACGGTGTAGTAGTTTGAACAGGGTCCAAACTGGTAAGAAAAAGTCACTCAGGAAAGACCACAATCCAAGAACGCAGCCGTCTCAAGTCACCTATAGCAAGTGACAGGGGGGCACACACAGACGAAAAACAAACGGCACAAAGCTAAATAACGCTTAAGACACTGCAAAAGAACGACCACCTTGGGACGGTCAGTAGTAAATACTAATTGCGCACCACTTGTGGCTGATCTGTTTTTGTTTTGTTATTAGAGAGACTTCATGATGTTCCTTTCTACTGAAAACCAGTCTGAAATCATTGAAGCTTGTAGCTCCACTTCTAGATATTTGGATGATATATTAAATATTGATAATACCTATTTCGACGGTTTGCTCAGTCACATTTACCCCCACCCACAGAACTTCAGTTAAATAAAGCAAATTCTTCTGATACCAAGGCCCCGATTTTGGATATACATCTACCTATTATAGATGGGTTTGTTTCTTGAAAAATGTATGATAAACGCGATGATTTTGATTTTGAGACTGTAAATTTTCGTTTTTTGGATGGTGATGTTCCTCGTGCACCATCCTATGGCGTTATATTTCGCAATTAATTCGATTTGCCAGAGTGTATAGTCGTGTAACTGACTTCAACACTCGTAATAAATTGTTAACGGCTAATTTCTTAATCAGGGTTATCGGTAGCATAAACTACGCAAAGCCTTTTCAAAATTGTATAGACGTCATTCTGATTTAATTTCAAAATTCAATATTGGACTAAAATCTCTTCTGCAACAAGGTCTATCGGAACCCGAATTTTATGGTGACTTAGTATTTAAATTCAGGAAAATATATTACCGCAATGACTTCAGCACCCTATTTCGTAAACTATCATGCAGGCAATATGTCGTATAACATTTATGTTGCACCTAATCTTTATTATCGAAGATTGATTTTACAAAATTCTGTGCTGAAATGATTGCAATTATATATTTTTCTGAACTTGTATACTAAGTTACCATAAAATACGGGTTCTAATAGAGCTTGTTGCAGAAAGGATTTAAGTCCAACATTGAATTTTGAAATTAAATCGGAATGACGTTTAAAAATTTTGAAAAGGTTTTAAAGTATTCTGAGTCTAACTGTTGGATTTCTTTTGCTCCAGCATCTCAGTGGTTGCATCTCTGTGGTTGTTTGATGGTTTGTGTTCACGAAGATGTTGCACTGATGAGTTTGGAGGCCTTCATACGGACTGAACAATTTTTTGTCTAAATCTTGACGGAAGTAAGGGCGAGGATTGTGGCCACGTAAACACGATTTAAGCCCCCCCCCACCACCCACCCCCAAGTGGAATTCGTTTCACTGACCGTTCCAAGTCGGTTCTTCTGTAGCGGTTTATTTTTGTTATGGTTTGTCTTTTTGTATTTGTGTCGCTTATATTATTTTGTTTTGGATAGCCAATTGGCCATTTTGTGGGAAAGTAACTGTCCTTTTGGCTTTCCGCAATTGATGTTTCCATTAAGGTCTGTTGTTTCATATCTGTGTTTCTTTCCATTTGGTGTCTATGATGGGAGCTTTGTGTTAATTGTATCGATTCCTGATCATTACCTCCACTTCTATTTTGCGAAGTTTATGATACCGATAACCCTGATTAAGGGTTTAGCAGTTAACAATTTATTACGAGTGTTGAAGTCAGTTACATGAAAAGACACTCTGGCAAATCGAATTTATTGCGAAATATATACGCCATAGGATGCCGCACGAGGAACATAACCATCCAAGAAAGGAACATTTACAATCTAAAAAATAAAATCATCGTGTTTATCATAAAATGGATAGAGGTAAATCCAAAAAACAGGGCCTCGGTATCAGAAGAATTTGATTTATTTAACTGAAGTTCTAGGGGTGGGGAACTTGACCGATCAAACCATCGAAATAGGTATTGTCAATATTGAATAAATCATCTAAATATCTAGAAGTCCAGCTTCAATGATTTCACATTGGTGTTCAACGGAAAAGGTACATCATGAAGTGTCTTCCATAACAATACAAGAACAAATCAGCCACAAGCCTGCGCAATTTGTACCTATCGGAATACCCACAACTTGTCTAAATAACTTTGTACCACATCTGATGTAAATATTGTCAAGTAGAAATTAGAGAGCTTCATACACTTTCTTACATGACCATAAATGCTAATTTTTATCCTCTTCGGAAGTGAAGCAAGCATTTCTTACATTACATTCAATTTAGAGGGAATCTTCCCTATGAAATGTCCATTTAATTAAATCATTACGTTTCTTCTTTTATAAAGAAGACTTTTAAGTATTCTTTTTTCCCGCCGCATGTTTTCGTTTTGCAAATGACAAGGAAGCGTTTTTCTCCCGCAGTAGAGTTTGCTGCTTAATAAATATGTGTCCTTCAAAGCAAACAGTCATTTGTTACAGTGTTACATCATATTGACAAGTCAGTGCAAGGAAGGTCCGTGTAAACACAAATTTATTAGAGGAAATCTGAGTTTACAAGGATAAACACGCCTATAAAATTTCTCATCTAACTGCTCTAAATTCTAAAAAAAAAACAAAATAAAAAAATCTATGACGTTTTAAATAAATTGAAATCAAGACGTTTTCGTGCATCAAAATAGAAGTGAAGGCAATGATCAGGAATCGATGCAATTAACCCACAGCTCCCATCAGAGACACCAAAGGGAAAGATACACAAACATGAATCAGCTAGACCCAAATGGAAACATCCATAGCGGAAAGCCAAAAGGACAGTTACTTTCCCACCAAATGGCCAAATGGCTATCCAAAACAAAATAATATAAGCGATACACACACTCAAAGACAAACCATAACAAAAATAAACCGCGACAGAAGAACATCCTTTGAACGGTCAGTGAAACGAATTCCACTGGGGGCATAAATCGATTTTCGGGGTTTGAAGAAATATATGGGCTGCATGATGCTTCCAAGCAGAGCTAAAACTGACCCGCACGAGAGTACTGGTAAACCGCTTAGAGGATATCTAAGCCCAACCAGGCAAAGCAGTGCGAGTGTCGGACAGTCCATGCTCATAAACCCTATTGGTTTCATTGGGTGGCAGGGCTTGAGATGTCATTCCATCTCAATGTCGGGTAAAAGTCCCACAAAATTGGAAGCAACGTCTCCAAAATTGTTACATGTGGGAGGAGTGTAGTAAGGAAACTAGGGAAGGTGTCTGTTACTTCTTAAAGGCAAGGTTACCGACGGCACAAGGATTGGTTAACAATAAAAAGGTGGTTGTATTAAGAGATACTGGGTGTACAGGCTGTGTCGTTCGGAGAAGTTTGGTTTCGGATAGTCAGTTAATAGGGAAGGAATCAAATGTTACGTTGATTGATGAATCCACACAAAGGTATCCTTTGGCAATGATTGACATTGATTGTCCTTTTTTCACTGGGAAAACTGAAGCTTTGTGTATGGATGATACGTTGTACGATTTGGTTATCGGTAACATTGATGGATCAAAACTTCCTTATATGTCTCATTTCTCAGCTGCGGCTGTAACTAGGTCTCAAACTAGGCAGGATGAGAAGCCTTACAGAAAACTTAAGGTTCCCGATCAGATCATTAACGATGACAAGGAGGCTTTCAAGCAAGCTCAGGTTGATGATCCAACTTTGGAAAACATCAGGAAAAGGGTTGTATGTGGGAACAAGACTGTGAGTCGTGGCTTAAACCGAGGTGAAACTAGGTTTATTGAGAAAAAAGGTTTGGCATATAGGGAGTTCACAAAGGGTAACAAAGTCTCTTTCCAACTTGTGGTCCCTCAAAGTTTCCGAGGAAAGGTGTTGAAACTGGCTCACGAAACGCTTATGTCTGGACATATGGGTATTAGGAAGACATTGGATAGAGTTGTAACTGAGTTTTACTGGCCCGGTATTTGCGGTGATGTCGCTAGATTTTGTAAATCTTGTGATATTTGTCAGAGAACCATCCAGAAAGGTCGGGTCACTAAAGTACCTCTAGGAAAAATGCCATTGATTGATACGCCATTTAAGAGGGTGGCAGTGGACATAGTTGGTCCAATTGAGCCTCGATCTGATAGGAAATCTCGGTATATTTTAACCATGATAGATTATGCGACAAGGTATCCAGAGGCGATAGCTTTACCGAGTATTGAGACGGAACGTGTCGCGGAAGCGCTTATTGAAATGTTTAGTAGGGTTGGTATTCCTGATGAAATGTTGACTGATTGTGGATCACAGTTTACTGCTGAGGTAATGAAAGAAGTCAGCAGACTTCTTTCTCTTCAACAGTTAACGTGTAGTCCGAGACACCCAATTTGCAACGGCTTGATTGAGCGTTTCCACGCTACGTTAAAGCAGATGTTACGTCGCATGTGTGCTGAACGTCCAAAAGATTGGGATAAATATCTCCCAGCTTTATTATTTGGCGGTTGGCGATTTTTAGGCAAATTTTATAGAACTCAGCCTTATAGCGGCCCCCTGTATTGTAAAAACAGATCTCCATAAACCACTCATGCATACATCGTATGATATGTGCATGACTTGTTCATGGAGCAGCACATTTTGCCTACCATATTTCACCTAAAATATTTCACTCGCACCGCCCTACCATATATCTACTAAAATAATTTAGATGTGCATTAGCACCAGAGAGGTTTCCTATTCCATCTCGTAACAAAGGTTTCCCCTTTTGGGGAAAAAACAATCAGAAATGTTTTTTCTTTGTGTACAGAGATGGAATAGGATGAACCTATCTAAACAAGACAGCTATTTACACAACAACCGTGGAAACCTTTGTTACGATGTAACTAACTTAAATTCTCGTAATATATTGTTAACTACTAAACTTCTTAGCCTCATCGGTATCATCAGGTTGGTCAGGCCTCAGATTCTCTGACGGTTAGCCTTACTGAGAATTAGTGAGAAATTAATTTTAAGTAATTTTGGCAGGTGCCTGGTGCCCATCGGAGTCTATTTGTTGGTTTTCTTTTGCTCCAGAATTTCAATGGTTTCTTGCTGTCGAGTCCTCATCGTTGTTTCATCCGTGTGATTGTTTGATTTTTGTGTTCCCGGAGATGTTACACTGATGAGTTAGGAGGCCTTCGTGCCGACTGAACTAATTATTTGTTTAAATCGCGACGGAAGTAAGGGCGAGTGTTGCAGCTGCGTAAAATCGATTTTATCTCCCAAGTGGAATTCGTTTCACTGACCGTTCCAAGGCGTTTCAATGACTTCAGCACCCAATTTAGAAAAATCATGCTTCGATATAAAAAGATTGGGTACAAAATAAATGTTATACGACAGACTGCATGCATGGTAGTTAACCCAATCCCGGTTGACAACTTTGCCGCCCTCTTTAATTGCACGCCAGGGTTCAGGCCTCAGATTCTATGCCGGTTCTAGCGTAAAGGCTTATTGAGAATTAGAATTTAACTTTATGTAATATTGGTTGGTGCCTGATGCTCTGTATCTGGTCGCGCATATCGGTGTCTAACACTTGGTTTTCTTTTGCTCCAGCATTTCAGTGGTTTCTAGCTGTCGAGTCCTCACCATTGTTTCATTTCTGTGGTTGTTTGATTTTCGCGTTCTCGGAGACGTTGCACTGATGAGAAAGAAGGCCTTCATGCGGACTGAACACATTATTTGTCTAAATCGCGACGGAAGTAAGGGCGAGGATTGCGGTCGCGTAAAATCGATTTAAGCACCTCCCACCCAGCGGAATTCGTTAAACTCACCGTTCCATTGCGGTTCGTCTGTCGCGGTTTATTTTTGTTATGGTTTGTCTTCAAGTGTGTGTGTCGCTTGTTTGTTTGTTTTTTGTTTTGTTTGTTTGGATAGCCCAATGGACATTTTATGGGAAAGTGGTTGTCCATGTGGCTTTTCGCTATTGATGTTTTCATTAGGGTCTGGTTATTTCATGTTTGTGTTTCTTTCCTTCGGTGTCTCTGACGTAAGCTGTTGGTTAATTTCATCGATTCCTGAACATCGCCTTCACTTCTGTTTTCATGTTTCTTGCTCAAAGAGTAAACTGTGGGAACTCGTTAAAATCGCCTCATTAAGGTGGTCCTAGCGAGCACACACAGCCTATGGTTTCAGCATCCATATGGAATCTATTACAAATAATTAACAGAAAAATTGTAATTTTCAGAGACATACAATAATGTATTGTGTTACAAATGTTGATATCCTAATTTCGGAAACACAGGCATGCGAATATTAAATTATATGCTTCTACACTACAATGCCATTTGTTATCAATATATCAATACTTTAGATGTCAATATATAAAATAATGTTAGGTGGACCGTGGAAATAGTCAGCTGAAAGAAAATTGCATTTGTTATCATTTGCCAATAACACGCCATGAGGTGTAAAAAAATCTAAATGTCTTTTCCTACGTTTTTGTGACTAGTGCAACGCTTAAGTAAGGCATCTAACAAATTGCCAAATTTCTTGATGTCTTCTGACTTCTCGCTGTCTTTCTGTACCATCTTCGGACTGAGTGAAAGAAGTACTGAAAACATACCCTGGAAGAAACAATACGATAATTTATATACTTGACTCGTTAGGATAAGATGCATGATGATAATAATTACTGTATACCTAGCAAATCCCGCTTATCTCTATATAAAATGCGTTTTACTGGCAGAATAGGATTACAAGAATGATATTTCGTGGATTTTTCCTTATTTCTACGCAAAATAGAGTGTGGATGTCCGCTTAAACCGTTGCTCCAACAGCTTACCTTTATTGGCAGAAATTAAGATGATTGGTTTACTTCCAATTCCCTGTATAAACTTATATTGATGTTTATTACATGGGCATATTAATGTGACGATATGAATGAAGCGCCAGTTAAACTGGCGCTTAAACCGAGACGAATTTGTTCAATATAGAGAGTTTTATTTTGCTGAATTCTAAATTTAGCGCACCACCCAACTGAGGTAATGGCCAAGTATGACCTACTCAGTATATGGAGATAGATAGATAGATAGAGATTTCATTACTCAGCCAATTGTTAATATGGGATTTATAAACCTCGGGAGGTTGAACATCCGAAAATGAAACTGGTGCGCAAGCGCACAAGTTTCTTCATCGGATGTTCAACCTCCCGAGGTCTTAAGCTCAAGTTTTTTATAGGGTGATTAACCTTCCGAGGTTTATAAATCCCAAATATTTAAAATGGGCTGAGTCAATAAACTGTATATTTCATGCATTTATAATATAGCCGATGGATCATTTTGCACCTAACAGTCTTAATTTACAGTCTATGCAAACGGCGGGTGGTGCATGACACATACGCTGACTGAAATAAAAACTGTAAAGGGGCCACCTGGAAAGCACTTTCTATTGTGCTGAATGAAAATAGAAGAAACTAAATTATTATAGTAATAAAACAATTAACATGCGTGAGTACAGTTACCAAACGGACGCCTAATTCAGCGGTTATGTCCATGTGATCTTTATTTAAAAATAGAAGTGAAGGCAATGGTCAGGAATCGATACAATTAACCCACAGCCCCCATCAGAGACGTCAAAGGGAAAGAAACACAAACATGAAACAACTAGACCCTAATAGAAACATCAATAGCGGAAAGCCAAAAGGATAGTTACTTTCCCACAAAATGGCCGATCGGCTATCCAAAATAAAATTATATAAGCGATACAAACACTCAGAGACAAACCATAACAAAATAAACCGCAACAGAAGAACCATCTTGGAACGGTCAGTGGGACGAATTCCTGAATTTTATGGTGACTTTATGTATATGTCGTAGTCCAAATAGGAATTTAGCCAGATCCGGAATCTGGCTAGGCCGAATAGGAATTCTTATTTGGCCTATCCAGATTCCGGATCTGGCTAAATTCTGTTTAGTCCAAATAAGAATTCCTATTTGGCTAGGCAGATTCTGGATCTGGCTAAGCTGGTTAGGCCAAATAGGAATCTTGGTTTAATGGTATCAGACATTGTTTGAATATTGATTATTTGGCTTCAGTTTTTATATCTCATAAGATTTGTTTTAACTAGATAATAATAAGAAGTATTTACTGGCCTCATGTTTGTCTTTTATAATGTGTTGTTTAGACCACCGTGGCTAATTACTGTATGCTAAACTGATCATCTGCCTGATTTAAATATATGTGAAAAACAATGAAAGACAATTGTATATTAACATTATGTAGTAACAAAAGATGAAAGCAAATCTCATAATTGTTTATGTACTAAAGTTTAATCACTACAACTGGTCTCATATGGATTCTTCTTCATTATTAAGTATCTTAGAGTTCAGTTATCAAGTTTACATGAAAGTGTCTTAGTTATTAATGAAACAGAAAAAAAATATTGGAGTAAAAAGTAAAATTCCATGAGCTTTTGGATAAGTACTGTTCCACTCATATGAGGTTTGGAGGGGTGTTCATTACACAGACTTGTTAATATGATGTATGGTATTTATACCCCCGCAAACGAAGTTTGAAGGGGGTATATAGGAGTCAGCTTGTCGTCTGTCGTCGGTGTCTGTCGTCGGTCCGTTACAAAAAACTTTAACATTGCTCATAACTTCCTTATTCTTTGACCGATTTCTTTAATATTCACACACCACACACCTTGCCACTAGTACTTAAGATTGATATACACAAACCTGACCTTGACCTTTACGTTGACCTTCCTCAAGGTCAAATACTTGTAAAAATTTGTCGTCGGTCCGTTACAAAAAACTTTAACATTGCTCATAACTTCCTTATTCTTTGACCGATTTCTTTAATATTCACACAACACACACCTTGCCACTAGTACTTAAGATTGATATACACAAACCTGACCTTGACCTTTACGTTGACCTTCCTCAAGGTCAAATACTTGTAAAAATTTGTCGTCGGTCCGTTACAAAAAACTTTAACATTGCTCATAACTTCCTTTATCTTTGACCGATTTCTTTAATATTCACACACCACACACCTTGCCACTAGTACTTAAGATTGATATACACAAACCTGACCTTGACCTTTACGTTGACTTTCCTCAAGGTCAAATACTTGTAAAAATTTGTCGGACAACGCATGCGGGGGTATAATTGGCGCCCGTTAGGCGGCAGCTCTAGTTTTCCATACCATGATCTGACTATCTGAATTAAGATTTGCTGTAATGGTACCAATTCTATGCCCTGAAGTCCCATTTTACAACCTCCATTATACAGAGAAATGTATGTAAGCAGTTTTCTTTTTTTCTGCTCTAAAAATGAAAAAAAGAAAAAAAAGAAAAAGAAATATCAATATTGTGTCTTAAATGACTAGATAATAACAATAGTTGATGACAAAAGACAACTTTGTTTAATGACTTTGTTCTTATAAATTGGATTTGGTCTTATAAAAATGATAAATCATATCTTATATGGCTTTTAAAAAATGAGATCAACTTTAAAATATCATGTTTCTGTCACCCTACAGACCCAGTTAGATATGACTATGTGTCCAAACAATTTTATGACTGTTCATGAAAAAGAATTAAAAAAAAATCTTTCTTTTTTTATCAGAATGAGTTTTATTTTCCTCTTGCTTCCTACAACACCAATTACACCATACAAATTATCTTAGGAAATGTACATATATCCAGCCATACATTATCCATAAAACTGCCCAACAACATGATTCCTATTTGGCCTAACCAACTTAGCCAGATCCAGAATCTGCCAAGCCAAATAGGAATTCTTATTTGGACTAAACAGAGTTTAGCCAGATCCGGAATCTGGCTAAACTAAATATTAATTTAGCCAGATCCGGAATCTGCCTAGGCCAAATAATAATTCCTATTTGGCCTAGCCAGATTCCGGATCTGGCTAAATTCCTATTTGGACTACAACATATACATTTTTAATGTCGTAGTGAAACAACGGAGTGTAACTGTTGGTTTTCTTTTGCTCCAGCATTTCAAATATTTCATGCTGGCAAGTCCTCATCATTGTTTCATCTCTGCAGTCGTTTAAGTTTAATTCGGAGATGTGGAACTGATGAGTTAGAAAGCCTTCATGTGGAATGAACAAATTAATTGTCTAAAGTAGAAGTAAAACAAAGATCAGGAATTGATACAATTAACTTACTCCACCCATAAAAGACACCAAAGGGAAAGAAATACAAACATTAAGCGACCAGACCATAATGGAAACCTAAACAAAGGAAGGCCATAAGGACAGTTACTTTCCCACAAAATGGCCATACGGCCATCCAAAACCAAAAAACACAAGCGACACACACAGCAAGCAACAAACAACAACATAAATAAATCGCCACAGAAGAGCCGCCTTGGAACGGTCAGTGGAAGATCTCCACTGGGGGGCTTAAATCGATTTTACGTGGCCACAATCCTCGCCCTTACTTCCGTCGCGATTTAGACAAATAATTTGTTCAGTCCGCATGAAGGCCTCCTAATTCATCAGTGCAACATCTCCGTGAACACAAAAATCAAAGAACCACAGAGGTGAGACAACGGTGAGGACTTGACAGCAAGAAACCACTGAAATGCTGGAGCAAAAGAAAACCAACAGTTAGACTCCGATGAGCCCGACCAGAGACAGAGAAACCGCAAAAGAACCAAGGGCGAGGATTGTGACCGCGTAAAATAGATTTAAGCTCCCCACACACACACTGCGCACCCCCCACTATCACAACGTGTGAAAATATTTTACTGACTGTTCCGAGGCGGTTCTTGTATCGCGGTTTATTTTTCAGATGATTTGTTTTCGCGTGTATGTATTGCTTATATGTTTTTATTTTGGATAGCCGCCTGGCCATTGTTTGAAAAATTTACTACAAAGTGGTAATACCTTGGACGTAAAGACCTCAATGCTGAATTGAAGTAACTGTCCTTTTGAGTTCCGCTGGTGATGTTTACATTAGGTTTTAGTTATATCATGTTCGTGTTTCTATCCCTTTGATGTGAGGGGTTGGGTTGTTGTATCTATTCCGGATAATTGCATTCAGTTCTATTGTGCCATATATATGTTTGCTACCTATGGTTCATTTACCTTTGGTGTTGGTTTCAACACTATTTTCTGCAGACTTATGTCCGAAGTCGATACATCTCGATCATGCAGAAAGACAAGAGCTCTTGCAATGTTCACAGTTGTCAGCAAGGCTTTCCTAACCATGAACTGATTCTGTTTTAGATTCGACGTCAATGGCAATAAGTGCGTGGCAAGTGAGGGCTGAACAAAAAGTTTACAGTTCCACACATCGTAGTGTCTTTCTATAACATCTGGAATAAAAAGTATACTGAGTTTAAATGAACTCTTGCGAAAAAGATACATACCAATCAATTGGTAAAATAATGGGTACAATATACTATCCAAGTCTAAAAAAAAACATGCATTTTAGATGGCAGGGTAGCTTGTGCACCAGCAGATCTGAAGAGTACACTTACTCTTGCTTTTTATTCCATAGATTTCAGGACGTGCCAGTCTTTTCAGCTAAGAAGGCTGATTCGTATCTTACCATTACGATAACACATCCGTGTGATATAGTGCCTTTTTCAAACCTCAAACAACATATTTTTCTGATGAAAATTTGTGATATTTTCCTTATTTCTGCTCTAAAAATAGGTTTTGGATGCTCGTTAGAACCGCCTCATTGAGGCGGTTCTAACGAGTACCAACAACCTTTGTCTTGGAGCAAAAATAAGACAAATTATATATACCCCCGTAAACCCCAGTTGTCTCTATATAAAGTGGGGTATAGGGGGGCTTCATTTCACGGACTTGTTCTCGTGATGCTTGTTTCTAACCCCGAAAGCAGATTTCCACGCAACGGGGCTCATATTTGATACAAACAGTTTTTGTGCATATTGTATGAGTTCCAGTTTAGGTTTTATTATTTAAATCATTGACTCATAGTATCGCAATATGCATCGTCATCAGTGCATGCACGTGGCGTAGCGGATTAGATAGTCGCGTATATGTGAAACCGAAGATTCAAGTCATTACTTAAACATTTTGAGACATTCAGTGCGTTGATTCACAATAGTTAAATGCGCCTATGCTAGCTTAAATTGATTAGTCGTTTATTGCGATATAACGCACGTTTGATAATTGTATACACTGTTTGCGTAAAATACGGGGGATTAAGGGCTAGCATTGCAATTATTTTATGCTGTCGAGTCCTCAGCATTGTTTCATTTCTGTATTAATTTTTTTTTGTCTTTGAGTGTGTATTGCTTATATTTTTGGTTTTGGATAGCCAATTTACCATTTTGTGGGAAAGTAACTGTCCTTTTGGCTTTCCGCTTTTGGTGTTTCCATTGTGGTCCAGTTATTTCATGTTTGTGTTTCTTTCCGTTGGTGTCTCAGATAATTGTATCGGTTTCTGACCATTGCCTTTACTTATAGTTTGCACTGATGAATTAGAAAATTAAGAAAGAGAAACGATCAGGAACTGATACAATCAGATCCCAAATTGTTCCCACTATATTACTAGGGAAAGAAGTCGAAACATGGATTGACGACAGTAAACAAAACGGTCCATGGGTAAACAGAGTCAACAGCTCTTTCCCAAACAGGTGCTGACTCATAATATCCAAACCTAACTAAAAAGGAGCAATTTTCATACGGGGGGAAAATCAGAATCACCAACATGACAAACATTAAGCTGAAAGGACAATCGTGACCTAAAAGGATCACACAAGAAATTGGAAAGAATCAGAATCACCAACGTAACAACATATATATTTGGGATAAAATCAGAACCACCAACGCAAAACATGAAAGAACCACAGCAAAAGCACCGACTTGGAAAGGTCAGTAAAAGTTTTTGGTGTGTTTAAGGTAAATTTACGGGATCCCAACCCTCACCAGCACTTTCACTGTGGTTCAAACAAGTATGCGGACTGAACAAATTATTTGTCTAAATCACGACAGAACCAATGGCAAGGATTGTGGCCATGTTAATCAATTTAAGACCACTGTAAAGAAAAACTGTTTACTGCCCGTTCAAAGGCGGTTCCTCTTTATGATTGTTATAGTTCGTTTTCGCATGTATGTACCCAGTAAGCATTCTACATAAATCTACAGCGGGCCGTTAGCGGCCCGTCAGGGTAGCTGACGGGCCGCTAACGGCCCGCTGTAGATTTATGTAGAATGCTAGCAGGGTATTGCTAATATCGTTTTGTTTTGGATAGCCTTTTGGCCCGTTTGTGGGAAAGTCAGACCGTTTGGCTTTACGCGTGTGACGTTTTCATTATGGTGAAGATGTTTTATATTTTTTTTGCTTATTTATTGCTTCTTTCCCTTTGGTGTCTTTGATGGGTGTGTAAGGTAATTGTATCGATTCGTCATCATTGCCTTCACTTCTGTTTTTAAAAGAAACTATCTCTCCAACTAGTGTCCATACAATAGGGAAGCCATAAGTGAAAGAAGTCCTCTCAAGACACTTGAACAATAGGAAGAGTTACAGAGGTTCACGTAAAACAAGACATCACATGTACAAACAAACATACATACCCAGTAAAACATACTAAAAACTCAAAGGAACGACCACCACAAGAAAACACTCTAAGAGAGTCTCCAGCTCCAGAAGCAACTTAACGAGAGCAAAAAAGAAAATCCTTTCACTTTATCAAGCACGGGTAACACTTATTATATACTTTTCACTGCTGTGTTAATGTTAGGAGTCCTATAAGGTAATCCTTTGGAAGCAAAGAATACAACAAATAACTAAAACCTTGGAGTGTACATTTTTTTCTGAGCCAGACTATCTAGTTTAAGCCAATATAGCCTCAGCAGAATTCACAAATTTCCACAGTGAAATCTATGATCAAGAATGAATAGAAAATATAAACCAAACTGTAATGCATGGCATGGAAAATAAAAAGGGCGCCACCAATTTCTTTAACACCAGTTCTGATAGCAAATTTTCTATAACTAGAAAATATGATTACACATAACACCACCAAAACTTATTGACATTTATAGTTAAGCACCAAATGTGGCCAAGTGCAAAAGTCGAAAACAAGAGGACCATGCTGGTCCTATATCGCTCACCTGAGCTATGAGCTAAGAGTTTTGAACGTGCCCCAGTGTCCTGTTTGAGACAAGACTTTAAAGGTTTTTCCCTAATATGTCTATGTAAAGCGGGTGGGCCCCGGCGCAGGGCCTTTTTTGGTCCCAGGGCTATACTTTGAACAATCTTGGTAGATGTCAAATAGATGAAGCTTCATACTCAATATCAAAGACCTGTGCCTTCTGGTTTCAGACAGGAAGATTTTTTTAAAGGTTTCCCTATCATAAGCCTGCATAAAACCAGTGGGTCCCGGCACGGGGGCATTTTTGGCACCAGGGCTATAATTTGAACAATCTTTGTAGAGGTCAACTAGATGAAGCTTCATATCAAATATCAAAGACCAAGAAGATTTTTAAAGATTTTCGATCCCTATATAAGCCTATGTAAAACCAGTGGGTCCCCGTGTGAAGCCATTTTTGGCCCCACGTCTATAATTTCAACAATCTTCATAGCGGTCCTCTAGATGAAGCTTCATACCAAATATCAAAGACCTGGGCCTTCTGGTTTCAGACAAGAAAGTTTTCAAAGGATTTCCCTATATTAATGTAAAACCAGTGGGTCCCGGCGCGGGAGCATTTTTGACCCCAGGGCTATCATTTGAACAATGTTGGTAGAGATCCACTAGATGAAGATTCATATTAAATATCAAAGACCTGGGCCATCTGGTTTCAGACAAGAAGATTTTTAAAGGTTTTTACTATCATAAGCCTGCATAAAACCAGTGGGCACCGGCGCTGGGCATTTTTGACCCCAGGGCTATAATTTGAACAAAATGGTACAGGTCCTCTAGATGATGCTTCATACCAAATATCAAAGACCTGGGCCTTCTGGTTTCAGATAAGAAGATTTTTAAAGGTTTTCCGTACATAAGCCTATGTAAAACCAGTGGGCCCCCGTGCGGGGCCATTTTTAGCCCCAGGGCTATAATTTGAACAATCTTGGTAGCGGTCCACTAGATGAAGCTTCATACCAAATATCAAAGACCTTGGCCTCCTGGTTTCAGACAAGAAGATTTTCAAAGGATTTCCCTATATAAGCCTATGTAAAACTAGTGGGCCCCGGCGCGGGGGCATTTTTGGACCCAGGGCTATAATTTGAACAATCTTGGTAGAGGTCCACTAGCTGAAGCTTCATACCAAAAATCAAAGACTTGGGCCTTGCGGTTTCAGATAAGAAGATTTTAAAAGAGTTTGCCTATATATACCTATGTGAAACTAGTGGGCCCCGTCGCAGAGGCATTTTTGGCCCCAGGGCTATAATTTGAACAATCTTGGTAGAGGTCCCCTAGAAGAAACTTCATACTCAATATCAAAGACCGCGGCCTTCTGGATTTAGACAAGAAGATTTTTAAAGGTTTCCCCTATATAAGCCTATGAAAACCAGTGGGCCCTGAGGGGGGGGGGCATTTTTGGCCTCAGGGCAATCATATGAACAATCTTGGTAGAGGTCCACTAGATGAAGCTTCATTCCAAATATCAAAGACCTGGGCATTCTGGTATCAGACGAGAAGATTTTAAACGGTTTTCCATATATAAGCCTATGTAAAACCAGTGGGCCCAAGTGTGGGGCCATTTCTGGCCCCAGGGTTGTAATTTGAACAATCTTCTTGCGGTTCACTAGATGAAGCTTCACACCAAATATCAAAGACCTGGGCCTTCTGGTTTCCGAGAAAAAGATTTTCAAAGGATTTCCCTATATAAGCCTATGTAAAACCAGTGGGCCCTGGCGCGGGGACATTTTTGGCCCCAGGGTTATAATTTGAAAAAATCTTGGTAGAGGTCCTCTAGATGAAGCTTCATACCAAATATCAAAGACATTGGCCTTGCGGTTTCAGAGAAGAAGATTTTTAAAGATTTTCCCTATATAAGCCTATGTAAAACCAAAGGGCCCCGGGGTGGGGGCATTTTCGGCCACAGGGCTATAATTTGAACAATCTTGGTAGACGTCCACTAGATGAAGCTTCGTACCAAATATCAAAGACCTGGGCCTTCTGGTTTCAGACAAGAAGATTTTTTAAAAGGTTTTCCCTATATAAGCCTATGTAAAACATTGGGCTCCGGGGCGGGGCCATTTTTGGCCTCAAAGCAATAACTTGAACAAGCTTGGCAGAGGTCCACTAGATGCAGCTTCATACCAAATATAAAACACCTAAGCCTTGCGGTTTTAGAGGAGAAGATTATTAAAGATTTTCCCTATATAAGCCTGTGTAAAACCAAAGGGCCCCAGGGCGGGGGCATTTGCGCCCCATTGCTATAATTTGAACAATCTTGGTAGAGGTCCACTAGATGAAGCTTCATATCAAATATCAAAGACATGGGGTTTCTGGTTTCCGACAAGAAGATTTTCAAAGGATTTAAACCAGTGGGCCCTGGCGCGGGGACATTTTTGGCCCCAGGGCTATAATTTGAACAATGTTGGTAGAGGTCCACTAGATGAAGCTTCATACCAAATATCAAAGACCTGGGCCTTCTGTTTGCAGTGAAGAAGATTTTTAAAGGTTTTCCCTATATAAGCCTATGTTAAACCAAAAGACCCCCAGGGAGGGGGCTTTTTCAGCCCCAGGGCTATAATTTGAACAATCGTGGTAGAGGTCCACTAGATGAAGCTTCATACCAAATATCAAAGACCTGGGCCTTCTGCTTTCAGACAAGAAGATTTTTAAAGGTTTTCCCTATAAAAGCCTATGTAAAACCAGTACGCCCCGGGGCGGGTCATTTTTGGCCCCATGGCAATAATTTGAACAATCTTGGTAGAGGTCCACTAGATAAAGCTTCATACCAAATATCAATGACCTGGGCCCTCTGGTTTCAGACAAGAAGATTTTTAAAATGTTTTTTTTCTTATTTTCCCATTTTGTTGCCATGACAACCAGAGTTCTGCACGGAATGGAATTCTTTGAACAATTTGAGAGAGGACCACCCAAAGATCATTTCTGCCAAGTTTGGTCAAAATATGTTCTGTGGTTTAGGAGGAGATGTCGTTTGAAGAATTGTGGACGGACATCATGACGGACGACGACGACGGACGAATGACCGATTACAATAGCTCCCCCGGAGCCCTTCGGCTCAGGTGAGCTAAAATAAACATAAATTGATGATTTTGCCACATGTATATCTACAAACAATCACATAAGGGCTTTAAAGTGTCAAATCAATCGGTAAAATCTGTAAAAAGAGTTGTGTACGTAAGAGAGCCATGGTTTTGCCCATTTCAAAGTAAATATGCAGGAAATAAGGTTCAGAAGGTAAATAAAGTTATGAAGATAAATTGATGATAATGACAAAACCATACGCACAGTTAACGACCGTGACAAATAGTCCTGCATTTTCAAACCGATCACTACAAAATATATGTGAAGTTAACACACACAAAGTACCCACAGTAATACACTATAATAGTATCAAAGACACAAAATAGCGAAGTCCAAAAGTCGGAAAAAGTAACAAACAATACATGTACGATAATTTACAAAACACATGAACATCTACAGATAATAACAAATGAGCACACAAAGTTCCAAACTGGCGAGTACAAAACTGTATGAGAAGTTGCGCACAAAAGGTACCCACAATCTGTCGTTAAATGCCTAATTCGAAAAGGGCGAATAACTTCGCAGGAAAGATCCAGTTAAAAAGCGAAATAGTACGGGTCTACATAATTCTTACGCTTATGCTGCATGTTCATAACTTTATAAATTCAGGATACAGCTCTAACAATTTCTTGACCTTTTGCAAAGCGTATAGGATACACAGACATATACTCAACGACTTTAAGAACGCATAGGTGACAAAAAGTTGAATGTCTCGAAAGTTATAGCAGATATTTTTGAACGCAAAACATATAAAGAAAGACAAATATTAATGCCACTTACTGAAACTAAAGAGTTTAAATTTTCGCCATTCGTACGTGCCAATCGATCAGCGAATGGACACACCCAAATTTTAAAAATCACAACGACAAAACTGCATTGAAAACAAATCTCTTAATGACACTGTAAAACGCGCCAAATTAACAATTTGTCGAAATTACACGTTCGCGTAAACTTTGAATAAAGAATACCAATGTATTCAAGGAAATCGTGGTTACAGACTACCCTTTGCGAAAATGGCGGCCCGAAAGTCAGCCGTTTAAGCTGTTTTTCGAGGTTTTAAGCGCACTTGAAAGTTCTGACGTCCAAAGCATGTTTGGATTGGTACCAGATTATCCAAGAAATACAGAAAGTGTCTCTTGACATGATTCTCTGAATGTTACCGTTTCATTCCACAGAATTCCACACGGTAGCGTCACATCGACGTGAAGTGCATTTGGTGACGACGTCATTTATGATGTAAATGCAATTTAGATTTTTTTCTTCAAAGTTTTGATTGACTGAAGACAAGCGGATCTAGCATTGTGCTTTTGATCAGTGAAGAACCTGTATTTAACAAGCTTGATAACATATTAAGAAAAACATAAACGTCAAATTTGCGTCAGTACCCATGCGTATTTTTGTCTTGTTGGACACGTTAGCTCAAAGAGGTCTGTCGTATGAATATTCCATATACGAGTTTCGGGTTAGCTCATATTTATCGAAGAAATATCAAATTCAAAAACTATGCGTTATCAAAATAGAAGTGGAGGCAATGACCAGGAATCTATACAATCAAACCACAGCTCCCACCAGAGACACCAAAGGGAAAGAAACACAAACATGAAACAACAAACCCAATGGAAATAGCGGAAAGTTAAAAGGACAACCACTTTCCCACAAAATGGCCAATAGGCCATCCAAAATAAAATAATATTAGCGACACAAACACCCAAAGACAAACCATAACAAAAATAAACCGCAAAAGAAGAACCGCCTTGGAACGGCCAGCGGAAACGAAAGTCGTTAAGTATATATGGCTACGGACAGAAATGGCTAAGTTCAAAAGGTAAAAACGTAACAAAATATAATTGATAACGATGTCAAAACCATATCTACAAATCAAGAGAAAAATGCCCTGCAATGTTTCAATACATATACAGTCGAACTTCAGTGGCTCGACCACCTTTGGGACCACGAAAATCTGTTCAAGGCAGGGGTAGTTCGAGCCACTGAGGTTACTCTCAGGAGGCATATCGAGATACTTTTAGACATCTGTTCGGTGTTCTATAATGAAAATGTATACTGTGTGAACTCATTAGAACCGCCTCATCGAGGCGATTCTAATGAGTACACACAGCATCGTTTGCAAGATAAAAGACTAAAATCTCCTGAATTATCCCCCACATTTTCTTATGTAGAGGATTTCGCTAGGGATCCAAGAATTGGTTCGACACACCCATGGTAAACGAGCCATCGCTGTTCGAGCCATCGAAGTTCTACTGTTGTAAGAAACTGTCAGAGGTTATGCTCACATAAGGTAACACTGAAATGCACTTTAAATAATAAATCACAGTCTGTCGGTAAGTTGTAAGTAGACAAATCACGCGCGCTACGCGCTCGTGATTTGTCTACTTTACAACTGACCTGCAAACTGTGATTTATTACTCAACAAATCACAGTTAGCGATGATCAATACGATTCTAACAGGCTGAAAATTGGCAATAATGCTGTTGTTTCCTTCAAAATCTCACAACTTTTCGCCATTGTTAGAAGAAATCTCGCAAAAATTTTCGACTGAAACACATGCATATATATCCTATTCTAACGTTTTCGATGCGAGAAAATGGCGTCACACCGTGTAACGTCAAGGACATCGACTAGTGACGTCATAAATTTGCAGTTTTTTTATGACGTCACACGTCACGCTCTTCCTTGCCATGATTTGTTGAAGAATAAAACACGATTATTTTCCATTGCCTGTATAGGCACACTGTGTTGGAACAGTATTTAAATCTCAAAAATGCTAAGTTGAATGTCGAAAAAGAAAACAAAGAATTAAATAGACGATAATGTCAAATTCCCATGCACATCTACAGATCTCGCCAAAAGAGCCTGCGAAGTTTAAAACTGATTAGTTAGAAACTCTTTGAGAACTTGTGCACACAGACTACACACCTGCTGTCGCCAAATGCTTAAGCCCATAATAGGCAAAAAGGGAAACAACTCCGACTCTATGACAACCCGACGACTGATTAAAACTACGGGCCGCTTATTTTTCATGCAGATGCTAATATTAAATTTCTGGATATTAGCTCTTACCGTTTGGTACCCGTAGTGATGCACAGTAATATTATTTAAACCCTAAAATGGCTAAAGTTAGAAAAGTCAAAGAAAGTTACAAAAATTAAATTGACGATACTGCCTAAATCGCATAAATATTTTCAGACCATGACAAGAGCCTGCAAAACAGAAGTGAGGGCAATGATAAGGAGTCGATACAATAATTTCACAACCCCCATACAAGACACACTGGGAAAGAAACAATAACATAAAATTTCACCATAATGAAAAGCCAAAAGGACAGTTATTTTCCCCACAAAATGGCTAAACGACAAAAAAGAACTCATCAGTACAACATCTCCGAGAACTAAAAAAAGAGGGCCAAGATGGCCATGGATCGCTCACCTGATCCTTGAGTAACAAGTGGGCCCCGAGGAGAGCCATTATTGACCCCAGGGCTATAATGTTCATAATGTTGAGGGAGGTCTAGAAAATGTGAAGCTTCATACCAAATAACAACAAAGGCTATAATTTGAACATTCTTGGCAAAAGTCCACCAGATGAAGCTACACACCAAATATCAAAGACCTGGGCCTTGCGGTTTCAGAGAAGATATTTTTTAAAGATATTCCCTACATAAGCCTATGTAAAACCAAATGGCCCCGGGGCTGGGTCATTTTTGGCCTCAGGGCAACAATTTAAACATCTTGATAGAGGTCCATAGATGAAGCTTCACACTAAATATCAAAGACCTGGGCCTTGCTGTTTCAGAGAAGAAGATTTTCAAAGATTATCTCTGTATAAGTCTATGTAAAACCAAAGGGCCCCGGGGCAGGGGGCATTTGTGGCCCGAGGGCTTTAATTTGAACAATCTTGGAAGAGGTCCACAAGATAAAGCTCAATATCAGATATCAAATACATGGATGTGCCTTGCAGTTTCAGAGAAGAAGATTTTAAAAGATTTCCTTATATAAGTCTATGTAAAACCAAAGGGTCTCGGGGCTTGGGCATTTTTGGCCCGGGGCTATAATTTGAACAATCTTGATAGAGGTCTACTAGATGAAATTGCACACCAAATATCAAAGACCTAGGCCTTGTGGTTTCACAGAAGAAGATTTTTTAAAGATTTTCCCTATATAAGTCTATGTAATACCAAAGGGCCCCCGAGGCGGGAGCATTTTTGGTCTCAGGGCAATAATTTGAACAATCTTGGTAGAGGTCCACTAGATGAAGCTTCATACCAAAGATCAAAGACCTAGGCCTTGTGGTTTCAGAGAAGAAGAGTTTTCAAGATTTTCCCTATATAAGCCTATATAAAACCAAAGGGCCCCGGGGCGGGGGCATTTTTGGCCCCAGCACTATAATTTGAACAATTTTGGTAGGGGTTCATAAGATGAAGCTTCATACCAAATAGCGAAGACCTGGGCCTTGCTATTTCAGAGGATAAGATTTTTAAAGATTTTCCCTATATAAAGTAGAAGTAAAACAAAGATCAGGAATTGATACAATTAACTTACTCCATCCATAAAAGACACCAAAGGGAAAGAAATACAAACATTAAGCGACCAGACCATAATGGAAACCTAAACAAAGGAAGGCCATATGGACAGTTACTTTCCCACAAAATGGCCATAAGGCCATCCAAAATTAAAAGACACAAGTGATATACACAGTAAGTAACAAACAACAACATAAATAAATCGCCACGGAAGAGCCGCCTTGGAACGGTCAGTGGAAGATTTCCACTGGGGGGCTTAAATCGATTTTACGTGGCCAAAATCCTCGCCCTTACTTCCGTCGCGATTTAGACAAATAATTTGTTCAGTCCGCATGAAGGCCTCCTAACTCATCAGTGCAACATCTCCGTGAACACAGAAATCAAAGAACCACAGAGGTGAGACAACGGTGAGGACTCGACAGCAAGAAACCACTGAAATGCTGGAGCAAAAGAAAACCAACAGTTAGACTCCGATGAGCCCGACCAGAGACAGAGCATCAGGCACCAACCAACATTATCTCTTTAATTTTCAATAAGCCTTTACGTTGGAGCCGTCATAGAATCTGAGGCCTGACCTACCGGCGTGCAATTAAAGAGGGAAGCAAAGTTGCCAACCGTGATTGGGTTAACTACCATGCATGCAGTCTGTCGTATAATATCCATGTTGTACCCAATCTTTTTATATCGAATAATGATTCCACGAAATTGGGTGCTGAAGTCATTGCGGTTATATATTTTTCTGAATTTATATACTAAGTCACCATAAAATTCGGGTTCCGATAGACCTTGTTGCAGAAGAGATTTAAGTCCAATATTGAATTTTGAAATTAAATCAGAATGGCGTCTATAAAATTTTGAAAAGGCTTTGCGTAGTTTATGGTACCGATAACCCTGATTAAGAAGTTTAGCCGTTAATAATTTATTACGAGTGTTGAAGTCAGTTACATGACTACACACTCTAGCAAATCGAATTAATTGCGAAATGCAAACGCCACAGGACGGCGCACGAGGAACACCACCATCCAAAAAAGGAAAATCCACAATCCCAAAATCAAAGTCATCGCGTTTATCATAAATTTTGCACGAAACAAATCCATCTACAATAGATAGATGTAAATCCAAAAACGGGGCCTCGGTATCAGAAGAATTTGCTTTATTTAACTGAAGTTCTAGGGGGTAAATCCGACTGATCAAACCACCAAAACAGGTATTATCAATATTTAATAAATCATCTAAATATCTAGAAGTAGAGCTAAAAGCTTCAATAATTTCAGATTGGTTATCAATGGAAAGCGACAAAATGAAGTCTCTTTCATAACAATACAAGAACAGATCAGCCACAAGAGGTGCGCAATTAGTACCCATCGGAATACCCACAATTTGTCTAAATAACTTAGTACCGAATCTAATATAAATATTGTCAAGTAGAAAGGTGAGGGCATCACACACTTTCTGACATGACCAAAGTGTATAATTCTTATGCTCTTTAGAAGTGAAAAATGCATTTCTGACATTAAGCCCATGTAAAACCAAAGGGCCCTGAGGCGGGGGCATTTTTGGCCCAAGCACTATAATTTGAACAATCTTGGTAGGGGTCTACTAGATGAAGATTCATACCAAATATCAATGACCTGGGCCTTGCGGTTTCAGAGAAGAAGATTTTTAAAGATTTTCCCTATATAAGCCCATGTAAAACCAAAGGGACCCGAGGCGGGGGCTTTTTTTGCCCCAGCAATTTAATTTGAATAATCTTGGTAGAGATCCATAAGATGAAGCTTCATACTAAATATCAAAGACCTGGGCCTTGCGATTTCAGAGAAGAAGATTTTTCAGGATTTTCCCTATATAAGCCCATGTAAAACCAAAGGGCCCGGGGCGGGGGCATTTTGAGCCCCATCACTATAATTTGAACAATTTTGGTAAGGGTCCACTAGATGAAGCTTCATACCAAATTTCAAAGACCCGGGCCTTGTGATTACAGAGAAGAAGATTTTTTAATTTTCCGGTGAAAAAAATCTATTTTGGCTCCTGTGACCTAGATGTGCAACGGACCGGAACCATTTGAACAACTTTGAAAGGGGACCACCTAAGAATCATTCCTGTGAAATTTGATCACAATCCGATCAGTGGTTTAGGAGGAGATGTCGTTTGAAGAAATTGTTTATGCATGGACGCACGGACGCACGAACGCAAGCACGATGGACAAAAAGTGATCCCAAAAGCTCACCTCGTCACTACGTGATGGTGAGCTAAAAAACAAAAAACAAACAAATATAATGATTACGACTCAACGTTATCACTGACATGCTGTAGCAAATATCGGTATAAATGTATATTAGGACTTGTGCAAGCAAAGTATCACAGTCTTTTCAATTGGTAAAGTCGAAAAGGGAAAAAGGGGGATAACTCCACAAGGAGAAGCCCGATCGTCCGCTTATTTTGCATACTTATGCTATCTATAAATTTTCATGATTCTAGCTCTAACAATTCTTGACCCGTTTGTAATTGTAACGGACAGATGGACAGGCAGACAGACGGCAGTCCCAAACCAATACTCCCTTTTTCGAAGATGGGGACATAAAATGTTATCCTTTGGAAGATAGGACTACAACAATGAACTAAAAACCGTGGATCAGACTGTCAAAACATAGAAATGCGTATTAACACCCAAATTGTATTCTTAATCCTAAATCAATACATGCATGTAGACTGTGTCTTTTCTAACTCAATGTGTAAGACAGTAACATTGCCTTTCTATAATCTGGATTTGCCAAGCGTATCCATTAATTTGTGAACGTGAAACTTAGCACAATTAAATAGTGTTTTTAAAATTATTGTACAAAAATATGTAAACAATCGTCATGGGTGTAGTAAAATTCAACATAAAAGATTAAATTGTTGTACCTAACGACGTCACTTGTGTCCTTGACTGTTCACAGGTGTCTGGTGAAAATTTCTATAAAATACATGGACATGACAATAATCAACCAAAAGGAAACACGTACAAGTGACACGAAAAAATACAAAGAGAAGAAACATGCAATATTATAATGTTATTAACCAAATAATTTCGTATTGGCCCAGTTACAGGTCCGAAGTCTGCTGTATTGGCACGAGGCCGAACTGTAACTGGGCCAAAACGAAATTACTTGATTAATGAAAATTTTATTAATTGATGCAATTAAAAACATGATATATGATTTTTGAATATTGGTTGACCTGGTGTAATACATGATAATCAATTAATAAAAATATATTTTATGCATAAATCCAAGCAACTGTGGATTGTGAGTTGTCTGGTATGTAATGGTTTAATGGCTCAGTCAATAGCTAAGGTTATGCCGGGCAGCTCAGTTTCCTTCACTCTTCCTTGACAGGCTAGGATGCCTTCGGCAACTAAATTGTATAAACCTCGGCGGAAGATGGGGTTGAAGGTTGAGAACCCACAAAACTGGTTTTAACCCACCGTTAATTCTTGATGGCCATCGCAAGGCGGTTGTTTTGCATTACAAAATACTCCTATATAATTCTGACCCCCTCGAATCCCACTTTTATATAGTAAAACGGGGGTTTATAGGGGTGTACATTATTTTTCTTATTTCTGCTTACAACATAGATTGTGGGTACTCGTTCGAACCGCGTCGGACAAATATTAATTTTTATCATAATGTTTTTTTTTTCGGTGGTAAAATTTACAATGTATTAGTATAGGCTTGTTTTCGTAATGTGTGTTTTTATTTGTTTCATGTTCGGCTGTTCTAAATTTAAACTGCTTTCATTTTAATACTTATGTGTGTCCAAATTATTAAGTTCGTGAACCGTAATTTAATTGAAACATATTTGGGAAAGAGTTGCAAACTCGGCTTGTCGCCTGTGAACTTGTTGCTTGCTAAGATATGGGTATCCGTCTTTCTCTTTGATGTTTGGGATAGGCGTTTGGTTCTGATTCGACCAGTTCTTGAATTATCATTATTCGATTAAATAGTTCCTTTTAGCGATTTACAAGTTCTTGGTGAGATGGGTCTCGATCTTGACGGGAGCTGACAACAGCCCGTGAGTCCACGGCCGGGTCATCAAGTAACCGTCTATCTCAAGCCGTCTCCGAAGAGATGGGGCATAAGAAAAAGGAAAGGAAGTTGGTATAAGTAGTAGTAACAAACAGCTGCTGCAAGAAAAACGGCCCTTGCCCCTTTTAAGTCAAGCACCACTTAAAGCTACACAACACCTTCTCACGGAGTCAAACTCCAATCGACTGAGAGCAACTCGTGGTGTAATGGTTATGCTACTCGCCTTGTAAACAAGGGGCCGCAGGATCGATCCCGGGCTTTTCCAGACTTTCGGATGAGTATTAAACCGAGGTCCCGTCTCCGTATGACCTTAGCTGTTGGTGAAACGTAAAACTCAATCTCTGCTTATCACGTCAACAAGTCCGCGCAATAAACAATCTGCCACAATCTATCTATGCAGTGTAAATAAGAAAATATTCATGCATTTTCATCAGAAATGTGGGATTTGTAGATGTGAAAAATACAGTATGTGGCACGGGTGTATTTTCGAAATGAAAAATATCCCGACTCCAAGATAATGCGCGAATAGGTGACAGAGATTTTAAATAGTTTGCCTTTAGTACTGTTTAACATGAAGGGTTGCAATAAAACCACCACTCATATTTTCCATCCAGATGTATTATTGATTTCATGGCAACGGTTATGGCTTTATATTTAAGAAATAGATCAGCTCTAACTGTGATTGGTGAGAAATAAATCACAGTTTGGAGGTCAGTTGTAAAGTAGACAAATCCCCAGCGCGTAGCGCGCGTGATTTGTCTACTTACAACTGACCGACAAAATGTGATTTATTACTCAACAAATCACAAACTAGAGCTGATCTTTTTCGATTCTAACACGCTGAAAATCGGCAATGATGGTGTTGTTTCCTTCACAATCTCACAACTTTTCGCCATTGTTAGAAGAAATCCCGCAAAATTACCGACTGAAATACACGCATTTATATCCTTAACGTTTTCGATGCGAGAATATCACGTTACACCGTCTAACGTCAAAGAAATCGACTATTGACGTCATAAATTGGCAATTGTTAGTGACGTCATTCGTCACGCTCTTCTTTGTCGTGATTTGTTGTAGAATAAAACACAGTCATTTTGCATTGCCTATATAGGCGCGCTGAGTTAGTATACGTAATTCACGTCGACGCCTTCTTCTTGACGTTACTTCAACGGCGTCTCAGAAGATGTAAACAACGTTCAGAATATATGACGTTAGATATGAAATAAAGATTGCATGGAAATAACCACTGATTTGTTTTATCACTATGGTAATTTTAGTTCTTATATTTTCATTCAGTACAATAGAAAGTGCATTCAAAGCAGCGTCTATGCAATTTTTGTTTCAGTCAGCTTATGTGTCACAGCACCCACTACCGTTCGTTAAGAGTATTAGATGCAAAATGATCCATCACTTATATTAAATGCATGTAATATACGTTTTATTTCCTAAGCCCATTTTGAAGATAAGATAAAGAAACTCGTGTGCGCAAGCACACTACATTCTTTTTCGGATATTCAACCTCCCTCGGATTATAAACCCCATAATTAAAATGGGCTTAGAAATAAACTTTATATCCCAATTAACACGATGCGGTGAGGTGGCGACAGTCACATGCCCGCACTTCAAACTGATGTTTATGGTTGTATTTCTTTATCGATGTCTGAGATTCTTATCTATACATTTTAATGTTATCACTGTGACTTGGAATCCTGTAACTGACTTACCGTTCGTCCAAGAATTGCAGAGAGTGTGTAAAGGAATGGGTTCAAGGCTGAATTTATTGGTAAGACAAGCACAGCAGTCCATGCATACACTTCTCCTGGTATGACGTGGTTTGTCAGGGCCAGAATGCCTTTTAAACAACAATAAATGTATTCATGATAAATACATGTCTGTTCAGCAAACTCTAAATATGTTGAATGACGATTTTCGTAAAAAAAGATATTGAGGGCATGACAAAGCATTGAAATTAAGCTTATATTATATAAGCCCCAGACTTGAAGTATAAACATTTCAAATTAATCTGCACTGAATTGCAGTTCTGTTCTTGAAGGCGCGTATGGAGCATAGAAATTACACATTATGATCCTTTCTACCTGACTATATTTATATTATATTGTGGAAATTCCGATGGGCACGTATGGCGCACTACTTCACTATGTGTTTTTGTTTCGGTTTGAAAAATAGAAGTGAATGCAATGATCAGGAATCGATACAATTACCACACACCTTCCATCCAAAACACCAAAAGGGAAAGAAGCACAGACATAAAATAACTTCACCATAATGATAACTTCACAACCAATAAGCCAAACGGACTGTTAATTTCCCACAAAATGGCCAAGCGGCTGTCCAAAATAAAAAGATATAGCAATGCATACATGCACATACGAACAATAACAGTTATAATCTACAACAGAAGAACCGCCTTGGAACGGTCAGTAAACATTTTACTGCAGGGACGGAGGGAGCTTAAATCGATTTCACATGTTTCACGTGGCCACAACCTCACTTTTGTTCTGTCTTCGTTAGACAAATAATCTGTTCAGTATGCATGAAGGATTGTTAACTATCAATGCAATATCTCCGAGAACATATAAAACAAGCGAATACAAATATGAATCACCGATGAGGACAGCATTAAATAACTGAAATGCCGGAGCAAAAGAAAACCAACAGTTTGTCTCCGGTGGGCCCGACAGAAACAGAACATCAGGTTCCAACCGACGTTACTTAAAAAGTTGAAGTCTAAAGGCTGGCGTTGTCTGAGGTCCAATCCGCCGGCGTGCAATTAAAGAGGGAAGCTAATTTATCAACCATGACTGTGTTAACTACCATGCATGCCGTCTGTCGTGTACCCAGTCATTTTATATCAATGATTTACGAAACTGTGTACTGACATGAATACAAGCATATATTGTTTTTCTAAATTTATATTCTGAGTTAGCATACAATTCAGGTTCTGATAGGCCTTGTTGCAGCAGAGACTTAACTTCAACATTAAATTTTGAAACTAAATCGACATGACGTATAAACTTTGAAAAGGATTTGTTTGTGATATAGATAACCCTGATAAAGAGGTTTAGCAGTTATTCATTTATTGCAAGTCTTGAAATCTGTTATGACGAGAAACTCTGGTAAACAGAATCAGTTGCGATATATAAACACCGCAGGATGCAGCATGAGGAACATCATCATCCAACAAAGGAAACTTTGCAATCTCAAATACAAAAAAACAACGCGAATAGCGTAACCTTTGCATAAAACAAACCAATCAAAATAGATAAAGTAAATTCAAAAACGGGGCTTTGTTTTCAGGAGAATTGGCTTTTTTTAACTTAAGTTCTGAAGGGTAAATTTGACTAGTCAGACTAGTCAAACCATTAAAACTGGGGTTGTCAATATTTAATTAAGCACTCAAATATCTCGACGATGAGCTAAAAGCTACAATAACTCCAAATTGCTTATCAACAGAAAGGGACACCATGACAGAATAAGAACAAATCAGTCACAAGGTATGCCTAATTCGTACCCATCGGAATTCCCACAATGTTGTGATTTTGTACCAAATCGTATATAAATATTGTCAAGTGGAAAGCTGAGAGATTCACACACTTAATAACATGACAGTAATGTTTAATTAATATGCTCTTCAGAAGTGAAAAAAAAATTCTTACATCTCATACCAAGAAGAGGGAATCTTCTCTATGGATTATCTATTCAATTACAGAAATACGTTGTTCTTTTATACGAGTATGACGAAGTCTAATGTAAAGTGTGAAAAAATCATAGAATGACAGACTAAACGAAAACGTCTTGATTTTACTGCATTTAAAACTTCAAGTTTAGTTTACCTAACAGGTGTTTTTCTTCTGCGCTGCACTGATGTCGAATTGATGTTGAGTCCTCAATTCATGATTGTATTAATTTATACATGATCGTTTTAGTGTATTCTATAATGACTCACTGTCGAGCTAAGAAGCCTCCAAGCGGATTAATTTATCATTGCAATTATGTTTGGTACTGCACTGGAACTGAGGGTTGAAATTTCATAAACTCCGGATTTGAAGCCCACAGCAGTTATACTTGACCGTTCCAATGCAGTCGTTCTTTTGCAGTGTCTTATTTGTTAGTTTGCTTGTGCCGCTGGTTCATGGTTTGTCTGATGTTTTAGTGTGTGCCATCCTTGTCGCTTATCATCTTTAGGTGACTTGGGATAGCTTTGTTCTTTGATTTCGGCCTTTCCTGGTTGACATTTTCTTACTAATTTCATGCCATCTTTAAACAGACGTAACCAGATGTCTCCCTGATCTTCCATAGCCTTTTTCGCAGGCGGTAACACATGAAATTATTAATTTAGACAGTTCAGTAGTGGCATAGAAACTGAAATTTGCAATAACCCGTGTTTTCTTTGGTCTTTTGTGAAGTTTAGGTAACCAATATGGCGTTGGGAATAATATAGAAGTATATGCCCAGGAAAAGCCACAATCAAAGGTTACAGCCTAGGTTCTGTTTGTAGTGTACATAATGTAGTGCTGTTGCATTCACATTCAAAGCGTTCTTCTTTTCCTTTGGTGTCTTTGACGTGAATGGTTAGGTATTTGTATCAAATCATTGCATTACTTTCTATTCGTATTGTACGATTTTGATTGTTCAAGCTACTCTGACATGGGTTATTTACTGCAACTCTGTATCAGCACTATGAAAGGACAATTATGGCAGAATTCCCTTTAAACATTTATTTCATTTGCCCCCTTTTTGTCATATCTATTATCATAAACAATTTTGAGGTCTAGGAACAGTTATATTTTCCTGGTCTATGGGATCATTTATTCCAATGTGGATTTTGAAAATACTGGCCATCACTGGTGTACCTAACTGGTCCATTACGAAAACACGCCTATACAAATACATTGAAACCTTTATCGCCGAAAGCAAAATGAAAATTTGTAGGTACTCGATAGAACGATCTCATCGAGGCGGTTCTATCGAGTACCTACAATCTGTATTTTAGAGCATAAATAAGACAAAAACATGTTTACCTATGTAAACTACAGTTTTACTGTATAAAAAAAGGGGGTTCGAGTGGGCTCAAAATTATATAGGCATGTTTTCGTGATGAAAACTTGCTTGTCTGACCCAGAAAACTTGTACACTCAATACTTCTTCACTTCTGCAGTGTATTCATTGCTTCCGAAGGAAAACCATTTTGTAGATTATATTTACGAAATGAATTGCTTCTTAATGTATAAAATACCTTATTTATTAACCGTATTGACCATACGATCGTATGCGCAGACGGTTATTTATTTTGTGAACCCTTACAACAGTTCTTTTGATGACTTGTATCTGACTGTAAAAGTGTAAACAAAGACAACGCGTTGTTGGACGTTCTGGCCAAGGCAAGAAAGTTCTTTTGTGCAACTTTTGTTTTTGTCCATTGCTTATCTTCCGTGTTGGAGTATAATTAGACTTCAATTTCTGATCGTCGAGAATCGTTGAGACTATTATGAAAGTGGACAAGAAGCTTATCAACATATGCATAACTGAAATACCTTCTTCGCTTTTAATTAATTATCTCTTTTAAAATAAAGCAAACAAAAGCACTTGATTCTCACCTAAAATGCCAACGGGAAACCAACACAGAAAGTCGGTCGACGCTACGAACAACAGGTTCCTGGCAACACGCAAGTCGTTAGAGCGAGCAGTGCTGAACGACTTCATCTTTGATCTTGCTTTATTTATGGTTTTGTAGATCATCCACTGACCAAAGGCGATCACTAAAAACGTAATGAAGTTAAATCCGATAAAAATACTGATAGAGTATACCCATCCAGGCGGTCGATCACGCGTAAGCGGCAATGCAAGACACACACCAGATTTTGAATAGAACGTATCTTTGAAGTAAGATGTTACAACAACCGGTAAAATACCAATTACAAGTACTAATATCCAGACCAAACATGATGAAACAATAGCAGACGTAGTAGTAAAGCGAACTTGGCCAAACGGATATTTGATGACAAATATTCTGTCTAATGTGATCAAACATATAAAAAGGACTGATGACTCGCTAGATACTGTTGACAGCACTCCTGCAAGTTTACACCATGCACTGACTCTCCAAGTTTCGTCTTCAAAAATATACTTCCCTCGAAACACTACATCAGCACCCGCAATGATTAACAGATACACGCCCATGAAGAAATCAGCTACTGCCAGATTAGTAACAAAAATTCCATACCCTAGCTTTAGGCGTTCTCTGTCGTAGACAAACCTGTAGATTAGGGATGCACTATTACCGAGTAAAGCGAACAAACCGATTACCCATAGAAGTGCCCTGAGAGCATCATTTCGCATCAGATCGGAACATGACGAAAACTCGTTTTTATGAGGATAACAATTTTCCTCGGGTACATCTGCAGGCCTTATGCAACAAAACTTGTATGCATCAGTTACAAGATACTTGCTAAGTTTCATACCATGGAACATTTCTTTTTTAAACGATTTGACAGTTGTCCCGTTTAAATAGATGCTTTCAACATGCATATTCTCAAATGCTCTGTTATCGATAAAATCCAAAGAGTTGTATGAGAGATCTAAAATGTTTAACCGTAGGGAATGAAAAGCTTTATTGGATAAATGTTGTAAATGGACATATTTCAGTTCAAAATATTTTAGGGAATGCAAGCCTTCAAATGCCAAAGGTTCAATTACGTGCATTTCAGCATTACCTGCCAGAAAGAGATTGTTTAGCTTATGCTGATTGATGAACATCTCAGATCGAATGATTTTCAAATTATTATAGCTAATATCTAACACTAAAAGATTTCTCATGGACACGAAGAATTCATTTTTGATTTCAGATATACCACATAAGGACATATTAAGAAAATTAAGGTAATATAGGTGGTTCGAATATTGCGTTAGGACATAAAAGAAGCCAGGGTTTGAGCTTATGTCGATCGACTTGGTATTATTGGATAAGGAAGTTGAATTTCCGTTATCTTCAGATGTTGTGCAGTCAGCAGCCATTCCATAACAGATACATCGTTCTGGACATCTGAAATAATAGGAAAGTACACCAACTAACGATAAAAACAAAATAACGTCATTGGGCCTTATGTTTTCGATCGTTGATTTCTATGTTTTTTTTTGTTTTTTTGTTTTTTTGTTTTTTTTCTCAAAACTAAGCATCGACACATACTTGGATATTTTGTTTATTATGCAGGCTAGGCTCCGAATCATTTTGCTAATTCAAAATTTTATCAGCCGTTCTAAGGCGGTGGTCCTCGTGTTTTTTTTTATTATTGTTGTTTTGTTGTATTTCAACTTAACTGATCTGCGCTGTGTACTTTATTACGCATCGTTGTAAATTCTTCCTAGCAGTTTAAGGAAGAGGGGATAGATTGCTCAGCTTGTTAAACGTTTGTTGTTGTGCTAGCCACCTGTGAGTTTTCATCTTTCTCCTTCTGCCAAGAGTGGGATGAGCGTTGTAATTGCGGCTCTCCCTGGATGTTTTTGGTTTTAATTTTGTTGCATAGCCTTAATATAAACTCCTACTAGAGTTAGGTTCATATGAACTATGATCATTTCATATGGTGTATATATAACTTGCTATTGCACAAATATAACAGTTAATCAAAGGTTCATTTTGCTTTTAAGACGGTATGTTTTAACCAGTGAGAAAAGAAACTTATAGGTTTCGAGGACCAAGCTCATGTGCCCATCACATAACGGGGGCCTTTTCCGACTGTTCTATTCCTCAACGACGGCTGATTTTCCTTGAAGTGTGGCACTTGTGTTTTTAGTTAAGAACATTATTATTCATGTTAAAGGGTGTATAGCTTGTATTTGTATCATGGACGTGTCTCAGAAGCTTGGCTCATAATAGCCATGGTTTAAAATTTAATTCAGATTACACAAATATAGAGTTTTTGCTTTCTGTTTAAAACGGTTTATAAAATTTTAAGGAATTAATTATCCTTCACTATACAATGCTGCTCAACTAAAAAAAAACACCAATTGCATAGGTTAACATTGGTGGTTAGGCGAGCTACGCGACCATGCGATTTTGATTTCAGTATGAATACGAGTAGAAATAACACAGGATCCCTTTCATTCTTACAGAATGTTATATTTCTGATGAAATCTAAGGTCGATGTCTCTAAGTACTCTAAGTATATATATATATATTTTACAATTATTATTCTTCGTTTTTTCAATCAGTTACTAACACTTTCGAAATTTTTACACTTTCTGTTATGAAGCTTCAATTTGTATTGATTGATTTTATTGCCAGTATTTCCAGAGTGTATTCTTTAGCAGTTAGGCTCGTTGGATCAATGGTTAAGAGTTAAGCTCAAACCTTAAATCAGATTCAGTGTTTCCGTCTTTTTCCATCTTATATACAGCCCCGATCTGCATCACAATTATCGGCCCTCGATTCGGAAATCGACTTTCTGCAACAAGGCCTATCGGATCCAAAATTTTATGATGACTTAGTATATAAATACAGAAAAAAATATATTCTTACAATGAGTTTAGTACCAAATTTCGTAAAAACTCTCTTCGATATAAAAAGATGGGACAAAACATAAATGTTATACAACAGACTGCATGCATGGTAGTTAACCCAATCTCGGTTTATAGATTACACTCTTCTGGATCATGTCTGTTGATCTAAACATTGGTATTTGCCATTTTTGTCTGTGGACTAATGATTTTGAATTAACGCTTTGGTACTACGACCAAAACTACTTTATAGCTTTGCTTTAATTTTACGGCGCAGGGTCAGGCCTCAGACACTATGACCGTTCCATCGTCAATGCTTTCTTAAACTTAATTTTAGGTAATGATGGTTAGTACCTGATGCTTTCTCTCTATCAGTGTCCATCGGAGTCTGACTATTTGTTTTCTTTTGCGCCAGCATTTCATTTATTTCATGCTATGGAGTCCTAACCGTTGTTTCATCTCTGTAATTGTTTGATTTTTATGTTCTCGTAGATGTTGCACTGATGAGTAAGGAAGCCTTCATGCGGAGTGAACAAATTATTTGTACGAATCACGAAAGGAGTGTGGGAGAGCATTGCGGCGGCTTCAAACCGTTTTAAGCCCAAAGTAAAATAATTTTTTGATTTGGATAGACAGTTGTGCAGTTTGAGGGAAATTAACTGTCCTTTTGGCTCTCCGCTAGTAATATTTCCATAAGGGTCTATTTATTTAATGTTCGTGTTTCTTTCCCTTTGGTGTCTCTGATGGAAGGTGTGGGTTAATTGGATCGATTCATGGTCATTGCCTTCACCTCTATTTCGATTAGAGTCACGCGGATGTATATATCTTTGTGATCGTAAGAATGCTAATCTATTTAAGCTTCATACGAATTTGTGTGTCGTGAGAATATTCATTTGTTTAATCAAAACCAATCGTGCTTATACCTGGTCGTGTTATTGATTAATACTTTTGTGATCGTCTTGTACGCATTGTCCTGTCTTACCGGAAATTGCAGAACCTCTCATCATCTCCCAATGGACACTGTCTCACACCATCACAGAGGTAGTTTAGCGATAGACACACATTGGATTGTAGACAGTGATATTGGTCGAAACATACTAGCGCTGCTTCACCTAGAGTTTTCAAAACATTAAACCAAATACATGTACAAATAACGGATAATATCTGACTTAGCACGCATGAAATGGCGAAAGCCCCAGAACATTACGTAAATCCTTGTAGTTTAAGGCAAACTTAAAAAAACGATGAGGACTTCTCTTAGTCTACACAGACCCCCAGTCTATATGCTTAGTCGCTTTGTCAATGGTCTTAAACAGAATGCTGAAAAAAACGCATCTTAGTCCCCACCCAGTTCACTCAAGTCACAATTCAAGTCGATCAAGAGTGCCACAACCACAACGAAGAGGCTGTCGATAGTACCAGACGGCATAACAAACAAAGCATTACATAATATGAAATAGGTGACACCTAAGCTGCAACATTTCGGCTCGATATGAGTGAAATAATCTCGAAAGGGCCGTAAAACCCAACCCCCCCCCCCCAAAAAAAAAAAAAAAAAAAACCTAAGCTGCAACCAACACATTTAATGTGACTGAAGGCTAGCTATATATTGTTGTAAGAAAATAAACAAAATAGGACAATTTTGAAATCTGAAATATTCTTAAAACTGGATTCATAAGGGGCAAGTGATTACAACACTATACACATACACATAAACTTGGTGGGATGCTCACATGTTTGCTAGATAATGAAGAAAATTGCTTGTAAAGTGTGGATTGAAGGGGCATTTGTCAGTGCTATACTATAACTATTCTACATACGGTTATGCCGAAGATAGCGACCTATCACATTTAACCGTTATTCGCAGTTGTTCACTCCAGGTTTGCAGGATGAAAAGTAGAATTTAAACAAAAATCAGGAATCGATACAATTAACTTACTCCACCCATCAAAGAAAGCCTGCAACGCAATCGTAATTCTCAATGCACAGGGGGCCTCCAGTTTATTATTCGAAGGACGGCGCACTTTGTGGCATTCATCTCTGCAACTGATGCCAATGAAGCATGTTCGGATACCGAAAATTTATCACCGCTGCAAGGGATCGAGCCTTGGGACCTCTATCATCAGACCATTGAGCTACCATGTTTATGTGCCGATCCGATATTTTGTGCCCTTTTAGAATTTATTCCTGCAAATCCTTCCAGCTGAGCATTTTCCGACATACAAATTTTATCATCGCTGCCGGGGTTCGAACCGGGACCCATATCATCAGAACTAAGTGCACTAACCACTGAGTAAAGGAATAATTTGACTACTTGTATCCGTTTGCCGGTTGTATTTATGGGTACTCAAAGAAAAGTTGCGAAATTTTGTTTACAGCTTCGGAGAGAAAGAGAGAGAGAGAAAAAAAAGAAAGAGAGAGATGGTGGCCAGTGATTGACAATAACATTTATTCTATTCTAGTCTAGTGGTGCGCTGGCGGATACATCATAATTTTTTTCTGATGTGACGTCACAACTGACAGTTTTAAAACATAAACAAATCGCCATTTTGAAAAAAAAAATAAATAAAAAAAAAACAGCCATTTTACTATTCACAGAAAGCTTCCAAGGCATTTTACAGAATGTTTCATGCTTATTTGAAACAAATCCTCGTAGTTGCGTTATTGTTTGGCGTTTTAGGTCCTCGTTTTCACAATTTGGTCATTTGAATAAAAAAAATGAGTTCCTTTAAGAGCAATGAAAACATTCATAAGAAAGAAGATGGGTCATACTACGTAGTTTCGGCTAATAAAGCCTCATCAGTGACCCTGTAATGATCCGGCAAAGAAAGCCAGAGGAAACATACTGCAAGTTTGCGAATTTCGAATAGGCAGTCGATTCAAAGACTGATATAAATCAAAATGGGGTCCAAATAATTAAAAACCTGTCTAGAATATGAATCTAAACCAATAATTTATTTCTGATTTCTCAGAATATTCACGCTGATCTCAAAGGACCAAAAGTAAAATATAAACTGCACTATGGTTGATGTACGGGGAGACGTTTTATGGCCGCCACACGGCACAACACCAGCTGCAGTGAAGGCAAATAAAAATCAAAAATGAGTTCCTTTAAGAGCAATGAAAACATTCATAAGAAAGAAGATGGGTCATACTACGTAGTTTCGGCTAATAAAGCCTCATCAGTGACCCTTTAATGATCCGCCAAAGAAAGCCAGAGGAAACATACTGCAATTTTGCGAATTTCGAATAGGCAGTCGATTCAAAGACTGATACAAATCAAAATGGGGTCCAAATAATTAAAAACCTGTCTAGAATATGAATCTAAACCAATAATTATTTCTGATTTCTCAGAATATTCACGCTGATCTCAAAGAACCAAAAGTAAGACGTTTGCTTCCGGCTGTGTAAGACTTTTTCCCAACACTGACAGGAAATGGCATCTCAAACCTTACCGCCCAAAAATCATTGGGTTTATATGCAGGTACGGTTCTTACCGTATTAATGGGCCCCATAGAATGTCATTTAAAGAAGGACGGGCAAGGAAAACGACTTCGAGTTTCAATAGAATTTATATTGCCCTATGTTTAAGTGTTGCCAAAATATATATTAGCGGCGGCTCACATTGACGTTTTGTAACTCATTCAGTAAGACATTACGGAAAATAAGGAAACAACATGTATCCACTTTGATGATATAAAAATGAAGGCACTTGGCCACCACTCCAAAAACTAACAACCAGAGCTGAAGTAAACTCGTAGTAGAGCCACAATGGGTTCTTTGCGCAGTTCCGTTTCACGTACGTATGTCCGTAAATAGTTTAAAAACAAAACATAGAATCAAGCACAAGCTGAAATCTACCATTTCGCAATATAATATGGACTTTTTTCTTTCTAGAGTCCTTTACTGTACTTAACATGAATTTGATTTATAGTTTTTTTTATACGCAATAAAGTGTCGCAAACAATAACACATGTAGATTAAATATAAACGTGGTGCATTCAAACTGAGTTATATTTTAAAGTCTACCACAATTCTACCGAAAGGATTGGTATTAAATACTCAAGGTCTGCCGTAAAAGCCTGTCTACGAAGTGTGTTTTGATGAGTGTCTGCTTGTAGATAGGCAAATAAATAATCGCACTTCATTAGGTAAAAAGTCGGCTAAAATATATCTCACAGTACACATACATAGCAATATTATTTATAAGCAGTACAAAGTATCTTAGATATAGGGTTAACATGTCATTTTTCAAATTGGATGGCAGACTTTCTTTCTTTGCAACAGTGCAAGATATGAAAACGATACCCAAGAACTGATTGTCATAATGAAAACTGGGACTGCACAGACTCGATTCTACCGTAAAATGGAAAAATCAGGCAAGCTTAAATATCCACTTCAACGGTTGAATTCGCGAGCTGGGAGTGTCCTGCTCGTTTAAAATGAATAATAATTTTGTTTATACTTAAAATGAATATGACATTGTACGTAACAACATAATTAAATAGATACCACAATTCAATTCATCTTCCCCATGTTCGCAGTGATTTTCTCCATCACATAGGAATCTTCGCTCCAGGCAGAAACTGGATGGACACTTGAAATATCCATCCGGGCACTTGGCGTTTTCTGAATGACAAAATACAATCCTATTTAAACTGATACATTTAGACAATAACAGTAAACTGTATTCCTCCTGATGCAATAAAAAGAATAGATAGCACACATCATGAAATTATGCCTATATAATTTTGACTCCATTGAACCCCATCTTTATACAGTGAAACTAGGGTTTACAGGGGGCAATCCTTATTTTTCTTATTTCTGCTCTAAAATATAGAATGGGGTACCCGTTAGAACCTCCTCATCGAGGCGGTTCTAACAAGTACACACAATCTATATTTTGAGCAGAAATAAAGAAAAATGTAACAGTTTTTCTTCTTAAAATTTTCATTTTTGCGGCGATAAAGGTTACACTATATTTGTATTGGCATGTTGTCGTAATGATTAGTTCCTTAATGTTAAATATTATCACTAATCATGTCTTTAGACAATTACAGTGAACTTATGTCTTCCTGGTGTGCAATAATAAAAAGATTGATGGCACACCCAAGGGTCTTAATGCAAAAATACTATAATTTATCATTTCTGACAAACTCAGTAAAGTATATCGAACGCCAGTGTCGGTAATAGGTAATATTGTGGTCAGGAGAAAAGATTTTCAATATTTTCCATTCAGGCGCCTTAAACCAAATCATGTGATATATGCTTTATATCATATGTCCTTTTGCTTTTTAATTTTGATAAGGTTGTTTTATGTTGGTGTCTTGGATTGGGTTGCGAGATAACTGTATCGATTCCTAATTATTGCCTTCATTTCTATTTAAAATAGAATTGAAGGATACTGCTTCAAACAACACTTTGATATAGATCATACAGCTACAGTCGAACATCCACGGCCCATGAAAATTTGGTTGCATAACATTTCCTTTGATAAATTTTGCATAGAGTGTAAAATGTGTTCTTCGTATCCACGCAAATCATTCGCCAGATTCAAGGCATCACGAAAACACGTCTATATACATTTTATCCCCTTGAACACCACTTTTATATAGTAAAACAAGTGTAAACAATATTTTTCATATTTCTGCTGCAAAATATAGATTGCGGGTGCTCTTTAGAACCGCCTCATCCGAGTACCCACAGTCTATATTTTGAGCAGAAATAAGAAAAATGTCACACTTTTTCATAAAAAATCGATTTTTCAGAGATAAAGTAGAAGTAAAACAAAGATCAGGAATTGATACAATTAACTTACTCCACCCATAAAAGAAACCAACGGGAAAGAAATACAAACATTAAGCGACCAGACCATAATGGAAACCTAAACAAAGGAAGGCCATAAGGACAGTTACTTTCCCACAAAATGGCCATATGGCCATCCAAAACCAAAAGACACAAGTGATGCACACAGCAAGCAACAAACAACAACATAAATAAATCGCCACAGAAGAGCCGCCTTGGAACGGTCAGTGGAAGATTTCCACTGGGGGGCTTAAATCGATTTTACGTGGCCACAATCCTCGCCCTTACTTCCGTCGCGATTTAGACAAATAATTTGTTCAGTCCGCATGAAGGCCTCCTAACTCATCTGTGCAACATCTCCGTGAACACAAAAATTAAAGAACCACAGAGGTTAGACAACGGTGAGGACTCGACAGCAAGAAACCACTGAAATGCTGGAGCAAAAGAAAACCAACAGTTAGACTCCGATTAGCCCGACCAGAGACAGAGCATCAGGCACCAACCAACGTTATTTCTCTAATTTTCAATAAGCCTTTACGTTGGAGCCGTCATAGAATCTGAGGCCTGACCCACCGGCGTGCAATTAAAGAGGGAAGCAAAGTTGCCAACCGTGCAGTGCACCTGAATTATAATTCCGCATCACGAAAACACGTTTATATAATTTTGACCCCCTTGAACCCCACTTTCATAAAGTTTACAATGTATTTTTATAGGCATATTTCGTAAAGAATCGTTATGGGAACCTTCAGCACCAAGTGATAGATGATTTTTCTAAGAGCAATTTAATTTCGACTATAGCCGTGATTTTCATACTTTGTTTCATGAAGCAATCCTCTTAGATATTTTTAATACATCATCTTTAAACTTGCATATTGATAAAGCTCATGCAAGAAATTCACTTAGCGTAAAAATAACATAAAAACTAATATATAAGAGCATTGACCCAACACTATTAGAATCAAAATCATGAAAATTGTAGCTAGATTCGAACAATTAGAAATCATCAGTGGCCCAAATATTAATTTTCAACACTCTGAATTGGCTCAAAAAGACCCATTCTATAGGTGCCCCCTTTTGTCCTTTTATACGGATTGTTATTCAGGGCCTAAGCTTTAATGGTAGCTACCTCAAATTTCATATTTGAAATACTCAAGGAGGAGCTGTGCAGTGCACCAGAATTATAATTCCGCACCACGAAAACACGCTTATATAATTTTGAACCCTTTGAGCGCCACTTTTATATGGTTTACAGGGGTAAATCTTCTTTTTCTTATTTCTGCTGTAAACATAGTCTCTGGGTACTCGTTAGAACCGCCTCGATGATGCGGTGGTAACGAGCACCCAGACTCTATATTATGAGCAGAAATAAGAAAAATATTACATTATTTTTAATCTTAAAATTTTAGTTTTTTTTTTCGGCGGGAAAGTTTGCAATGTATTTGTATAGGCGTGGTTTCGTAATGGTGTCACATTTCTATAATGTATCCCATTTTATTATTTTTTTTATTTTTTTTTTTGTTTTCAGTGAGGGCAAAGGTTCATGATATATTTTAAGCTTCTTAACAGTAAGGGGTTTGGATTATCGCGTCTGTCTTTACTTAGAGCTATTGGACATGACTGAACGCAAGTTACTTCCACACAGAAAATCAAAGCACTGGTGGGCCGAATGTCTCTGGGTGTATGCCGGATAAATAGTCATGAACGAGGACTTAGATTGTTCTTTTAACCCTTAGAATCCTCTACTTTGAACAAACAGTGTAAACCCTGATCAGACGTTCCGTGGCGTCTGATCTGAGCCTTAACTGTTTGCCATGATGGTACCACTAGAAATGTCTTGTGACAAGGAATGCACATGTGAAATATGAAATCACTGCCACTTACCAATCGAAAGTTATGGCAAATGTTAAAGTTTTTAAAAAGGAGGTCAAAAGTAGGTCAAATGACAAGGTCAAGGCCAGGTGGTCAAAATTTAAAGTACCTCTTGAAAGGTCTTATGACAAGGGATGCACATGTGAGATCTGAAGCCCTATCAGTTACCTTTCAAAAGTAATGCCAAATGTTAAAGTTTTTGCTGACAGACAAATAGACAAACAGACAGACAGACCAAAAACTTTATGCCCCAGAATCTTTGATTCCGGGGCATAAAAATAAGATATACCCCTGTAAACCCCAGTTTTACTATTTGAAAGTGGGGTTCAATGGGATCAAAATTAAATCTATTAGGCGTGTTTTCGTGATTTCAGCACTAAAGAGCTTTTGTGCTTAGTTTCTCTGGGTCAATTTGTCAAGTGACCCGAAAACAGTGTTTCGCCTAATCATTACCTACATTGTGATTACTAGTCTTATTGTGCATCAGACTTGGCCATATATTGCTTTCTATGTGTAACGTGTATAAGCAGTTTAATGCGAATGCACTGAATGTAAATTTAAAAAAGACACAGGTGAAATCATTTATTTCATAATTATGCAGATGCATTAACATTTTAAATGACAGTTTGAAGATACACAAATATGTTGAACATGTATAGCTTCGGGTGCTTGATCACATGTAAATGTACAGTCCTTCGTGGTCCATTAATCGATCACCCGATATCCTTTTTCAGATATTTGCCTATAAACTTAATAAACAAATTACCGCAGTTTTGTAGATGAGCAAGATTGCGGCACCCTTGAATAGTTCCATACTTCGTGGTATTGTATAAACATTTTGTTTCTATCGGTGCTGTTATACCGTTGCCACAAACAATATCGGGTAGCGGTGTCTTGAAATCTAAAATAGAGAAAACTATTTTAAATAAGCGCTGTATACTTTTCTTTAATAATGCAAAGAAAAATACACAATTATAGTAGTAAATAATCTGAAACCAATCGTTCCCAAATTATTGCATAGAATGGATACTTCCCAGCAGGCACTCACCGTTGAACTGACGTTGAAACAACGTTGAAAACGTTGTTTTAACGTTAGTTCAACGTTGAGTCAACGTTTTGTGCCTGCAGGATTGCAGAGAACTGAGAACTAATAATAATCCAATTATAAAATCTGACTGTAGTTCTGGGAACCTTTGTGAAATTTATATTGTTAGATATGATTTATGCAGTGTAGCATCTTAAGAATATCTAATATGAACTCAGGCACAGCCTAGATGCGGACATGAGCATTGTTATCGAAATAAAGGTACTGCCTTTCGAGCAAACACACTCATTTACACATAGTGGTGTAGAACAGTAACATTTACTGATAGTGCTACCGTGGTAACTCAGTGGTTAGCTAGTTAGTGCACTTACCTCGCCACAAAGTGGAACGTTAGCTGGACACACGCACACACGCCTCTGTGCGGGGAGAATCATCCAAAATGCAGGTTAAAGATCCTTACCGTAATGTCATGATTACCGTGAAGGCGTCGGTCCTGCAAATCTTGAGTGTATGTACACCTGCAAGTAATTGTCAGTTGCGACATATCTCAGTGATAGAAGATAGGTAGGTAGTCACGTAAACAAGTCCTTGGTTAGGTAATGATGATATTCGTGGGGGCGTACCTTACATTTCTAGCAAAATAAGGGGAGTCAATGACATCATTCCCCTATGGCATTTTCACTACTTTGGCAGTATTTTCTGTGTGTCCCAAACTGAAGTCATTTGCAACTTGTCATACCAAAACAATGGATTTCGAAGGAGGCAGTCGTGAGAAAGACACTTACTCTGACCAAATTCCAAGACCATGCAGCAGGAATAGATGAAGGCCAACAGTTATACACCATTGCTCTTGACTTTAGCAAGGTGTTTGACAACGTGCTACATTAATAACTTGAGCACTGTTAAGTTCAGATACGACAAAATATAAAGCAACCTCTTACAGTGGATCCAGAGCTTCCTGACCAATAGGGGCTAACCCGACCCGGCCAAAGGCTAGTTTTCCACGATTACCCAAGCCGTATCCGATGCCCCTCTAGGTGCCATGCTCGGACTATTGTTGTTCTGCCCATACATAAATGACCTGCCACAGCCTTTTTCTATGACAAGATCTTAAAAAGTAAACAGCAACCTGGCGTTTTTTTGTATGCCAAGAAGCATTACAGGCTGGACTGAAGATGTTAAAACATGATGGTAGAGAACAAGATTAGACATATCCTGGATAATGCCACGTCAGTATGGGACCCACATACAGTATCAAGCAGCTGGAGACCAGCTTGGTTTGTCAGAGGTGGCTAACATACAGCCAGGATTACCTCTCGAGTGATACAATACCTTTGCCCGTCCATGCATATACACCCTATTTGTTTCATTCGGCGGCAGGGCTTGAGAAGTCATTTCATGTCAATGTCGGGTAAAAGTCCCACAAAATTGAAAGCAACGTCTCCAAAATGACCTTTACGGTGTTGACGGGGAAGTTAAACCTCAAATTCAACAAATAAACAAACAATACCTTTGCCGGCAAACTGACAAGCGTTGACGGGCATGATTTACCTCTGGGCTAAGTGGAAATCCATGCTTGCAGGTTCTCCGACCCGAAAGCAGCGAACAGCAGAGGATACTTCCTAGGGTGTATGGACCGAAATCTGTCAACTCTCCTTCAATACCATGGGCATCACACTTAAGGATATAGTGTTTGAGTTTTACGTCTCACCAACAGCTTAAGTCATAGGGAGAGACGGGGCCTCGGTTTAAAGACTCATCCGAAAGTCTGGAGAAGCCTGGGATCGATCCTGCGACCCCTGGTTAACAAGGCGAGGAGCATAACCAATACACCACGGAGGCATCTATCAGACTTAAGGACCAACGTCCACAGAATATTGTCACATCAGGGATCCTTGAGGGCTTCAAGAGGGATCATGCAAGTCTTCCCTAGACTACATAAAAACTGTTTTCCAAAGGTTTTAATTTATTCTGTTGTGAGCCAAAGGTGAAGTGTATTTCGCATCACTCGGGAGTCCGACTGTTATTAACTTACAGCTGGGCAAGGCCTGCTGTCCTTGCAGCAGGAATGGGTAGAGGGTGGAGGGGCGTTGTTATACATTTTTATTCATTTTCCTCTTTCTCCCTTTACACTCACCCTTCCTTTCTTGTCGTCTACTAACTTTTCTGTCTCTTTTTTTTTCCTTTCTCTGTGAGACGACACAAAATGAACGACCAGGGTTGACGTGTCGCTAATCCTGAAACAATTGTGTTAGCTTTCCCGCCGCTTTGTGCATAGCCCTTAGTATGACGATGCTCCAGTGTTGGTCATGTGTGCACTTCATAGGAAGAAGATTAGATAGGGTCACGGGTCGCTTCGCCCGTCTGGCATTTCGACGCGAGTCGTTTCGCCCGTGCGTCGTTTCGCCCCAATTTGGTGGGTCGTTTCGCCCATATTTTTATTAAGGCCCTATGGATAGAGGTAAGGTATGTTTATGGTTTATAAAGGGGTCGAGGGGTATGGGGAGTCGGTGCTCTGGCCTTTTTTATTCACTATCTGTTTTTTTTATGAGCTTTATATTGTAATGTCCTCGTTTGCTGCAGCTGGGCTGCTACGTTAGGTTTGGGCAAATGAGCTGCCAAAGTTTTGAAAAAGAAATGCGAGGTCACATTACATTAACACGCCTATACAATATAATGTGATTTTATGGCTGTGAAAATGGCAATTTGTCGATGAAAAAGGTGATATGTTTCTCATTTCTGCTCAACACATAGATTGTGGGTTAGAAACGTCTCATTGTCAATATTTAAGAACAGAAATAAGAAAAATAATATAAACCTGAAAACCCGCTTTCCTGTAAAAAATGAGGTATAGGGGGGGTCTTCATTGCATAGACTTGTCAACATGATGATTTATTTTCATTCCGTCTATTCGTCTGTCTAACCAAGCACCATTCCATCCAATCTATCTATCTATCTATCTATCTATCTATCTATCTATCTATCTATCTATCTATCTATCTATCTATCTATCTATATATCCGTTTATTAATCCATCCCGTTTGTCCCTCCCAATTGGGGCGACACGACTCACGGGCGAAACGACTCACATCATAAGGGCGAATCGACCCACCCCTCAATTAGTGCGACCCACGGGCGAAACGATCCGGATTGCGTGAAGCACTAGCGTTATGCTTTGGGATTTCGGGCACATCATCAACTTGTAAATCTTGGGCAGGTAGAAATCCGTAGGTAGCCAGATAGCTAATTGTGTCTCTTACTATTCCCAGGACATTTTCCCCATTGTGAAAAGTTACTTGGCCAGACGAGAAGTGCTTTCCACTCTAACGAATAGCGCCGGTAAATGCTTCGGTAACTGCTCCGGTAACTCGTTGGCCCAAGCGCGGTGCTGGATTTTACCGGCTAACCATTTCGGCTCAGTGTGGTACGTTTCAGTTCAATTATACGCGTGACTTAAATTCGAAACTTTCTCCGCGGTCAAACTTCAGTTTTTGTGTTAACAAAAAGGAATTGTGTAAGTCAGGACAACGAATAAAAATATGAGCATTAAAATGAAAAGAGTCAAATATCAATATAGAAATCGGCTGGTGGTCGACCCGGAAAAAGGCAGATGTTTTATGTGGAGTAAAAACATGTTAACCAGTCCGAGACGGTTGTCTCGCATAGTCTCTTTGAGATTTCACGTGATTTGACCATGAAAAATTCTTTCTTAGGGTAGCCAAACGTTGTTTTGACTACGCGTGTACGTCTTAGTCTATAGTCGGACATCTTGCAGATGCCTACGACATCTGCTCATGTCCGTATGAAGTGTAGCACAAAATTGTAGACATGCTTTCAGAATTATAACTAACGATGTTTTTTTTTTTTAAAAATTCTCAGCAGCATATTAAATAGCGTCATACACATGAACAAGTGCGTTCTACGTCCCAATTCATTACGAAAACACGCCTATACAAATACGTAGTAATTTGTTTCGCCGAAAAAAAAATAAGATTTTATGATGAAAAATTGTGATAGTTTTCTTATTTCTGCTTAAAATATAGATCGAGGCGGTTCTAACGAGTAACCATAAGCTATATTTTATAAAACAAAAATAAGTTTTACCGCTTGTATCCCAAGTTTTACTATATAAAAGTGGGGTTCAAGGGGGTCAAAATGATATTGGCGTGTTTTCGTGATGTACATGTATATAGAAAACTACCGTTTAGGGCGCCTTATAGTTTGTCTTCTTATTTCTGTTCCACGTCATAGGCTGTGGGTACTCGTTAGAATCACCCCAATGAGATGGTTCAAACAAGCACCAAAAACTTATATTTAGAATATGAATAAGAAAAACATCACATTTTTTTTCTCCCAAAAAATTACTTTTTTGGAGATATGATAGAAAACATTATATCACGCTGATGTGTTCTCGTAATGTTATGTATCGCACTATTGCAGCCTGAGCAGCAGAGCGTTATATGTCTGTACGAGACCTCTTTGGAATCTGGACTAGCCATAGCGCATTCCATAATGCCCAATAGAATACATAGAATATACAAAACATCACAAAACATGCATATATAATTTTGAACCCCTTGAACCCCACTTTTATGTGGTAAAACTGGGGTTTACAGGCATAAGCCTTATTTTCTTATTTCTGCCCTAAAATATAGATGAGGGTACTCGAAAGAACCGCCTCGCCAAGGCCGTTCTAACGTGTACCCACAATCTATATTTTTTTTTCTCCTATTACTGCTACTCGCTCACATCTGAGCATTACGAGCAGGATTTCCTGGTTGGTAACCAGTACTTTCTGTTTTCTTTTTGTTTTTTTTCAAGCAACGTGGATGAAGTGCCTTGCTCAAGGGCACAACACTTTGGTCAGCGTGAGGCTCGAACCCGCAACCTCTTGATCACTAATCCGATGCGCTACCACTGCACCAAAGCGCTCCACATATAAGAAAAAAATCACAATATTTCATCAGAAAATTTTCGGTTTTGCGCGGTAAAATTTACAATGTATATAGGCGTGTTTTCGTAATGAGCTGGTCACTGTACTGTCTGTTCGGACTGCTCGAAGATGCGTCATGAAGTTGCTTATTTCAGAACCATTATTTGCTCCTATAAACAGAACTAATATTCTCATTTACTCTGAATGTCCTTAGTGAAAACAGAAAAAAGACTGTTTCAAATTATAGTGAATAAGAAAGATATCCAGGCAAACATACAACGCTTGCAAAACTTATAAATTCTACACTCAAAAATATAATATACACCATGGTAAAGGGCATGGAGCATTTTACGGCCGCAACACACTGCCTGACACCAGCAGTAGGGAGATTTTATATGTTCTGAAACGAAAACCCTTTCGAATCATACTTAGAATACATTTCAGAAATAAAAATTAACGGGTGCAAAATTTCCTGGCCTGGACTATCCACTAGAAAATATTTTGAAATGACTGATACAACTTCTGGGGCGGCAACCCTTTGGAAAATATTTTGCCTCAAATACAAACAAGGGTATATACTCTTGCAAGGAAGATAAATGCTCCAAAGAGGCAAAATCTTCTAAGAGAAGTCATCCTTTTGTGACGGTACCGTTTTGTAGGAAAGTACAACCGTTGCCTCATTTGCCTAAATGGGGAAAAATGCCTCTTACACAAATTAGATTTTACCCTTATAATGTTGAGTAAATTAATTCAGCCACACCCATATCTTCTATCAACCAATCAAGTTACTTGACGAAACGTATTTATTCAATTCACACACTGAGGGGCCTCCGTGGCCTAGTGGATAAGAGCGTTGACCCTTAATCATTAGGTCTCTCACCGCTGTGGTTCGAGCCTGGCTCGCGTCACTCTTCAACGGAAGGTCAGATCGTGTTTCTCCGGGTATTCCGGTTTTCGCCAACCCCTGATTGACGATTGGCTCAATATGAGCGACATTATCTTGAAATGGCCGTAACATAAAAAAGAAATCACAAACTGCATGACAAACAGTTTAGATCCTGATCAGATTATTTCGGGAGCCATCTGATCTGGATTTACACTGTTTACTGTGTTCAGCTGGATAAGGGTTACAGGGTTATACTGAATACTTTACCACTATAGCAAACGACAGGGTTTATTCGTATTCTGACATCCGCAAAGTCGCTTGGAGAGAACCCAAAGTAATTGAATTTGAAGTCCAGCTTGTCTATGTACGGTTTGCTGTTCACCATAAAGTTTATAAGGGGTTCGCCTTCCGTCGCAGTCTCACCATTGCAGCCTTCGTAGAAGCTAGAGCAAAGAAAAGTCAAACATCCTAATCCTTTATGTATCAAACGGAATCCTCCTCCCTATATTTAGCAGGAGTCCATTTCAAAATTAAGGGGTGACAGGTTGTGTTTTCTTCAAAATATATATGGAAAATAGACCTTAATGGAAACATCAATAGCGGAAAGCTAAAAGGACATTCACTTTTCCACAAAATGGCGAAGTGGCTATCCAAAACAAAAACATTAGCGATTATCGCACTCAAAGACAGACCACAACAAAAACAAACAGCAGAACAACCGCCCTGGAACGGTCAGCGAAACGAATCCCACCAGGGAGCTTAAATCGATTTAACGCGGCCTCAATCCTCGCCCCCACTTCCGTCGCGACCTTGCCAAACTTGTTCAGTCCGCGGACGGCGTCATGACGTTACGAACCAGTAACCATGTATCATTACACCTGCGGTCATATCATTCTAATGACGTTATCCACTAAATGACAGTGACAGCTTATGGCAATAATGTATACAGTAGACAGTCAAAAGTAGTCTTCTGTTTGTATATCTGCGTAAAAGTGTATTCGTATTTTAATCCTACAAACGTCGTTTCTATGATTCTGTAGGCATTATTAAAATGCAGAAATAAACGTCTTCTCCCCACGTAATGATCCTTCTAAATAGAAGTGAGGGCAATGATCGGGATACAATTAACCCACAGCTCCCATTACAGACACCAAAGGGAAAGAACCACAAACATGAAAGAACTAGACCATAATGGAAACATCAATAGCGGAAAGCAAAAAAGGACAGTCGCTATCCCACAATTTGTCCAATTGGCTATCTAAAACAAAACAATACAAGCGATACACACACCAAAAGACACACCGTAACAAAAATAAACCTCGACAGAAGAGCCGCCTTGGAACGGTCAGTGAAACGAATTCCGCTTGTGGGGCGGGGGTGGGGGTGGGGATTCAATCGTTTTTACGCGGCCGCAATCCTCGTCATTACTTCCGTCGCGATTTAGACAAATAGTCTGTTCCGTCCACATGAAGGCATCCTAACTCATCAGTGCAACCTCTCCGAGAACGCACAAGTCAAACAACCTCAGAGATAAAACAACGGTGAGAACTCGACAAGAAATGCTGGAGCAAAAGAAAACTAACAGTAAAACTCCGATGGGCTCAACCAGAATCAGAACATCAGGCACTAACCAACATTACATAAAAATTAAATTCTGATTCTCAGCAAGCCTTTAAGCTGGAACCGTCATAGAATCTGAGGTCTGACCCACCGGCGCGCAATTAAAGAGGTAAGCAAAGTTGTCAACCGAGTTTGGGTTAACTATCATGCATGCAGTTTGTTGTATAACATTATGTTATTCTCCATCATTTTATATCGAAGAATGATTTTACGACATTTGGTGCTGAAGTTATTGCTAGTATATATTTTTTTCTGAATTTATATAAGCCTAAGCGACCAAATATGACTCCAGTGTGAAACAAGCCATGGTAAACCTAGAATCGTCATCTGAACATAATTAGGAGTACTCAGTCATTAGATGCTACAAATAAAGTGTCAAGGCGATTGGTCCACTTTTAATGTCTTTTACCATATCAGGGACATCTTGGTCATGCAACATAAACCATTCGAACAAATGTTCGTGTCCCAATTGTTCATAGGCTGCATGTGAAAGTAAGCGAAACTTGGCCAAGCAGTGTTAGATAAAATGACCTTTGAAATGTCATTGGACCTTCAATCCAAATAACCTGGAGCCAGGGTCGCCAAAGAGTGTCGCTTTGGGCATTCACAATCATTTATATTGCACCTACTCTCATGTCATAGACCGTTGTAGTTTTCGAAAAATTCAGAGTTTACTTTTTTCCCATTCGAAAGCCTAAGGGACCAAATTTGATCTTGCCGTGAAATAGGCCAGGTTGAACTACTGACAAGTTTCAAGGTAACTGGCCTACTTGACCTTGAAGCGTAGTAGAATTCTTTGGGTTTTAACTTATTTTGGTATGGCGGCCATCTTGGTAATGTGACCTATATAATTTAAATAAACTTTTCCTGTCCTCATTGTCAGTTGGCTGCATATGCAATTTAAGGGAACTTGTCTCAGTAATTTGAAAGGTTTATTTCGGCTAAATATTATGTGTGTATCGCTTATACTTGTTTGGGATAGCCAATGGACCAGTTTGTAGCAAAGTATATGTCCTTTTGACTTTCTGCTAGTGATGTTTCCATTAGGTTCTAGTTATTTCATCTTAGTGTTTTCCCTTTGGTGTCTCTGATGTGGGGTGTTGGTTAATTGTACCGATTCCTGATCATTGTCTTCACTTCTATTATAGTCAGAAATGAGTGTCATAAAATTAATTTATTCAGCAAGACATGAGTTAAAGCTAATTTGTAATCAAAAGTGAGATCGAAGTCACATTTATATCTAATGCACAAATAGCATTTATAAAAGCCATTGATAATTAAAAGTGCATATAATAATAAAATAAACAATTCTGTTGACTTTGAATTATCAATGTTCTTATGTATATGATTTCTAAAATGCCTCAGTTTTCTTTACCCAGTCATTTGTCTAAAAGACCGAGTCCATCGCAAACACTGACATCTGTGATTCTGTCCGCCTGTTCCATTACGGTCCACCTCATACAACTCCTGAATCCAGGGTTGACACAGTTGATCAACACTTTGGTAACATTCATAATTATTCATCAGCGTCTCTAGAACATCTAACGACCCATACTCCAAATACAGTGTTCCTATTTCCCGCTTTCGCTCTTTTGTGACGAAATCAATACTATGATATTTGGTGATGAGTTTCTCCTTTGATAATATTTCATCAAAAACGCATTCCATATCTACACCATCTGAATCAAACAACAGACAATTAAAAATATTAATGTTGAGTTACATTTCATGTATAAGGGACTTAGCACCAAAATTGATCTCTTCAATAATGATTAGTAAATAAAAAGTTCCACGTAAATAATTATTTGGCGGTATAGTTGCATTCGAGACAAAACTAATTTTAATGGGTCTAACATTGAGATTTTTAAAAACAGATGGTTGGTGTTTTTTTGTATTTATATTCCACGTACGCGTTTGTCATTAATTCCCAGTCCTATAACAGGCAAAACTCAGCAGTGTTGCTAAATTTAATTTTAATTATATTTCATTTTGATTTATTTAATTAATATCGATATTTGCATATTCATGAGGTTCGGAGTTAAATCAATCGTTTTATTTTATTTTCATTTATTTATTTATTGTTGGCTGACCGTCCCAAGGCGGTCGTTTTGTTCCAGTTTCCAATAATATGTGTGTCCCGTTTAATACGTTTTTGCTATTTTTATGCCACAGATTGTTTTTTCATTTTTTTCAATGCGTCGGCTATTCTTTTTTGAGTATTTTTTCGTTTCTAGTTTGTATAAAAAAACGCAAAGAGTTGTAAGAATATAAAGCAGCAATCGCGAGGCACGGCCTTTCGCAGTGGAAGTCAAAGTAAAACTAGGCCTTGGTCGGCTGATTAGGTATTTTATTGGTCATTGTTCAGCAGCCATGCTATCGCCTTAATAACGCAGGATATTGTTTGCTCCATTTATTTATACAAGTTCCGGCTATTTTTTTTCATAACCTAAACGTAGAATTAGAATCTAAAGTTTTTACCGTATTTGGGCATATGGGCCATCCTGGTCATTTCAAATATGACGTCCAATATGTTAATTTGCTTTAAGTTACTGACTGTTTTAACTATTTTTTATCGAATGAAATCTTCCGCCTTTTATATAGAAGGAATCAAATTTGATTTACAGAGTTATTTTCAGAAATTTCTTGAGGAAGTAATTGTACGTAACCAAACAGTGACGGTCCTTGATCTGCAGCGTCTGGTCTGGGACTGCACCTTAACCATTGTACCCTATTAGTGGGTTCCCGTATAAAATGGTTGAATATTTCATATAGTTGCTTTTGCAGTTGTGCCACTTAAGCTTTTATTTTTTGGCTTGCAGCGACGGCTGCAAGCCAGTTAGATTGGAAAAGTGGTTCCGGTTTTAGACTTCTCTTTCTATGTTATTTTGGATCCTCAAGTGTTTTGTTTTTTAACAAAAATCAGAGATACAGTCAGCGTTTTCCGGTGTTCTGGTTCCCTCACCCTATAGCTCAATAGCTTTCGCATATTTTTATAGAATACAGGGTACCAGTTTAGTGAGAGATGGTCTAGTGACAGAGCTGTCGTTTCTGTGCGAAAGTTTAACTAAACACCGAAGCGAATTTATCCACTAGGCCACGGTCTACTCAGCACTACCGTCAATACAGTTAACCTGACCACATTCATAAATCATCTGTGTAGCAGTCTTCAATTCACTCAAAGGTCAAAACTCGATGGGTTTTGTTGAAAGTGTGGGTGCTCTATAGGAATCACTCTGTCCGTTCGTCTGGCTGTCCGTCGACAATTTTTTTATCCTCCATAACTTTCTTATTCCTGGATGGATTTAAATATATACTTGGCAGAAATGTTAACGATAATGTATTGGAGTGTTGCGCGCAAGACTCAGGTCCGTACCTCCAAGGTCAAGGTCATACTTAGAGGTTAAAGGTCAAAAAAGGGTCTTTGTCGTGTCCAATCAATAACTTTGTTATTCCTGGATGGATTTAAATATGACTTGGCAGAAATGTTAACCATAATGTGACGGAGTGTCTCGCGCAAGACCCACAGCCTTAACCTCAAAGGTCAAGGTCATACTTAGAGATAAAAGTCAAAAAAGCGTCTTTTTTATTGTGTCCAATCTATAACTTTCTTATACCTGGATGGATTCAAATATTACTTAGCAGAATTATTAACCATAATGTGACAGTGTATCACGCGCAAGACCCATGTCCGTACCTCAAAGGTCAAGGTTATGCTTAGAGGTGAAAGGTAAAAAAAACGTCTTTTTTATCGTGTCCGATCAATATCCTTGCCACCAATAAATGAACAAAGTTTACGGCATACTGACAGTCAATTGGTCCAGTTTTTATCAAGATTAAGATTCACCTTAAATAGCTTTATACTGTTTATTTCTTTTTAGACTTTCAGATAAAAACTGTTAACATTGGTAACATTGTTTACTTTGGTTGTCTCTTGTTTATAATATTTTTATACTTTGCTAGTAAAAGATGTTAACATTTAATGTCTCTTCCTCCTTCGTCTTATACTCCCTTGTATGTTTATTTGTGTCGTCACCTAACAATTACATGTTTACTGGGCTTGAGTTACCTACTGTACATTGTTTAGTGTCACATCGATAACTTGTTAATATCCCATAGTTGAATAAACTGTTATTTAATAATTGAGCCAGCGCACGACAAAACCTACAATAAGACATTTGCGCCAAACAAAAGGCTCAAATCAGCCTGCGCATCCCCGCAGTCTGACCAGAGTCTTCGTTGAGCGCTCTAGGGATAGCTAAGGGCCGAATGCTCCTTCATGCAGCAAGAGAAGTATCTGGTTAGACTCTATAGATGCACAGGCTGATTTGATTCTTCGCTGAGCGTACATAACTTGTAGTAGGTTTTGTCATGCGCTGTTATTTACGTATTGTGAATATTCCGTTTTCTCTGTAGCCAGCATTATACCATTCCTGACACGTGTTTGGTGTTGGGCAGTTTTTCTCGTCTTCCTCTGATGGACAATCAGGAACACCGTCACATTGGTAAGATAAAGGTATACAGTTAAAGTCACCACAATCAAACGATGTAGCTATATTGCAAGAACCTGAAAAATGTAGATGCAGCAATAGGATGTAATTCAAGTGGTCATTTCATGTTAAGTTTGTGAAAGAAACCTGAGTCTAAGAGCCCGTTTATCACATAAAAACATAAGTGAATGCAATGATCGGGAATCGATATAACAATCTCACACCTACAATTCAAGGCATCAATGGGAAAGAAACACGAACAGAAATTAACATTACTATTATGGAGTCGTCACAGGCGGGAAGTCAAAATGACAGTTATTTTCCCCCAAAAAATGACAAAAAGGCTTCCCAAAATACTAAGATATTAGCAATACACACTAGAAACGACGAACTATATCAATAATAAACCACGACAGAAGAACTGCCTGGGAACGGCCAGAGGGGTTGGGGGTGCTTTAATCGATTTCACGCGGCCACATCACGAAAACACGCCTATATAAATTTACCCCCCTTGGACCCCACTTTTATATAGTAAAACTGGGGTTTCCGGGGGTATAACTTATTTTCCTTATTTCTGCTCTAAAATATAGATTGTGGGTACTCGTTAGAACCGCCGCCATGAGGCGGTTCTAACGAGTGCCCACAATCTATATTTTGAGCAGAAATAAGAAAAATATCACAATTTTTCATCTTAAAATGTTCATGTTCTCGGCGATAAAGGTGGCAATGTATTTGTATAGGCGTGTTTTCGTAATGACAATTCTCGCCTTGGTTCTGTCGTAGTTGAGAAGAACAAATTGTTTAGTCTGTATATAGGATTTCCAGCTCATCAGAGCAACATCTCTGAGAACATAAAAATCAACCGAATATAGAGATGAAACAACGGTGAGGCCTCGTCATTGGCTTGGTTCTTCGTGGACTGAAATGCCATTCTTATTCGAATGCTATTACCAACGAATTTCAAAGCAGTTAAATAAAAGAATGTCACAGACGGCATCATGACGCTACGAACCAGTAACCATGTATCATTACACCTGCCGTCATATCATTTTAATGACGTTATCCACTAAATGACAGTGACGGCATATGGAAATAATATATACAGTAGAAGATCAAAAGTAGTCTCCTGTTTTGTATTTCCGCATAAAAGTGTATTCGTATTGCTATCCTACAAATGTCGTTTGTATGATGCTAGAGGCGTTATTAAAATACTGCCATATACTTATTCTCCCCACGTAACGGTCCTACTAAATAGAAATTAGGACAATGATTAGGAATCGATACAATTAACCCACAGCTCCCATCAGATATAACAAAGGGAAAGAAACACAAACATGAAATACCTAGACCATAATGGAACCAATGGCGGAAAGCTAAACGGACAGTTACTTTCCCACAAAATCGCCAGTTGGCTATCCAAAAACAAGAAAATATACAAGCGATACAAACTCAAAGACAACCCATAACAAAAATAAACCTTGACGAAAGAACCGCCTTGGAACGGTCAGTATAACGAATTCCACTGGAGGGGGTGAGGCGGGCTTTAATTGATTTTACGCGGCCGCAATTCTCACCCTTACTTCCGTCGCGATTTAGACAAATAATCAGTTCTGTCTGCATGAAGGCGTCCTAACTCATCAGTGCAACATCTCCAAGAACATATAAATCAAACCAGAACAAAGACCAAACAACGACGAGAGCTCGACAGCAAATAACGACTGAAATGATGGAGCAAAGGAAAACCAACAGTTAGTCTCCGATGGACCCGACCAGAGACAGACCATCAGTCACCAAACAACGTTACATAAAATTAAATCCGTGTCATAATTACAGATTTAATTGTCTTTCGTGCATGAGAAGTCACCATAATGTATAAGTCAGCCTTTAACAGCCATTAACTTATCACCTTTCTGTTATTCCTTTCCTGGAATACTCGCCTTCACATGCAAATAATGTAGACAACTGAGGTCGAATGCAACCATTGACCAACACCTGTGAATCCCTGATGTTTATCCGGCATAGAATAACGCGGATAATACAATAAGTTTTGTCCCATTATAAAATTCAAAATTATATGATCTGATGTGTTTGACCATATTTTACCTATCATCTGTCATTAAACAGTTTGTATTTTGTTAGCAAGTGACAAGGTTATCAGGATCATATTTATGTCACAATTAGAGGTGTCTCGTTTTACCCGACGAGAGAAATAAAATACTCATTACGGTAACACATGCATGTCGGTAAATGGCATCTCTCCTATTTCTAGGACTGCCATAGGTAAAAATGCTTGATAATTTACTTATTTTTAATTCAAGTATAGATTGTGTGTGCTCGTAAGAACCGCATAATTGAGTTGATTATAACTCTCGATTATGGTGCTAGTTAAAACCGCCTCATTGAGGCGGTTCTAACGAGTACCCAGAACATATGTCTTTGGACAGAAATAAGACAAAATAATGTATACCCGCGTAAACCCCAGTATTCTCCAATAAATGACATTTAGAGGAGTCTTTGTTTCCCGGACATGTTGTCCTTTTGACTTTCCGCTGTTGGTATTTTCATTGGGATCAAGTTGTATCGTGTTTTTGTTTCTTTCCTTTTGGTGTCTCTGGAGGGAGCTGTGGGTTGATTGTATCGATTCCTCATCATTGCCGTCACTTCTATTTTGTTAACCTGATGTATAAAGTTAGTAAAAGCAACGGCAACTATCAAACAGGACTTGACATGAAAACATCCGTTAAACACAAGGCCAGACAAAATGAACAGCAAAATAACAACTGCTTAGAACTGTCAACAAGGATAATTATTCGGGCGGGTAATACAGGACAAATTTCGCCACTCGGGGTTCAAATATTGCTTAAAACATACATAATAAAGTTTTGTAGCTTGATAAGTGAGGCATCGTAGAAGACAATATGAACCAAATTAAACCATCGTGTTCAGAAAAGGGGGAGGCTCGTGGCAAACAGGCCTAACTTTGGCAGCCTGGGCTGAAGAAAACCACGAGAGCAACCTTATTTTCAAAGTGGAAAGAAAGTGCCCCGAATCTATCTCATTCAAAATGGATGTGGAGAAAGACTAAGTGACATGTAGGAAAACATAAAAAGCATATTCACAAAAAACGTACTTCAGTTACAAAAAGACAACTGACATTAACTTTTTCAACTTTTTAATGTCATTTTTCTTCCTATTTGTCTCCGCTTGACTCTTCAAATAGACCCAGTTATTTAAATCTAACGATGTCGGTTATTGTCGTATCGTTAAATCTTTTTATCACATTGTACTGTAAATGTTCTTATATCATTGTTGAAGATAGGTAGCTTTTGTAGGCATGTTTTCCTGATGATATTCGTGTAATGATCTTACTACACAAAACTTCATCCTCTCCTGACAAGCAGTCCGTCTTTCCATCACACCGGAGTGTACCTTGGATACACTGATTGTTGTTACAGCGGAAATTAGTATTGTCACATTCGGGAAATTCTGAAAAGGCAAAAATATGCAACAGTAATGAAAAAGCAAAAAATGCTACCAAACTTACTTTGAACAAATAACTGGCACTGGGGTTAAGCCTTTTTTGTGAAACATGTTACCTCGTTTTAGCTGTTTCGCGGTTTCCTTGCTTCGAAACAAAAGCTCACAATCAGGTAATGTATACTAGAGTTCAGCTACTTCTTGCACCAATAGACCCAAACACAACTAGAACCATCATAGCCGTGATCAGGGCCCGGCGATAGCATGTTTGAAGTTGGGTGGGGGAGAGGTGTGGTAGAACAGTTTAATAATACAATGGGGTTGCACTGTCAGTTGTCTCAGTCAGTACTCTGACTGTTTCTTGCTAGTTATTTTAAACATTAATTGCATGGTTTTAGAACTATCGCTTATGTAGAAGTTTTTGACAAAGGGAAATAAGTCAAAATGTATTAAAGCTTGAGTTGTTGCCTTTTGCTACACATGTCTACTGTACTATCAATAAGTACACCAAAATTGAAGTGAAGACAACGATCAGGAATCGATACAATTAACCCACAGCTCCCATCAGAGACACCAAAGGGAAAGAAACAAAAACATGAAACAACTAGACCCCACTGGAAACATCAACAGCGGAAAGCCAAAAAGACAGTCACTTTCCCACAAAGATGGCCAATTGGCTATCCAAAGTCATCCAAGAAAGGACAATTTTTAATCTCAAAATCAAAATCATCGAGTTTATCATGAATTTTGCAAGAAACAAATCCATCTACAGATAGATGTAAATCCACAGTTCCATTGAAATATCTATTTCAGTGAAAAAGATGCCAAATGCTGAAAATTCGAAGGGCCACAAGTCTGCCAATTTTGTAGCTAGAATAACATTACTTGATATAAGAAACTATGTATTGTTGTTGTGACTTCATGTTGTAAGTTTGAAGTTGATTCGTTTCAAGCTTTGCAGTTATTAAGAGAAAAAACTTTGAAATGTGGACAAACAGACGGATGGATAAAAGGGCATGAGCCCAAATTTATTAAAGCTGAAGTTGGTACGCTCTGCTGCACATGTGTGTATAGTTACTGTGAATAACTACAGGAAGTTTCATTGGAATATCATTACGGTTCTGAAATTATGACAGAAATGAAAAATGCTGAAATTTTCAATTTTTCAAAGGGCCATAACTCTCACAAAATTGTAGCTAGAGTTACAGAAGTTGCCATGAAATTGTGTAGTGGTGTTGTGACCTTACGTTTAAGTTTGAAATTGATGCATTTGACGGTTTGTAAGTTATTAAAAAAATATCATTAGAAATGCTAAACACTGATTTTTCAAAGGCCATAACACTGAAAATATACTAGCTAGAGTTACACAACTTGCCCTGAAATTGCGTTTGTTGTTGTGACCTTATGTTTAAAGTTTGAAGTTGATGCGTTTGGTAAGTTATAAGGAAAAACATAAAACACTGTGGACGAACAGACGGATGGACACATAGACAGGGAGTATGATTGCTATGGGGCACCCTCAATACATTTGTGAATACGTAACTGAAACAAGAGGACCATGAGGTCCTGGTCGCACCCCTGAGCCCTGTGCAAATTTGGTAGTACTCAATCACCTGATGCAACATACCACGTTTCAAGACAATCAGTCAAGTGATTCCGGAGATGAAGATTTTTTAAGGTTTTTACCATAATAGGGCATGGTGGCCACCTTGATGTAAAATAGGCCACGGTCAACCTAGTATAATCACTGTTGCAAACTTGCTGGTACTCAGTCACCCAATGCTACATACCAAGTTTCAGGACAATCGGTCCATTAGTTCTGGAGAAGAAGTTTTTTAAAGGTTTTACCACATTCAGACATGGGGGCCATCTTGGTCATGTGAGCCGAACCATTTCTGACAATATTTTTCGAAAAATGCGTTGTTTTACCCTTTTCGCATTATAAGCCTAAGGAACCAAATGTGACCTTGGCAGAAAATAGGTCAAGGTCAATCTTTGGTTATCATATTTTTACATTTCGTAGTACACAGTCATTCGATGCTTCATACTAGGTTTCAAGACAATTGGCCCAGTGGTTCTGGAGAAGAAGAATTTTTAAGGACTTTACCATATTTTGCGCATGGCGGCCATCTTGGTCATGTGACCTGGACCATGCTAGCAAACTTGCGTTCCCCTATTACCAGGAGGCTGGATATGAAATTTAATTGGAATTGGCCCTGTGGTTTCAGAGAAGAAGACATTTGAAAATGGTGGACGACGGACAACGGAGGCCTAGCATCCTATAAGCTCCCCCGGAGCCTTCGGCTCAGGGGAGCTAAAATTATTCGTAGTAGTTTTGCTTTCTTGTTTGCTACACATTAAATGTACATTACGAAAACACACCAAAACAAATCCATTGTAAACTTTACCGCCGAAAGACCGAAATTAAGATGAAAAATTGTAATATTTTTCTTATTTCTGCTCAAAATATAGACTGTTTGTACTCGTTAGAACCGCCTCATCGAGGCGGATCTAACGAGTACCAACAATTTATATTTTAGATCAGAAATAAGAAAAATAAGGTTTACCCCTGTAAATCTCAGTATTTTTTTTCTATATAAAAATGGGGTTCATTGGGGTCAAACTTATATAGGCGTGTTCTCGTGATGAGAGAATATCTCAAAACGCAAGGTATATACAGCATCATGATAAAACTACGGATTTCCTATTGCGCTATAACCTAAATTTGAAAGTTGCTAGTACATATAAGCGAATACAAAATAAAAAGGGAATTTGCACGAAATTCCCTTTTTCGTAAGGAAATTCACGTTTTTGTATGTCAAAATATCAGGTAAAACAATGGTAGAATTTTATAATTTGTTTTATACCCTCCAAAACGGCGAAAAATTTAAAGGTACAACATCCTGTCTTCAAATCCTCCCTTCAAATTAAACAATAAAATCCGTGGAATATTCCAGCAATTTGCGCCATAACATCTTATTTTCTATTCATCAGACCAGACATTTTTATCCTTTTTTTACAAAATGGTCACACTTAAATTGCTGGAATATTCCACTGATTTATATATAGAGAAAGTGGTGTGGGCTTTTAATTGCAGGAATATTCGAATGATTAAACAATAAAATGCGTGGAATATTCCAGCAATTTGCACCATCACATATTATTTTCTATTCATCAGACCAGACATTTTTATCCTTTTTTACAAAATGGTCACACTTAAATTGCAGGAATATTCCACTCATTTATATATAGAGAAAGTGGTGTGGGCTTTTAATTGCAGGAACATTCGAATGGTTTATATGAACAAAGACAATCTGTATTTATCTTCTTATTCAGACTTTAAAGATTATCTGTATCTATTTCTGCTGCATTTACTTCATAACCACTGAAATTGTTGGAATATTCCAATGATTGCAAACTTTGGAGCCTTTTCTTGACACAACACCATTGTGACCAAACAGCTATCAAATAAGTAGGTAGACAAGAAGACAAGGTATGAGTTCATTTTTTATTCTCATTGTGTGTATGCAACAATAAACAACCAAATAATAAATCACTATACATGTATTTCACAACTAAAATCATTGGAAGATTCCAGCAATCCAGTTCAAAAATGCGACTAGAAGTCTAAAAATGCTGGAATTTTCTAACAATTTACGAAAGATACATAAGCTGTCACTAAAATTGGAACTGTTGTAATTACAGGAATATTCCAGCAATTTACAATGTATACACAATTTGTCAAAATAAGGCATTTCCGATTAATTTTCCATTGATAACATCATTGGAATATTCCATCAATTTGAATCATACCTGTTTTATAACTATGATGTAAAAGGACAATTCTTGACATTCTAGAATGTGCAACAATGAAAAGGTAACATTGCAGGAATATTCCAAGGATTTCAAAACTTTGGAACCCTTCACCTTTCATAATCATGAAAACTACTGAAAGCTAAAATTGCTGGAATATTCCAACAATTTCCAAAAGATACCCAAGCTTTCACTAAAACTATTTTAAGTTTGAAAGTACAGGAATATTCCAACAATTAATAAAATATACACAGTTTTTCAGAATATGGCTTTTCCCATCTCATAATCATGTAAAGTACTGAATTAAAAAAATGCTGGAATATTCCAATAAGTTCAGATGAATACATAAGCTGTGAGTGAAATTGTTTGAAGTTTAAAATTACAGGAGTGTTTAAACAATTTACAAAATTCTTGACAATCTTGAATGAGCAAGAATGAAAAAGCTAAAATTGCAGGACATTCCAGGGATTTCAACATCTGGAACCTTTAAAATTTCAAAATCATAAAAATCTACTGGAGTCTAAAATTGCTGGAATATTCCATCAATTTCAGTAAAATTATTTGGAATTACAGAATTCCGGTCATTCTTAAATATATAATAATGAAAAAGCAACATTTCAAGGAATATTCTAAGGATTTCACACTTTGGAACCCTTCACCTTTCATAATCATGAAAACGACTGAAATCTAAAATTGCTGGAATATTCCAACCTATTCCAAAAGATACACAAGCTTTCATTAAAACTAATTTAAGTTTGAAATTACAGGATTGTTCCAACAATTTACAAAATATACACAGTTTTCAGAATATGACTTTTCCCATCTCATAATCATACAAACTACTGAAGTCAAAAATTGCTGTAATATTCCAACTTTAAATGGATACAATCGCTGTTAGTAAAATTGTTTTAAGTTTGAAATTACAGGAATGTTCCAACAATTTACAATTTTCTTTCCAATCTTGAATGAACAAGAACGAAAAAGCTAAAATTGCAGGAATATTCCAGGGATTCCAAACTTTTGAAATATTTCACATTTCAAAATCATGAAATCTACTGCAATCTAAAATTGCTGGAATATTCCATCAATTTCAGTAAGATACATAAGCTGCCACTAACATTGCTTAAACTTTGGAATTACAGAATTCCTGTCATTCTTGAACCTCTAATAATAAAAAACAAAAATTGCAGGAATATTCCAAGGATTTCAAATTTTGGAGCCTTTCAACTTTCATAATCATGAAAAATACTAAAATCTAAAGTTGTTTAAACTTTGAAATTACTTGACTATTTCAACAATTTACAAAATAGATACAATTTGTGAGAATTTGTGAGTTGTCATTAAAAATCACTGGAATATATTCCAGCAGTGCGAATAAACATACCTTCTTACATGATTCAACAGGACAATTCTTGACATTATTTAATGTACAACCATGAAAAAGCTAAAACTGCAGGAATATTCTTTGGAGCCCTTCAACTTTCATAATTATGAAAACTATTGAAATCTAAAATTGATGGAATATTCCAACAATTTCCAAATGATACGCAAGATCTCACTTGAGAAACTTTTTTAAGTTTGAATTTACAGGAATATTTCAACAATTTACAAACTTTATACAATTTGTAGGAATATGACACTTCCCATTTCATAATCATGAAAACTACGTATAACTGAAGTCAAAAATTGCTCAAGTAGTCCAACAAGTTCCATAAGATGCATATGCTGTCCCTTAAATTGCTTGAAATAAAGGGTCTATTCCATCAATTTACAGAATTCTTGAAGTTCTTGAACACATAACGACGGAAAAGCTAAAATTGCAGGAATATTCCAAGGATTTCAACTTTGGAACCTTTCACATTTCATCATCATGAAATCTACTGAAGTAAAAAATTGCTGGAATATTCCAACAATTTCAATCAGATACATTTACTGTCACTAAAATGTTTAATCTTTGAAATTATAGGAGTATTCCAACAATTTACAAAATATTTACAAATATCCCGAACATTAAAATTTCCCATAAAACCACTGGAATATATTCCAGCAATGTGAACAAACTTCAGTAAAAAAAAAAACATTGAAGGCAATGACCAGGAATCGATACAATTAACCCACAGCTCCCATCAGAGACACCAAAGGAAAGAAACAAACATCGACAAACTAGACCCTAATGGAAACATCACTAGCGGAAAGCCAAAAGGACAGTTACTTTCCCCCAAAATGGCCATTAGGCTATCCAAAGCAAAGTAATATAAGCGCTACACACACCCAAAGACGAGCCACAACCAAAACAAACCACGACAGAAGAACCGCCTTGGAACGGTCAGTGAAACAAATTCCACCGGGGGTGGGGGGCTTAAATCGGTTTTACGTGGCCGCAAACCTCGCCCTAACGGTTTAGACAAATAATTTGTTCAGTCCGCAAGAAGGCCTCCTAACTCATCACTGCATCTTAATTTGCATCAATTTAGGTTAGATATATAAAGATCTCCCTGTTGAACTCTCGGCCTTCACTGGCTGTAGAAAAGATGATAGAGTATAAATCCCGAAGACTAGGTTTTGAAGGCAGTCTGAAAATCAAAATTAGAAAATTATTCAATACAATCGGTACATCAAATGAAATTTGCAAAGTTTTTAAATTGAATGACCGAAAATGTTTATATGGAAATAGGAAATCCCTGCAACCAGAAGCCATAGAGCTTTACGAACGTGCCGTATCAAGCGAAAACGTGTCTTCGGGCGTGTGTGCTCGGCAAAAACTCTGATAATATTCGCCTGTCTGATCACTGTCTTCGCTGTGCGTTATATAGGTGTTTTCTGGTCATTTCTCAGTAGGTACGCAGTCTGATTTGAGTGTTCGCTAGGTGCTCATGTTCGAAAACGTTTATCAGTTTATGCATATATTCACAGTGTATAATCACGAGACTTGCGTACAGTGATCAAAACCGAAGTCGCAAAGTTGTCTGGAATTTGAAGTTGAGTAACTTGTGGGGGTGGGTAGCATTTTATCCTCTTTTGCATACAATTCGCTTGTTACAAGCAAAATAGAAGTGGAGGCAATGATCAGAAATCGTTACAATCAACCCACAGCTCCCATCAGAGACACCAAAGGGAAAGAAACACAAACATGAAACAACAGACCCTAATGGAAACATCAACAGCGGAAAGCCAAAAGGACAGTTACTTTCCCACAAAATGGCCAATAGGCTATCCAAAATGAAATAATATTAGCGACACAAACACCAAAAGACAAACCATAACAAAAATAAACCGCGACAGAAGAACCGCCTTGGAACGGTCAGCGGAAACGAATTCCACTGGGGGGGGGGGGGGGGGGGGGCTTAAACCGATTTTACGTGGCCACAATCCTCACCCTTACTTCCGTCGCGATTTAGAAAAATAAACAGCGGAAATCCAAAAGGACAGCTACTTTCCTACAAAATGACCAATTGGCCATCCAAAACAAAATAACACAAGCGACACAAACACTCAAAGACAAACCATAACAAAAAATAAACCGCGACAGAAGAACCGCCTTGGAAACCGGAATATTGACGAAATGTCAGTTTGTCTTCCCAGACAATATGTACGACGGAAATATTCTGTTCGCAAACAGAAACGGATCGCTCGAACCATTTTGTCATTTCCACCGAGCTGCGTTTCACATCGTTAAAAGTCAATAAAACAAGTACAGAAGTGATATTTCTGAACAATTAATTCCGTAATAATCATTTTCCAAGCCATTTCCAGCATGTTTAGCCTAATCAACGAGGACTTTGAGTTTTGAGGCATAAAGAGATAACACACCCCTCATCATGACTGTCCGCAAAAATGTTTGTTTGTTTGTTTGTTTACACTGTCCGAAAAATTGTGATTCGATGTTTGCTTACAAGAACTTTCTCTATAATTAAATTAGGCGTGGTCTCCTGACAACCGGTTGTCAGCATAATCAAATTAAGCAATGCCATAGACCACTTTAAATATAGTAAGACATCAATTTGAAAAGTCAACTTGATAAAACTCTTGTCATTTTATGTTCAACTGTTTAGAGCAGAAATAAGAAAAACAGGTTTTTCATCTGAAATTTCTTGTTGTTAACACTCATAAATTCCACATTATCATAGGCACAGTAACATGATGCTGCATGAGTGTTGGCATTTGATAGAATAACTACAATTAAGATGAATGCCAACGTACATGTATATGTTTATTAAGAAATTAATGTATGGCTATATCCATAATTATCATTAAATATAAACTTTTCCTGTATTAAACCATTTTTTAACATTTCACATTATCTTCAGTGTTTGAATTGGTGCACAAGTATACATAGAAAGTTTGATATTAATGATTATAACAAATGCTAATATAGCAGGTTTTTATTGGAAAAAAAACTTTGCTGGTTGTCAGGAGACTTTTTGTTACCAAAAGGTCTCCTGACAACCGGAGGAGACGCTGTCTCCTGAGACAACCCGTTGTCAGGAGACGCTTCCGTTAATTCAATGCAGAAGTTCAAAAACAAATCTGAAAAAAAAAACACCGAAAACACACATGCTTTATCATTGTGAAATCCCCAAAGAATGGCTGGAGATATTCACAAAGAATGGCTTCTGGTGGACATTTGTCCACTCTTTAAAAAAGGAGATAGGGCTCTTGATCGTAATTATCGCCCTGTGTCCCCGACGTCTGTTCAATGTAAATTGCTAAAATATAGTCTGTTCAAACATCATGATCCACTCGGATGAACATAAACTTGGCTATGGCCTTGGCGCTGGGGGAGTGGGGTGGAGCTTTCAAATGGATAGATATCTTCCTCTGCTACAGATGTAAATGGTGAAATCTTCGGAGTGGGCTCCGTTTTTGTCCCTCACGGGACTGTTTTTGGTCCATTGTTATTATCCCTTTACACTAATGATATTTCCACTGACATTGACTCAGAAATTAAACTGTTGGCAGACGACTGTGTTCGATAGCGGGAAATTAGAGATGCAGATACTGAAACTTCAGAATAACATAGATAGACTAGGATGTTGGGCACGAAAATCGGGCATGAGATTTCAGTCCGTTAAATACAATATCATGCAGATAACCAGGAAGATTTAGGCTTCTTACACCTTAGAGGAAACGGTCCTCGAAAATAGGGATTCATATTGAGATGGAATACACATATTAGCAACATGGGTACTAAGGCAAATAGAAAACTTGGTTTCATTAGACGAAATCTTCATCAGTGTCCTCGGGATGAAAAAGAGGCAACGCATAAAGGACTTGAAGTATTATAGTTATATCTTGGACCCCAATGGAGATGTCCTTAATGAATATGTTCCATAGAAAGGTAATGGACTACAGCACATAACTGAAAACTGGAGTGTACAATATTTTTCGGGACCAAACTAGCTAGTTTCGGCCGATAAGGCCTCATCAGTGACCCTCAAACATTTGCAAAATTCCGCAATGGAATCAATAATCCCAAAGGACTAGAAAATATAACGTACACGATGATGAATGGCACGGAGACGTTTTACGGTCGCCACACATTCCGTAAACACCAGCTGTGGTGAAGTTAAATAATGCAATGAGATCTCAAACCCTACAGCCCACAGAAACCTCTAGGGTTAAAGGAGCGGTCCAACTCGCACCACTTGTCATTAGCAGGCCAACACTGTTAATTTAATTTAAGAGCCAGACATCAAAATAAAAAAACAGCACATGATCAGGGTCTACAAAGCCTGCTTTCAGTACAGGAAAGTAAAGGTATTATTTGTTTGAATTGAGGTTTTTTAAGTCATGTGTGTTCACTTTTACATAATTATCGTTTTCCGAGCATAATATTCCATTACAAAAAAGGAAGACGTAGCTTGTCTGTTTGACGTAGCTTGTCTGTTTGATTTGAGGTTAAACGTCCCTGTCAACACTGTAAAGGTCATTTTGGAGACGTTGCTTCCAATTTTGTGGGACTTTTACCTGACCTTGAGATGAAATGACATCTCAAGCCCTGTTGCCAAATGAAATCAATAGGGTTTAATGGCATGGACGGGCCGAATCGCACCGCTTTGCCTGGGCAGGCTTAGATCCTCTAAGCGGTTTACCGGTACTCGTGTGCGGATCAGTTTCAGCTCTGCGTAGAAGCATCATGCAGCCCATCTATTTCTTCAAGCCCCGATGGGCGGGGGCTGACCCCATGCTTGTTATCCGGACAATAATTTCTGCCCAAAATGAACAAATTTTTATCAGAATGTGGTGTTTACTGTAATTTAAAATTATATTCCAGATCTGTGTTGAAGAACACAAGAATGTGGGTACTCGTTAGAACCACCTGCAATTCGACATTTTATATCAATTTTATGAAAAACTTGTTATTGTACGAGTGGATTTCTGTATTACAAGAAACTAGATACTATCACACTGAGCAAAGACGTTGAAACAAAGTAGCATTAGAGTCGACGTTGTACCCGCATTGATACGATGTTGTTTGCGTTCCTGCGCTATAAACAGTATAAGCCCCACATCTATAGATATAGTGTGGTTATTTTAAAGTGGTAGTATTCGCCCAATCTGGTTGCTCATAATCTGTAAGCACAAGGTCGGAAAAGGGCCCCCGCCCATAAGGGCTTGAAGAAATATATCGGCTGCATGATGCTTCCACGCAGAGCTGAATCCGGCCCGCACCCTAGTACTGGTAAACCGCTTAGAGGATCTAAGCCTGTCCAGGAACCGCGGTGCGAGGCAGACCGTCCATGCTAATAAACCCTATTGGTTTCAATGGGCGACAGGGCTTGAGATGTCATTTCATCTCAATGTCGGGTAAAAGTCCCACAAAATTGGAAGCAACGTCTCCAAAATGACCTTTTACAGTGTTGACGGGGACGTTAAACCTCAAATCAAACAAAACGAACAAGGTCGGAAAAGGATTTTTAAACAAATTGGTACCCTGTAATTCACAGTAAACATCGAAAACAAACAAACCCAAAAAACACCTCATTCTATGTAGCTTATTTATATATTAGGACAGCTCATCAATGTGACAAGGTCAATTATTTCCTGGCTTTTAAAACGACACGTTTGTTGATAAAAATCTGTGGCATTTTGTATTTCTGCTGCATCCCCGTAACCCTGTTTTTTTTTCTGTATCAAGTGGGGTTTACCGACCAGCTAACGTGATTTTCGACGGCATCTAACAAATACCCACGGAAACTATTGTCTTCTGTATTTATCCAACTGGTGTCCACGGCCTCCGTATCTCAGTCGGATGCGCGTCCGGCTTGTGATCAGGATGACGCGAGTTCGACATCTGCCGGGTTCGGCAACATTCTTACGTGGAGAATGATCATGAAATCTTTTCTACGGTCATTCTCTCCCTTCCGCTGATTCCAGAAGGGCAGTATAGACCCTGATCAGAAATCACAGAAGACAGTGTTTGAGCAGGAACTTCACTGTTTGCTTGAACTGCAGGAATTAAAGGACAAAAGAAAACAGTCTAAGACCAGATTCTGGACCTCATTAGAGACAAGCTACCCTCTAGTGGGACAGTGTAGACCCGTATCAGATACCACAAAAATTGACATCTGAACAGGGTCTACACTATTTGCTTATAAAACTACAGGAATTTAAGAATTATAGCATCCTCCAGTTCTTTTTAGTGCTATTGTAAAATTCATGTAATGAGACCCTCTTTAAGACTATTCAAAAGTGGCCTTTTGAAGCCTTTATCCCATACTAACTGCACACACTTTCACCAGTCACTGTCATATGCCCATTTTGAATATCTAGGATTGCAGTTGCAGTTGTTAAATATTCGCGAAACCAGGGGCTTGAACCAGTGACCTCTGGCTCTTGAGTCAGAAGCACTGCCAACTGTGCCATGTGTTTGTTTTAGTTTATTTTAATAGGTTCATTTGATGGTGGGCACATCAGTTGGGAATTAATCACAAGATTTCATGTTTCAAGACACTCAAATACTGTTTATTTGTAAAGAAAGTTATTTTGGGGGAAAATTGTCCCTTTGTCCATTTTGTACCGAAAGGAATCTTCCACTTTATATACAGCATACTTCCATTTCAAAATTTAGGGGTGTCTTGTGTTTTTCTTCCGAAACCTACTTGGAAATTTGCTAGAAATTTTGCAAATAGTGTAGACCGTGATCAGACGCCACGTTCTGCTCGAGTTTCTGCCTTAAACATAGATTGTTGGACCCACAGTTTGTGTGTTTTTTTATCAGAAATGGTAAAAGTCTCGACGAAGCGGTTCTAACGAGTGCCCATATTTCATCATTTTAGCAGAAATGAAAAATAATCTATACACCTGTAAACCCCATGCAGCTTTACTGTATATGGGGTTTAATGGTGTTAAAAATGTATATGCGTGTTTTCCTGGTGTTTCTGTGACTTTCTTCCTGTGACTTTATCTCCTACAAAGAGCGCCCATAGTCTTTATATAGTTAATATCGTGTCTCTTTTCACTACAAATGCAAGATATAAAAACCTCCAAATACTAGACAAAAGTGCCCAGTGGGGCACGTATACCCCCGGCCAGTGCCATCACCTCAGCTGAAAATAGCAATGTCAAAAGCTTCTTTGCATATACAGAACTACAAAGGGCAATAACTCTAAAAGGCCTGACCCCTTGGCTCTTATTTTCTTTCCCACAATACAACTAGTCATACTGATCATGTTTGCAAAATTTCAAGTTTCTATGTACAGTAGTTATTGAGAAATCTTTGACACAAAATAAAAATATACACTATTAAACAGCAAGAACTACAAAGGGAAATAACTCTAAAAGGCCTGACCCCTTGGCCCTTATTTTCTTTCCCACAATACAAGTAGTCATACTGATCATGTGTGCAAAATTTCAAGTTTCTATGTGAAGCAGTTCCTGAGATAACTTTGACACAAAATAATTGTTTACGGACACACAGACAGACAGACAGACAGACAGACGGAAAAGACAAACCCTATATACCCCCATTGCATACTTCGTATGCCGGGGGTATAATAAAGACCATCTACCAGTAATGCCACACAAAAACATTACAAAACACGCCTATTCAAAAATAGTGAAAATTCTGCATCCACAAAATGAAAATTTATAGGTGAAAAAAATCTATTTCGTATACATAGATTGTGGATGCTCGTTAGAACCGCCTCGGTGAGGCGGTGCTTCTGAGTACCCAAAACCTATGTTTTTGAGCATAAGTAAAAGAAATGTTTATCCCCGTAAACCCCAGTTTTACTGTATAAAAGTGGAATTTAAGGCGGTCAAAATTAGGCGTGTTTTCGTGATGATAAAGAAAATTAAAATATCTATAAAAATGATGTGCAAACCTTGTCTGGCAAAGATTTACCTGCATCGTAGAGAGATAATTACAATTAATTTGACAAAAGTTAAGACCATCTTAGATTAAGACCAGCTTGCGTATACATTTAACCAGCTGCATGACAGCTTTATGTTGTTTTACATACAACATCATGCTTATATCATCATTTTATTGTTTTAATTGGAAAACAACCAAAACACATAACTCTAAATTGGCTTGTGTATTGACCTAACTGTGTTGTTATAGGTTCACGGATATACAGGGTCAAATGATGCGCGGAAAAAAATCACAGGAAAAAAGTCACGCGAAAAAAGTCACAAATTAAAAAATATCGACACAAAATTCCATGAGTAATTGTTGTGAATTCCACTGTAAACCCCAAATTATATGTAGTAAAATGGGGTTAACGGGTTATTCGTTATATTTCTTATTTCTGATCAAAAATATAGATTGTGGGTATCTGTTAGAAGCATCTTACTGAGAAAGCTCTATTGTGCACCCACAATCTATAGTTGGGATAAAAATCAGAAAAAAAGGTTTTCATCCGAAGAGTCTTATGTGTCTTAAAGATGGGGGAAATCCGAGGTCTGTCGTTATTATTTGGAATCGAACGTATCAATCAGTACCTCACATAACACATCGCAGTTGATTTTCCTTATTTTAGGCTCAAAACCATAGATTGCGAGTTATAGTTAGAACCACCTCATTGAGGCTTTCCTAACAATGTAGTCTATATTTAAGAAAAATGTCAAACGTTTCCATCCAGATCCCGTTACAGGAAAGATGCCATTTTAGCACACGGGTGTTTGTTTGATTTGAAGTTTAACGTCCCCGTCAACACTGTACATGTTATTTTGGAGACGTTGCTTCCAATTTTGTGGAACGTTTACCCGACATAGAGGTGAAATGACATCTTAAGCCCTGTCGCCCAATGAAACCGATATAAGCATGGACGGTCCGACTTGCACCGCTTTACCTGGACAGGCTTAGATCCTTTAAGCAGTTTACCAGTACTCGTGTGCAGTCGGTTTCAGCTCTGCGTGGAAGCATCATGCAGCCCATTTATTTCTTCAAGCCCCGATGGGCGGAGGTCGAGCACGGGGTGAGTTACCGTAATGTGAATTAAGACTCTAAGGGATCAACAAGGATGGAAACCTTCGTTGTCTGTCGTTGTTTGTCATTGTCAATACTTTTGAATCATACTTTTCAATTAACTCCACGGCCCCCGCCCATCGGGGCTTGAAGAAATAGACGGACTGCATGATGCCTCCACGCAGAGCTGAAACAAAATTGGAAGCGACGTCTCCAAAATGACTTTTACAGTGTTGACGGTACGTTAAACCGCAAATCAAACAAACAAACAAATCAATATCCTCCAGCTATCCATGCTTAAATCCAATTCTGTGACTTTTTTCCGTGACTTTTTTTTTCCTACCCGAGACTGACTTTTTTCCGTGACCCGTCTGTGTTCACATTGACATCTGTTTAGGTCGGTGCACTGTAAACTGACACGGAAACCGTTCGGGCTACACTGTGAAGACCAGTGTTTTATCGGAACATATATTCTGGTATCAGACCGACAGCTGACAAAAAGAATAAACCCTAAGGCGAACAGGATAAACCAAAATCAGACTTTACGCATGCGCAGACCGATATTAGTCTCTGCTGAGCACACAAGGGTGAAACGAATTGGTCCTATCATTGAGCCTATTTTTACGGGCGGGTGCAGTCTCATCTGTCCAATTACACAAGTCAGACTGCTCCCGCTCGTATTGTCGCGTATTTGGAAGAGTGATCGGAAAGACAGTCACTGGAAAAAAAGTCACAAATGAAAAATGTAAAACAGTATCAATTAAAAAGGATATAGTCATCAATAAAAATAATCACAGCACCTGCAAACCAGACTTTTCCCGATTGAAGGAATGTTCATCCCAGAGACGTGTCAATTTTGGTTCATACATATATACATGCTAAAAAAAAATTAATGTAATTTCCAATGTTTAAAATAAACTTTAATTGATTACGTTCTTTAATTTACTAGTGAACTTTATTTTCAAAATAAAATGGTGAAAACTCAAACACTATGTCTTTTTTTGCTTTTAAAGTGTTAGTATCGAAGGCTCTCTGATTTCTGACATTTTTTATCACTGCCAATTCTTTTATATCTGAAGATACCAAGTTAAACCTGAATTGGAAAGTGTCGCCTCTTCATCTTCTTACAAATCTTTAGGGAAAAAATGTATTCAAGCAAACCGTGTGGACCATGATCAGACTGCACCTATAGGATCAGTGACTGATCTGTGCCCACTCTGTTGGAAAAAAAATAAGTCACCAGCTGATGACAAATTAACGCAGATGACAATATTGTGATTGGCATCTTAAGGGTTAAATCATCAGTGATCTAAAAAAGGAATTGTTCTGTTCCGTTCTGGTAAAAAAAAATAATGAAAACGAGAACACCTCCATACAAATGATTTGAAAATTTTACCGCAAAAAAAAAATAAAAAAAATAAAAAAAAAAAAAAAAAAAAAAATATTAAGTTGAAAAATTTTAATAGTATTACGATAACACACCCTTGAGAGATAGCACATCTTCGTATCTCACAAAACAATTTTATTTGACGATAATTTGTGATATTTTCCTTTAATTCATATTCCAACATGGGTTGCGGGTGCCCATTAGACTTACCTCATTGATGCGGCTCTGAAGAGTACCCAATGCCTATGTCTTGGTTGTCATAAGACAAATTATGTTTACCCCCGTAAACCAGTTTTTATGCCCCCCCATTCGGAGAATGGTGGAAAGGGCATATAGCGTTGCCCCTGTCCGTCCGTCCGTCCGTGCGTCCGTCCGTCCGTTCGTCTGTGCGTCCGAAACTTAAACGCAGTCCATAACTTCTTTACTTCTTGATGGATTTTAAAATTACTCGGCATAAATGTTAACCATCATGAGACGACATGTCACGTACAAAACCCAGGTCCGTACCTCCAAGGTCAAGGTCATACTTAGAGGTCAAAGGTCAAAATAAAGGGTCCAAAACTTAAACGCAGTCTATAACTTTCTTATTTCTGGATTGATTTTGAAATTACTTTGTAGAAATGTTAACCATCATGAGGCGATGTGTCACCTGCAAAACCCAGGTCCGTACCGCCAAGGTCAAGGTCATACTTAGAGGTTAAAGGTCAAAAAAGGGTCCAAAACTTAAACGCAGTCAATAACTTACTTATCTCTTGGTGGATTTTTAAATTACTCTGAAGAAATGTTAACCATCATGAGATGATGTGTCACGTGCAAACCCAGACCTGAACCTCCAAGGTCAAGGTCATACTTAGAGGTCAAAGATCAAAAAATGGTCCGAAATTTAAACGCTGTCAATAACTTTCTTATCTCTGGATTGATTTTGAAATTACTTGGCAGAAATGTTGGCCATTATGAGACATGAGACAATCACACAAAACCAAGGTCCTTACCTCCAAGGTCAAGGTCATACTTAGAGGTCAAAATGTGAAAAAGGTTCCAAAACTTAAACACGGTCAATAACTTTCTATTGATGAATACGAACATAGAGATATTTTTAGGCGGGGGCATCCGTGTCCTATGGACGCATTTCTAGTCTCTATATGATGTGGGGTGTAGAGGGGTAATAATTACACGGATTTGTTAACGTGAGTTTTGCTTACTGCTGCTCAATATATATATTGAGGCTACTCGTTGAAACCGCCTCGGCAAGTGGGTTCTAACGAGTACCCACAATCTATATTTTAAAGAAAAATAAGAACAAAAAAAAACAGGTTTGTTCCTGTCAACCCCTAAAGTGGAGTTCAACGGGGTCAGAATTTCGTGATGTGTATTCTCGACTATAACATGAACCGGTACACGGCAAAACCTGCCAAACCGCCAGTGCGAATAAGAAAACGTAGATCAGACTGTGCGATCAGACTGCACAGACGCGCATTCTGATCAGCCTTCGCTGAACGGAAGAGTCAAGGATTAAAAAAAGGAAATTAAAATTATGTGTGTATGTTTGTGTAGCATTTTCGTGGTTTGCTATTTTTTCCCCAAACATTAATGAATTGATAACATGCTATACAGACGCACAAGCAGAATATCCAACCCAAATGTCTCGATCAATAAATAAAAAATAAATAAATAAATTCTTACATGTACGTTTTAGTCCCAGTAAGAATGACATGTCTCGTGATAGCGCAGCCTGATTGAAATCCGTAAAAATTCGGCATAAGTGAGAATATATTGTTGTTCCTGGTGATTATTGATTTCAATGGACATTGATTTCAATAATTTCTAAGCTAAACACATGGCCAAACAGATGGCTCGTGTTGCGTAATACATGGACCGGCGACAAAATGACAGAAGTTGACAGGTATGCAGGTATTCTAACGGATAAGACTTAAAAGGAACACGAAATATTTGTTGTGTACTTGAAAACGGATTTATATATTTCATTTTTATTTCTTTATTAAATTGGTTTGGAGTTTAACGGCCAAATCAATATTTCTTCGGTTACCGACCAGGCGGGGATCGAACCAGCGATCTCGAGATCACCGGTCAGACGCGCAACCGACACCCGCCTTCTATTTGGTGGGTGGGGGATATTGCTAGAACATAATAACTAGTTTATTATCGCCCTGATCGCAGAATAATAAATATTATACTACTATTTATGATAATAATAATAATACATTATTAGACATCATTTGAAATTTTACAATATTATTTCCTCATTAGCCAATCAAATTCATCTCTGTAAACTGCCCGCTTCTAGATAAATTTGATTGATATATTTGATTAGGAGGGGGTGTGGCCTGGACCGCCGGGTTACCCTAAAATGCGAAAAGGAGTCCTTTTCGCGAAAAGGAGTCCTTTTTACCCTAAAATGCGAAAAGGACTTTTTTTATACGTTACTGTTAGCGAAAAGGACTGCTCTATATTTTTGTTGCGGACGAGATGGGACATGGAAGTTCTTGTAGTTATCTCTTTCATTAAAATGTTTACCTTGAAAAAAATGAGTACGGCACTAGTCATCAACTATCTTACTTAACCGCCGCCTATGCAATATAATATCAATTTACCTACCAGGCACGCGTATGGTTTCTTTCCTATATGTTTTTTTCCCTGAAATAACGGATTATTGCATTCGGCACGTGTCATCAAAATTGTATAAATAAAGCTGTTGGCATTAATGACTATCTTACTTTAACCGCCGCCTATGCAATATAATTCTATTTTAATATGAGAAATCATTTTGAAAAATCGTGATTTTTTTCTTATTTCTGCTCAAAGAGCAGAATAATGTTTACCCCTGTAAACCCCAGTTGTACTATATAAAAGTGGTGTTCAAGGGGGTCAAAATTATTTAGGTGTGTTTTCATGATGAAGAGAAAGAAAAAAAGAAACCGTAACAAAACAAAAATGTTAACTGTTCTGAGAGAGAGAGAGAGAGAGAGAGGGAGAGACAGACAGACAGACAGACAGACAGACAGACAGTCAGACAGACAGACAGACATATGTATACATTATTTTTCTTCTTATCCAAGCTGTTGTGTGCACTCGTTAAAACCGCTCAATCTTTTTCTCCAAGCCCCGATGGGCGGGGGCGAGACAGATAGTATAATCAGAGAGAGAGAGAGAGAGAGAGAGAGAGAGAGAGAGAGAATTAAACACATGCGCATCTATATGAAACGACTGAAATACAAGGTCGGGACATAGAGAGACTAACTTCTCGAAATATACAATTCGCGAAGTGCAGGGTACTCGTTAGAACCGCCTTAATTAGTGAATTCTAAAAAGCACTTAATCGCGAAACACGCCTTTATAATTTTGAAACCATAATCTCAACTTTTATATGGTAAAAAATGAGGTTTAGGGGTATACATTGTTTTTATTTAGTTCTGTTCAAAAATAGATTGTGGGTACTCGATAGAACTTGCCGAACAAACTGAACATTTGTCTGTTTTCGCCATTGTGAAATGAACGAATGTAAGGACTCAATGGAAAACATGCTTTTAAAGACAGTTTCAATTTTAATTAAAATTGCTCATTTATCTTTTGAAGACAAAGGAGAGCGGTATGTACCTTTAATTTGTATTTCTTTGAAGGTCTCTTTTAAGTTAGAACTTAACTACACCGTTAATGCAAATAAGCAATGATATCCATCGGATTTCTTTTTTGATCTGCAGTCAAAAGGCCGAGAGAGACAGAAAGACAGTCGCAGAGAGAGAGAGAGAGAGAGAGAGAGAGAGGGAGAGAGAGAGGCGTAAAGACGAAGGAAAGAAGATACCGATAGTCTTTTCTACATCAAAATATAGATTGTGGGTACTCATTAGAACCGTCTCATCGAGACGGTTCTAACAAGTACCCACAATCTATATTTTAGAGCAGAAATAAGAAAAATAAGGTATACCCCTGTAAACATCGGTTTTACAAAATAAAAATGGGGTTCAAGGGGATCAAAACTATACAGGCGTGTTTTCGTGATGATTTATTTATTTTATGAATATTTAATATCTCATTACGCTAACACACCCGTGCGACATATCGCATTTTTCACATCTCCAAAATGGCTGCTTTTCTTATGAAAATGCGTGGTATTTTTTTTTTTTACTGCAATCTTAGGGAATGGGTGCTCGTTAGAAACGCGTTCTAACCAGTACCCACAACATATGTCTTGGAGCAGAAATAAGAAAAAATATTGAATACCCCCGTAAACCCAGTTTTCTTTATATAAAGTGGGGTCTACGACAACAAGTCCGTGCGACATAGTTCATTTTCGATATCTCCGAAATGGCTACTTCTCTGGTGAACATGCGTGGTATTTTTCGTATTTTTGACTGCAATCATAGGTCGTGGGTGCTCGTTAGAATTGCGTTCTAACGAGTACCCACAACCTATTTCTTGGTGCAGAAATAAGATAAATATTGAATACCCCCGTAAACCCCTCGTATAAAAAAAGTCCTTTTCGCATTTTAGGGTATGTCCTTTTCGCGAAAAGGACTCCTTTTTGCACACATGGTTTTGGATTATGCATGCGGTAGCAAATTTGGTAGGGAGCCACAATGTACATGTATGCGTCACGATGCCAGATGCGTCAGATGTATGTATTCATGTCATGAAATTTTGAATAAATAAATATGCGTCACGAAAGCACTGCCCTACCCATCCCCCACCCCCCCCCCCCCCACCCCCAACCACCCCCTGAACCAAACTTTTATACAGTAGAATTGAGATAAACAGGGGTATATATGACTTTTGTTCTTTCTTCTCAAAAGGATCGTGGATATTCGTAAGAACCGCTATGTGGAGGGGGTTCTAACGAGTACCCACAATATGTTTTGGGTAGAAGTAAGAAGATTATCAGACGTTGTTAGCTAACATTTTTCATTTTTTCTAGTGCTAAATATTTTAAGTTATTTGGAAAGGCGCGTTTTGCTTATTAGAAGTGCCTCATTGAGGCGGATCTGACGAATACCCAACACCTATGTCTTGGCAGTCATAAGACAATTATGTTTACCCCGTAAACCCGTTTTCTCTGTATAATGTAGGGTGTAGAGGGGTAAACATTACACGGAGTTGTTAACTTGATGACCATGTTTTCTTATTGCTGCTCAATATATATTGAGGGTACTCGTTGCAACCACCTCGGCGAGGGGGTTCTAACGAGTACCAACAATCTATAATTTACGGCCTCGGTGGCTCGGTCAGATGCGCGTCCGACTGGTGATCAGGAGGACGCGGGTTCGATTCCCGCCGGGGTCGGCAACATTCTTTCGTGGAAATTGATCATGAAATCTTTTCTACGGTCATTCTCTCCCTTCCGCTGATTCAAGAAGGGCAGTTGTCAGTTTCTGGCGAAAGAATGTGCACTGTACTGGTTAACCGCTTATGAAGGAAAAGTGTGGATATGTAAACTGACCGGCTCAAAAATGACCTAAAATAGTGTTGACAGGGCCGTCAAACTCCAAAACAAACAAACAAAACAATCTATAATTTAAAGCAAAAATAAGAAAGGTTTGTTCCTGTTAACCAAAACCGTTTTCCAATAAAAGTGGAGTTAAATGGGGTCAGAATTTCGTGATGTTGACTTTTCTTCCGTAACTTTTTCCTACCCAAAATTCGCGACATTTTTTCCACCACTTCTTTTCCTTTGACTCACTTTCTCCTACATTTGACGCCCATAAATATGAACTGGTACACGGCAAAACATGCTAAACAGCCAGTGCGAATAAGAAAACGTAGATCAGACTGTGCGATCAGACTGCACAGTCACGCAATCTGTCCAGCCTTCCCAAACAATCCTATACAAATACATTGTAACCTTTATCGCCGAAGAAATGAAAATTTTATTGTGATATTTTCTTTATTTCTGCTCTAAAATATAGATTGTGGGTACTGGTTAATTTTTCTTATTTCTGCTCTAAAATATAGATTGTGGGTACTGGTTAGAACCGCCTCGTCGAAGCGGTTCTAACGAGTACCCACAATCTATATTTTAGAGCAGAAATAAGAAAAATAAGGTTTACTCCTGCAAACCCCAGTTCTACTATATAAAAGTGGGGTTCAAGGGGGTCAAAATTATATAGGCCTGTTTTCATGATGGGAAGAGACCAGGATTTAAAAAAAAAAAGAAAATTGATATATTCTTTTTATGTGTGTATGTTTGCGTAGCATTCTTTTTCTCCATACATTAATGTTTTAATGTAAGGCTATACAGACGCTCAAACAGATCTCTCCAACCCAAAGACTGATGTGACGTGTCTCGATTAATAAATAAATGAATATCTAAATAAATAATCAAATAAATATTGTTTTACATTTAAGTTTTAGTCCCAGTAAGAATGACCTGTCTCGTGATAGCGCAGCCTGATTGAAATCTGTAAAAAAAATTCGGCATATAAGAGAATATATTGTTGTTCCTGGTGATTATTGATTTTAATGGACATTAATTTCAATAATTTCTAAGATAAACACATCGCCAAACAGATGGCTTGTGTTGCATAATACATGGACCGGGTACAAACTGACAGATAAACAAAAATAAATTGACAGGTATGCAGGTATGCTAAAGGATAAAGAGTTACAAGGAACAAGAAATATTTTTCGTGTGCTTGAATACGGATTTATATATTTCATTTTTTCTAGGCGTTATTATTCTACATACATGTATACTTATTCATATTGTGAATTAAGGACTCTGTCACCTGGGCTAAAATTCATGGGTGTTTAGCTGTTAACATATTTTTAGAAAAACAACCCATAATGTTCCAAATTAAATGAATAAATCTGAGACATGCATATTACAAAATGTTGTTTTGCTATTGGAAGAAAAAAATAAAAATTAATTTTGTAAGAAAATTTAACACTGGGGTAAATCAGCGTTGTGATAGAAATTGTGTCAAATCGTTCCAGGACAAACAATTTTCCCCTCTTGTATCTATTCTATGCATAATAATATTAAAGGTAGATTAAAGAAAATCATGATCTGGGCATAAAAATTAATTTGGCTTGGAAGAGCTATCATATGAGTTTCCATATTTTTTTTCTGTATACATTAACCTCTCTGTAAAAAGGGTTTTGGGTGTAACACAGTTCTAACACATCCCAAAATATAAAGATTATATCGAGGCCATTTGAATGAGTACCACCACTATATTATTATATTGTGGGTGCTCGTTAGAACCGCCTCATTGAACATTTGTATACGTAAAATGTTAGTCCTAGTACTCATTAGAAACGCCTAGAATAGATCTGCCTCATTGAAGTGGTTCTAATAAATGCCTTGTGGCTACTCAGAGCCGCGTGGTTTGGGGTTTACCGTCCCGTCAACACTGTAAAGGTTATTTTGGAGACGTTCCTTCCAATTTTGTAGGACTTTTACCCGACATTGAGATGAAATGACATCTCAAGGCCTGTGGCCCAACGAAACCAACCTTTGTATATGTAAAATGTAAGTTCTAGTATTCATTAGAAACGCATATTGAAGCGGTTCTATTAAATGCCTTGTGGCTTCTCGTTAGAGCCGCCTCATTGAGGCCAGTCAATCAAGTACAACACTCTATAGGGCTCGTACGAACCGCCTCATTGTACATTTGTATATGTAAAATGCTAGTCCTAGTACTTATTAGAAATAGAGCAAGTACCACACTCTATATAGTATATTGTGGGGATTAGCATTTGAATCGCCTCATTGAGTTCATACAAATGTACACCCTCACTTTATAGTATATTGTGGGTGCTCGTTAGAACTGCCTCACTGAGACAATTTTAACGAACACACCAAATCTATCTATATTTTATGGAAAGAAAAATAAATAAACTGAGATTATTTGTTTAGCTGAACTAATTTTATTTTATTTTATTTACTTTACTTTACTAAGACTGTTTGTGTATAATTCATTTTACTTTTTATTCTATAAGATGAAGAAAAACAAGAAGACGAATGGAAAAAGCTTTCTATTATATCAAAATAAAAAGCAATTCTTTCCAACAAACATTTGGCTTTTTATCATTTTATTTATTTACTGATAATTTTTCTTCAAATTTGAAGCTTTAATTTGTTTGTTGGTTATATTAGAACTAAATTTGCTATTTAATTTATTTTTATGAAATATGTTTGTATTTTGTTTCTTTGTAATTTAAACATAAAAATAAATAAATTAATTAATCCCGACTAAATTGTAATAACACAGGCATGTTTGTCTATTGAAACCAATTATGTTACATAATTGAGAAAACAAGGTTAGCTTCAAATAAAGCAGGGCTGTCAATCACTTATGGTAATCACTGTAATGTCACAATAGCTCTCCATTTACAGCCAATCAGATAAACAGAATTGACGTTCACCCTTCAGAGGTCACACAAAGAATAACCCAGGTTTTCCTGTGCTCCCTTACATAGTCCAGTCTTGTCTTTAATCATCAGGTCTCTCGCCGCTGTGGTACGAGCCTGGCTCGGGTCACATGCGATTCGCCAAGTTCTCTAACGGAAGGTCTGGTGGTTTTCCTTCAGGTGCTTCGGTTTTCGCCCACTTTTGATTAACGATCGGCTCAATATGAGTGAGAAAATATTAGGGTCGTTTAACCCCCCCCCCCCCCCACCACAAAGTCACAAGAAACAAGAATATTTATCAGAGCTCTTACTTGTTTGCGTGAGAGGATCTAAACAGTTTATGAGATATTAGGCTTTTAATGAAGTCGATGGGGTGGGCCATGTTCCCAGAGGGACCCCTTGAAACCCCCTTGCAAAACCTGATATTGATATCTATCATATCCCCAAATTTCGGGGAAAAATCCGTCGAGTAGTTACGGACAGCTCGCCCGTCAAAGGTTTGGGCGGAGTTTTGCGTGCCCCATGGGACCTTTTGGGTCCACTGTTTTAATTTTGAAACCCTCGTGCACAATTGCATGTTTATACCGATCATATCCACAAATTTCAAAACAGCCCGGCTTGGGGTTACTGAGGACTTGTCTGGACAAAACATCGGAGAAAAGAAAAAGAAGAGAAGAAACCCAGCAAAACCAATAAGTCTCGTTTGGAAGATTTAACCATTAAACATTATCCTGCTGAATAAATTAATTTAGCAACACCCATTGCTGACTATCAAGCATTCAAATTTCTTAATATAATTCACAAACTGCATGACAAACAGTTTAAGGCCTGATCAGACTGCCTTTTCAAAAGCCATCTGATCTGGATCTACACTGTTTGCATAACTAGGGGTTGTTGTGTTCAACTGGATAAGGGTTTAACATACACTCAGCCACTTATAGATGAGTTTAGGACGCCACCGGTCGCTAAGGAAATACTATCCCACGGTTCCGTATTTTTGCGCATGCGCAGCTTTGTGTGGCAAAAAATATAACCATTGTTCAGACTGCTCCGATAGCAGTCATTAATTTCTTTGAATATGACAATTTTAAATATAGCGTAAGGTAAAGGTGACGTATGTCTTGCGTCACTGGGGCGTCCACCTGATATTGGCTGACAGTTGGGTAAGACCTGCTATCCTTGCAGCAGGTAAGAGTAGAGGGGGGGGGGGGGGGTGCTCTTATTCCTTCTGTTTGTACACTCCATTAATTTTCCTCTTTATCCTCTGTTATTACTTTAACCTACGATCTCTCCTAAGTTTTTTCTTCCTTTCTCTGGGAGATGAGACAAAATTACCCACAGGGGTCAAGTTGACGTGTCGTTAAACCCAAAACAATTAATAATCGAATAATTGACTGACAATGGTCGCGTCATATTGCGCTAATCGCAAGGAAGGATAACCACCCAGAAGGGTTCAAGATGTGGATGAAAAAGATCAATCGTTTACGACCAGTAACCGGGTTGTTTGAATATGGAAATTCACCGGCCCCGCGACCCCCGCCCATCGAGGCTTGAAGAAATAGATGGGCTACATGATGCTTCCACGCATAGCTGAAACCAACGCACACGAGTACTGGTAAACCTGGTAAACCAGTTAGAGGATCTTAGCCAGCAACGTCTCCAAAATGACCTATATAGTGACGGGGACTTTAAATCTCAACTAAAACAAAGAAACAACAAACGAATTACCGTCCCCGCCAACACCATTTGCGTCATTTTTAGACGTTGCTTCCTATACCCACATTGAGATTAAATAACATCTCAAGCCCTGCCACCAAATAAAAAAAATGTAGTTTATCATGTTAATAGCGGTTTTGTTTGAACTGAGGTTTAACGTCCCCGTCAACACTATTTAGGTCATTTTGGAGACGCTGCTTCAAATTTTGTTGGACTTTTACCCGACATTGAGATGAAATGACATCTCAAGCCCTGCCCCCAATGAAACCAAAAGTCTTATATGCAGTAGGCTGTCTGACTAACACCGCTTTACCTGGGCAGGCTTAGTCCTTCTAAGCGGTTTACCAGTACTCATGTGTGGTCAGTTTCAGCTCTGCGTGGACGCACCATGCAGCCCAATCTATTTCTCCAAGTCCCTATGGGCGGGGGCGAGAATTTATAGCGGTTTTACCAGTACTCATGTGCGGTCAGTTTTAGCTCTGCGAACCCAGGACCTCTCGTATACAGTAGAAACACTCTACCGACTAAGATACCGGGCCACATCTTCGACCTTTTACATCCCCCACCCCCTGCCTAATGAGATTCGTCCCGATAACCTAAGTTCTATCCAGTCTGGCTATGGGACTTTCATGTTCAGATTTTTCAAAGTATCGCTTCGAAAACTCTGCCTTAACTGCTCATTTTTTTTCTGGCAAATCAGGTCAAAGATTTATTCAGGGCCCCGTTACTCAGAGTAACAAGCATCCATTTAAAACATACAGCAAAAGGCAGCGGCGGTGAACAACAAATAGCATGTACATGTATAATGGAATAGTAAAAAGATAATTCGGAAATTCGGACATATCTGCCAAGTACTGTTGTGATTCAAAAGATTGTGAAGTTTGATTTTAGGTTTAACGACCCCGTCAACACTGTAAAGGTCATTTTGGAGACGTTGCTTCCAATTTCGTGGGACTTTTAACCGACAATGAGATTAAATGACATCTCAAGCCCTGCCGCCCAATGAAACCAATATGGTTTATAAGCATGGACGGGCCGACTCGCACCGCGGTTTACCAGTAGTCGTGTGCGGGTCGGTTTCAGCTCTGCGCGGAAGCATCATGCAGCCCATGTATTTCTTCAAGCCCTGATGGACGGAGGGGGGGGGGGGGGGGGGGGGCATTGAACTGCAGTATAAAAGTCTATGAATGTTGTGGATGAAATGACAAACACTATGCTTTAAAAATCTTATTTTTCCTTAGTTTACTGTACACACGCACGCTTGACTGATTACATTTTGCCACACAAGACTGCGCATGCGCAGCGTTACCAAGGAAGTTAATCAGCCTAAACTCATCTATAAGACTAGTTTTGAAACTGAGCTTCCTGTTGTGTCCATTTCTGTATTTATTGGAAGTACACCAGGAGGAAATCTGATCAGGGTCCTCACTGTTTACATTTATTACAAGGATTCGTGTCAAAAATATGAAGTTGTTTGTGAGAGCAAAAATGTGGGACAATAATTTCCAGGGTTAATTTTAAATAATACAGTAAAATTCCTATATTAAGACAACCTTTTGGACTGTTCAAAAATGGTCTTGAAGACCACTTTGAACAGTCCCAAAGGTGGTCCCTGACCAGAGGCCACTGTATGCAGAAAACACAAAGAAAGAATAATTGCAACCTACTAAATAAGCCTTTTGAAGCAGAATTTCACTGTATCTTTATAGTATTTCATTTTAGGAAGTGTCTGCTGACAGCCGGCTGGCACCAGACTTTTAGGTCTAGTGACAGCCGGCTGTCACCAGACCTAAAAGTCTGCTGACAGCCGGCTATAATATTTACTCAATAATAAGCATATTCTTTTTAACTAAATAACTTATCCTGTTTCATGAGCTACCATACGGCTTACAGAACTTTGTTGAACAGTGAAGGATGCAATAATTTCTAATGGGGACTTGTATTTTTGTTCAAACTTTGTGTAACAATGCTTGTATTATTGCAGCTTAGTTCTAAATCATAAATCATAAGGTTATTTCTAGGCATACCATCAGCAGAACTTACATGTACAAACTTGAGAAGAGTGGTGGGCACACACTTCATCTGGGTTTGAACAGCACTGACAGAACTAGAAATGTGTCAATACGACACAGATGCTCCCATCTAGGGGTTCACCTCTCCCCAAAAAAGTCGTGTAACAACAGTTGTCATCAGACAGCATATCTCGCCTGGAATAGTGTCTTTGAGGTTATTGGCATAGGTGTTTGTGTGGTGGCGGGGTGTATTGCTGATTAAACTTTATAAAAATTACTATGATCATTCCAAATATGGACCTGCACCCGCCCATCAGGGCTTGGAGAAATAAATTGGGCTGCATAGTGCTTCGACGCAGAGCTGAAACAGACCACACATGAGTACTGGTTAACCGCTTCGAAGGAGTAAGCCTGCCAAGTTAAAGTGGAATGAGTCAGACTGTTCAATGCATATAAGCCTTTTGGTTTCATTGGGTGGCAGGGCTTGAGATGTCATTTTGGGAAACTGACCACACATGAGTACTGGTTAACCGCTTCGAAGGAGTAAGCCTGCCAAGTTAAAGTGGAATGAGTCAGACTGTCCAATGCATATAAGCCTTTTGGTTTCATTGGGTGGTAGGGCTTGAGATGTCATTTCATCTCAATGTCAGGTTAAAGTCCCACAAAATTGGAAGCAATGTCTCCAAAATGACCTAAATAAGTGTTGACATGGATGTTCAACCTGAATTCAAACACATTCCAAATATGGACCCAATCCATCAAATGGTTTGGAAAATATGAGTGCTTAAAAACTAGAGAAAGAGTCACGCATACCCCCGGTCAGCGCCACCCTTTGATATATCTTTCAGGCTTTATGCAATATGAATGAAGAAGTCAAGAAGCTATACGAATCTACAAATGTGCTTGTAAAAGCTAAACCGAACATAAAATTTCTAAATGGACCAATGGAGTGAGGGCATCAAAGTTACCGAAGGGTGGGGGCATCCATGTTACTGAAGCAGCAGGGTGGGGTATACATCAATGAAATCTTTGGACTCGTATGCAACATCGATGCAAGTATCAATTGAATTTGTCTTAGAGTTTAGAAAATACAGGCATCTACATGTATAAACTTTGTCATAAAACTTTAACCAAATGTAAAATTTCTAAGTCTGTGACCTTGAGGTCAAGGTCACCGTGGGTGGGGGAAGGGACATACATCACAAAATCTTTGGACTAGTATGCAACATTGATGCAAGTATCAACTGAGTTTGTCTTAGAGTTTAGCACATACACGCATCTATAAACTTTGTCTTAAAACTTTAACCAAATTTTGTAAAATTTCCTGAGTCTGTGACCTTGACCTCAAGGTCACTATGGGGGTGGGACATGCATCAATGAAATTTTGAGACCAGTATGTAAATTCAATGTAAGTATCAACTATATGTATCAAAGTGTTCAGAAGATAAAATCTCTTAGAAACTTTGACGCAAAAGTTTTAACCAAGCACACACCCCCACCCCCCATTGTGGCCTGGAGAAATAGATTGGGCTGCACGGTGCTTCCGTGCAGAACTGAAACCGACTGAACTTGAATACTGGTAAACAGCTTAGGCCTAAGTCTGCCCAGGAAAAGTGATACGAGTCGGACGGCTCCTTAAACCCTAACTGTTTTTATGGGTGGTAGGGCTTGAGATGTCATTTCATCTCTGAATGTCGAGTAAAAGTCCCACAAAATTGGAAGCAATGTCTCCAAAATTACCTTAATAGTGTTGATGGGGATGTAAAACCGCAACTCAAACAAAACAAAAACTTTAACCAAAATGTTACCGGATGGATGGACAGACTGACACATGGACGGATGGACAGACAAATGGTCGAATGACAGTCTAAAACTATATAACCCCATAGTATACTTCATATGCCGGGGGTATAATTAGTCTAGCTTCTAAGACATCCCAGAATATAATGTCAGTGTAGGTAGAATCAATACTTTGTTATGACTATCAAGTATGACCAGAATTACAATGTATGTCCCCCAACAAATAGACTTCATGGCCTAGTGGGTAAAAGCACCAACTGTTAATCATTAGGAGGTTCTGCAAGGGACGGTCATGTGGTTTTTATCCGGAAACTCTGGTTTTTGCCCACCTCTGAGGAACTAGAATATATATGGATTAAGGGTGGGGATCTGTACGATTCTTGAGATACAAGGCCTTTTCGGCATTGGAGGGGTTGGGGCGTGGCCCCGCTGGACACCAGAAAAGCTCTAGATTGTGTTGTCTCTGAATGTGTCTTATCATAAGGAACAAGAATATATATGGTTTAAGGGTGGGGATTTGAACAGTTTTTGAGATATGAGGCCCTTTTGTGAAATGGAGGGGAGAAGATCCCACAAGTTGGTATGATTTAATATGTCTAATTATAAGGAATAAGAATGCATATGATTATGGGTCTGGGATCTGAATGACTTCTATGATATATGGCATTTTATGAAGTGGAGGGGCGGGACATGCCCCCAGCACATTGCTGCAGCACAAAGAGACCCTCAGGTTGGTGTGACTGAATGAGTCTTACCATTGGGAATAAGAAAATATATGGTTTAGGGGCGGGGATCTTAATGGTTTCTGAAATATATGGCTTTTTTTTGAGTGGAGGGGTGGGCCGGCGGACCCGGAACACCCCCTGGGCCCACATGTTGGTATCACTGAATGCGTCTTATCATAAGGAAAAAATTTAATGTGGTTTAGGGATGGGGTAACCTGAACAGTTTCTCAGATATTTCGCCTTTTTTGAAGTGGAGGGTCGGGACATGGCACTCAGGCACACCCTGGGAGACCCCTAGGTTGGTGTCACTGAGTGTGTCTTATCACAAAGAACAAGAATATATATGGTTTGGCGGTGGGGATCTGAATGGTTTCCAAGATACATGGCCTTTTATGTAATGGAGGAGATGGGACATGGTCTCGGCACACCCCGGGGGACCCCCAGGTTGGCATAAAAGTATGTCTGAAAGAAATTTACTCAAGGAACATTTCTATAAATTTTTTGTCAAAGGCTTGGCAGTAAATGCCATTTTTCTATTTCCCCCATGGAAACTACAAGTTGCCACAGCAACCAAACTAATGAGCCCATTTTCCTAAAAAAACACACAAACTTTCGACCCCCCAGCCCAAGGATGCTACAGATTAAGTTTGGGCTGAATCGGCCCAGTGGCTTCAGAGGAGTTGTCATTTAAAAGTGTTGACGTCAGACGATGACAGACAACTGCCTATCCCATAAGCTTCTGCTCTGGTGAGCTAAAAAAATAACGGGGAGAAGGATATGTTGTTTTAGGTGCAGATCCTGTTTGCATCAGCAACAGCGGCTCGACATACCCTGATTTAGGCACTATATCTCCTGAACCTATGGATTGTGGATTTGTGACCAATCTTACATGGTTCACTAGGAGGGGGAAATCAGTCATGTTTTGGTTTTAAATGGCACAGGCCCCCAAAATCTCATGAACAAATCAATGATTTTGGTCCAACTTTTCAATATACCAGCAACAAAAAAATTAATTAGACTTTCGTGACCTTGTCCTAATTTTTAAGGTCATAGGCTTCAGAAAACTTGATTTTCAGCCAAAAATTGGTTTTCTGCACCCAAGCTCATGCCCAATTGATGTATTTTAATCAAACTTTATACATTTCTAGTTCTATAATTGGAGCCAGACATGTGGTGAAGATAAGAATTTGAAAATGTACTTAGTATTGAAGAAATATTATTGCTGGCTGTCAGCAGACTTTTAGGTCTGGTGACAGCCGGCTGTCACTAGACCTAAAAGTCTGGTGCCAGCCGGCTGTCACTAGACCTAAAAGTCTGGTGCCAGCCGGCTGTCAGCAGACCTCGCCTTCATTTTAATGCCTGTGGTCATTTAACAGCCTGACAACATGTAAATGAAGAGGTTTACAATACTCTAGCTGTTTACCAGTTTTAATTCTTGCCAGTTCTTATTATGATAAGCTGAACACCAAGTAGCATTAATCTGAATCTTGTGCCACCATTGTCACAATATAAGCAGTATAGCCTCCTTTAAACTATATTGCTATCTAATCTTGCGCCCCACGCCCATCGGGGCTTGAGGATATAGTTGCTCAAAGTGCTGAAACCGACTGGTGATGCTTATAAATCCTATTGGTTTCAATGAGCGACAGGTCTTGGGATGCCATTCCATCTCAATCTCGGGTAAAAGTTCCACAAAATGGGAAGCATCGTCTCCAAAATGACCTATACAACGTTGACGGCGTCGTTAAACCTACAAAAAAAAAAAAAAAAAAAAAAAAAAAAAAAACAACCCATCTCATCTTGAAAAAGTTTCCTTTTAACAAGGCGTCTTGTCCAGTTTTTGTTTGTTTTTGAGTCTACATGCGCATGTAATGAAACTAGGCCAGATGCGTCAGTGCTATTTATTTAAGGACTATTGCACTAAAACAGGTCCATATCACCATCAAATTCACATGCATGTGCGCAACTAATTAATACACATGACAGATTCGGCTTCTTTTGTACTACATGTCCGAGAGCAGGAAAGGCTCTGGCGAGACTGCGCGTTTGCACAGGCTCGTCAGAGTTTGTGCTGGTCTCCTTTGTGATAAAGACACTTCTTTCTTTTGATAAAACATGTCTCTTCGGGCAAATACCGTCTAAGTAAGAAGTCGATTCAATACAATGCCATTACGCTGCATCGACGTTGTCACTTTAAATAAGCATGATTTTTTTTATGAAAACTGATTTTGGCTTGCAGCGACGGCTGCAAGCCATTTAGATTGGAAATGTGATTCCGGTTTTAGACTTCTCTTTCTATGTTATTTTGGATCCTCAGGTGTTTTTTTTTAAGCAAAAATCAGAGATACAGTCAGCTTTTACCGGTTTTCTGGTTTCCTCACCCTATAGCTCAATAGGTCTCGCATATTTTAATAGAATACAGGGTACCAGTTTAGTGAGAGATGGTCTAGTGACATAGCTCTCGTTTCAGTGCGAAAGTCTAACTAAACACCGAAGCGAATTTATCCACTAGGCCACGGACTACACAGCACTACCGTCAATACAGTTTACCTGACCACATTCATAAATCATCTGTGCAGCAGTCTACAATTCACTCGAAGGTCAAAACTCGATGGGTTTTTATGCCCCCCGCCTATTCGGAGAAAAGCGGAAGGGCATTAAATTTAACCCCTGTCCGTCCGTTCGTTCGTCCGTCCGTCCCGACATCGTGTCCGGGCCATAACTCCTAAACCGTATGGAATATATTCATGAAACTTCACAGGTGCATTCATCACACTGAGACGATGTGTCATGAACAAGAAAGACAACTCTTGCATTTATGGTTTTTGGATTATCTGCCCTTGACTTAGTACCATATAGTAAACCATGTCCGGGCCATAACTCCTAAACCGTATGGAATATATTCATGAAACTTCACAGTTGCATTCATCACGCTGAGACGATGTGTCATGAACAAGGGAGACAAATCTAGGATCTTTGGTATTTGGATTATCTGCCCTTGACTAAGTACCATATAGTAAACCGTGTCCGGGCCATAAGTCCTAAACCGTATGGAATATATTCATGAAACTTCACAGGTGCATTCATCAAACTGAGAAGATGTGTCATGAACAAGGAAGACAACTCTTGAATTTTTGGTTTTTGTATTATCTGCCCTTGACTTAGTACCATATAGTAAACCGTGTCCGGGCCATAACTCTTAAACCGTATTGAATATATTCATGAAACTTCACAGGTGCATTTATCACACTGAGACGATGTGTCATGAACAAGGAAGACAACTCTTGCATTTTTGGTTTTTGGACTATCTGCCCTTGACTTAGTACCATATAGTTAACCGTGTCCGGGCCATAACTCCTAAACCGTATGGAATATATTCATGAAACTTCACAGGTGAATTCATCACACTGAGACGATGTGTCATGAACAATGAAGACAACTCTTTCATTTTTTTTTTTTTGGTTTTTGGATTATCTGCCCTTCATGCATATATTTTATGATTGATTTGAAGTATATTTGTAATATTTTCTATGAATGGCATTTGGCGGGGGCATCCGGATCCTATGGACACTTTTTCTAGTGTTGAAATTTTATAGGGTAGATTCCTGACGTCAGAAGTGTTAACTAGAGGAGGTCAACTGAACTGTTGCGTCTTTTTTTTTATCGTGTCCGATCAATATCTCTCGTATTCCTGGATTGATTTTAGAATAACTTGACAGTATTGTTTATCATCATGAGAGGATGTGTTGTGCTCAAACCCAGGTTGGTTTCTAAAACCGTGTTATCATGTTCAAAATGATTCTTTGAGCTACGTTCTTTCATTTCCTTGTTCTTTATAGTTTTTTAACATCAACATTTTCTTACTCCTCTGATAGCGCTGCCGGGGCGCTAGTCAGTTCCCCTGACAGCTCTAGTTATATTGAAGGTACTGCCACCAATAAATGAACAAAGTTTACGACGTACTGACAGTCAATTGGTCCAGTTTTTATCAAGATTAAGATTCACCTTAAATAGCTTTATACTGTTTATTTCTTTTTAGACTTTCAGATAAAAACTGTTAACATTGGTAACATTGTTTACTTTGGTTGTCTCTTGTTTATAATATTTTATACTTTGCTAATAAAAGATGTTAACATTTAATGTCTCTTCCTCCTTTGTCTTATACTCCCTTGTATGTATATTTGTGTCGTCACCTAACAATTACATGTTTACTGGCCACATGACATGAATGTATACTCAGTATGTATGGAAGACCGCCTCCGTGGTCCAGTGATTAAGGTCGCTGACTTGTAATCACTGGAGGGTCATGGGTTCGAGCCCCGCTACCGGCCATGATCGTTTATGTGAGAACATTTGGTAGTTTGTGTCGGAGGATCTGAGTCAAGTACTGGTACTTTCCAGAAACGATGGATAGGAAACTACTCGCCTGTATATGACTGAAAGATTGTTGAACGGGCGTAAAACCTAGCAAAACAAACAGTATGTATGATGTGTTCTACCACATTATTGTCTCTCATAAATCTGTTAGGGACATTTATTTTGTTTTGTTTGTCCATTTCTTCTTGCCAAATTGCATATCGTCCGTGCTCCATAAGTCCATTATTCCTCCTGTCTGTCTGCTAACAATGTCTTCTCCAAACTACTATTCAGATACTACTGAGCAAATTTCAATAAAACAGGGTCATCACAATGATCCCTTACTATCATAGTTGGTCAAAAGTGAGAATGTGATCATTGGGTCACATGTCAATGCCTCAGTTACCGTAACATTGAAATATTTCTTCCAATAAATGTCAGGGTAGTGCCATATAGAAAATTGACACCTCATGGGTTTGTCCATTCCAATGTTTAGATAAACCATATATTGTCTTTGAGTACACTGCATCAAAAGTCTATGTCCCATTAACAAGAACAGTGCAACTTGCTTCCTCACCAGTACTTTCATCTACATCAACTCGTACATCCATGTGGCGGCAATATGGCTACATTTACACCAGGAACAGTACCCTTAAAACCAGGCAAGCCTTTCCTTTTAAAAGGAACCTTTATCGCGAAATGTTTTGTAGCTGTGAAGGGGGCTGGGTACAATCGCTGACACTTAAAGCCGGGGGTCTAGTTCTAAGCCTACCATGTACGGGTAACCAGCAGACAAAAGTAGGTGTGGCTTTGACTTGATGGGCTGGTTATCTAAGGGGGTCATAAAGCTGATAAAGATTATAGGTTATGATTGATTTTAATAAAAAGCTGCTGTCCATATATTTATCACGCACATACCTTCTAAAATTGGAAATAAATTAGGCTTCAGAACAATGACTGTTTCTCGATTATTATTATTGTTATTATTATTATTATTGTTATTAGCGACGGTTGCTGAAAACCGGTTTTCACCAGCCTGTGAGACTGCGGACAACCAGCTAAAAACCAACAGCTGAATTTGATTATCTATTCCTTCATTCGTAAATGATTAGAAATCCTGAATGAACTTCTAATCTTCAAACCTTTTGTGGGGGTGGGGTGGGGGTTCTTGGGGTCTTCATGGGTTATTTCTATTGCGGATTGCAAACTAATGTTCTTAGAATAAATATAAATCTGCTGGTATTTGAGGGGATAGGACATACCCTGGGGGACCCATTAATGATTGTTGGTGTCGCTGTATGTACCTTATTATAATGAGCAGCAAAATATATGGTTTAGGGTTGGGCTTTAAGCTGTTTCTGGCATATTAAGCCCTATATGAGCTGGAGGGGACAGGGCAAAGCCCTGGTTAGTGGCACTGAATGCATATTATAAGGAACAACAACTTAGGCATGTATATTACGGCGATGGGGATCTGAAGAGTTTCTGAGATATTAATAAGTTCTAAGTAGTTGGATCCTTTGGCTTTGATTGATTTGAGGTTTAATGTCCCAGTCAACACTGTATAAGTCATTTTGGAGACATTGCTTCCAATTTTGTGGGACTTTTACCAAACATTGAGATGAAATGACATCTCAAGCCCTGTCGCCCAATAAAACCAAATATGGTTTAAAAGCATGGGCCGTCCGACTCACACCGCTTTGCCTTGGCAGGCTTAGATCCTCTAAGCAGTTTTCCAGTACTCGTGTGCCGTCGGTTTCAGCATCATGCGTGAAAGCATCATGCAGCCCATCTATTTCTTCAAGCCCCGATGGACGGAGCCGATTGGATCCTTTGGAAGCAAATAATTCACCAAATAAACGGTTTTATCGAGTCTGTTCATGACCTGTACTGAAATGTGCAACACCGGTCACGCCCTCTAGCACCGAGAACTCTATTTTCAAAATGATTCTAAATGAACTCAATGATCCCAAAGGACCAGAAAATACAAATGTATAATCTGCACTATATTGAATTGATGTAAGCCTTATTTACCTGGAGGGCGTGGCGCGCCTGTCAGTGCTAAAAAGAGTGACTGTAAAGCTTTCCATGATATTAAGCTATATGTGAGCTAGAGGGGTGTGGCACGCCCCAGGAAGATCTCTGGTCAGTACCACTGGATAAGTATTATCATACCAAACAACAATATACATGGCTGTATATTATTTAGTAGCAGGGATCTGAACAGTTTCCATAATGGCATTTCCTTAGTACAATGGAGTGGGGGTGGCACGCGATCTCTAGGTAAACCCTAGCGGCTTATTTGGGTGGTAGGGCTTAGGATGCCATTTATTCTTAATGTCGGACGAAAGTCCCACAAAATCGAAAGAAAAGTCTCCAAATGACTTGAATAGTGTTGATGAGGACGTGAAACCTCAGCACAAACAAATAAAACTGTAGCTCAAAGTAACAGATATGATGAATGCGGTCTGAGTGACTGTTGGTTTTTAAGGAAACTGGAGAATAGTAGACCATCTTAAACCTGGCTTAAACATGAGGGGAGTGGGGGGGAGGGAAGCAGCCTTGCAAACTGCATTGCTGTGTATGAAGAGACTGAATAAAACGGAACCTCCGATTTTCGTTCTTTCATGTGTTCTTTGTTTCCAAAGGCAACCTTTTAGCTTTGTATTTTAAACGGCACAAGAAGCCCATCAAAACAAAGAGCTGTTATCAGACAACATAGCTTGCCTGAAAAAGTGTAACTGAAGCCATAGACATGGATATTTCCTTATAAACATTTGGTCCGTCATGTTTGAATATTAACATTATCAACATATCCAATATGAACGAGATCCATCATATGGTTTGGAAAATACGATCACTAAAATCTTTCAGTTCCATTACGAAAACACGCCTATACAAATACATTGTAAACTCTACCGAGGCGAGGCGGTTCTAACGAGCACCTACAATCTATATGATAGAGCAGAAATGAGAAAATAAGGTTTACCCCTGTAAATCCCAGTTTTACCATATAAAAGTGGGGTTCAAGGTGGTAAGAATTAAATAGGCGTGTTTTCGCGATGCATGCGCACGAGAGTGGTATTGCTGAATAAAACCTTGGATCTATATCTATCAGCATATCAAACATGAACCAAATCCTTCATATGGTTTGGATATTATGAGCTCTTAAAAACTTTTCCTGATCATTGCCTTCACTTTCTATTTTTAAACAAGTTGAAATGTTATATGATATTTTGTAAATTGTTTAAATATTCGTGTGCCGTAATGATGATCCTAAGTATTGGGATAGATAAGCCTAAGCAAAAGTACAGACCCAGATTATGAGCAGTCTGATCAGGGTCTAAACTGTGTGTGTTTTCAAACCCAGATCAGACTGCTCCTTCAGAAACATTCTGATCAGGGTATGCACTGTTTGCCATTCCGTCTGTACCTTTTGGACTTCTTGCTAGATCGTGAAACAAACTTGTCAAAATATTAAGGAGAATTAGAATAAGTCCTTAAGGTGTCCGGCTTTTAAGGATTTTTATGGTAAATTCAAACTGTTAACAATTTAAGTGACAGCTTGTGTATCTTCTGGAAATCATTGGAATATTCCAACAATTTTATGCTTCTGATGTTTTCACGATTATGAAAATGGAAATGTCATATTCTGAAAAAAAAATGTGAATATTTTATAAATTTTAGGAATAATCTTCTAATTTCAAACTTTAAACAATTTTAGTGACAGCTTGTCTTTTTGAAAATGGTTCTAATGCCAGCAATTTCAATGCTGTAAAGAGGTGCAAGTATTGGTAATTAAATGGTCTAGAGAATAAAAAAATGAGGTTAGCTCATGGAATCGCTGGAATTATTCTTTGATTTAAAAATTTTTAATTCATAAACTTAGTATGACATCAGTTGTTTTAATTGTAAACATTTGAAATTGTAGGAGTATTCCAGCAATTTCTGTGGCTAAAGAATAAAAATACCAATATATTAAGATATTGTGCAATCCAAGCTATTTACGATATTAAGAGGCTGATTGCTGGAATATTCAATGAATTATGACCACAGAATGAAACTGAAATTGTTATTGTATGGAACTTGTCGGAATATTATTGCCATTTATTGAAATGGTATATTCTGATAGACGTTGTATATTTTGTAAATTGTTGGAATATTCCTGTATTTTTTAAAACATTTTAAACAGTTTTAGTGACCGCTTGTATATCTCTTGGAAAATGACACAATATTCCAGCAATTTAAGAATTAAGCAAGTTCATGATTATGACTTTGGAATTATATTCTGATAATTTTTTCATGTTTTGTAAATCATTGGAATATTTCTGTAATTTCAACGTTTAAAGGATTTTAGTGGCAGCTTATGTATCTTTTGGAAATCGTTGGAATATTCCAGCAATTTTAGACCTCAGTAGATTTCACGATTATGAAATGTGAAAAGTTCCAAAGTTTGAAATCCTTGGAATATTGCTGCAATTTTAACTTTGTTATTATATATTAAAGAATTCCAAAATTTCTGTAAATTGATGGAATTTTCCTGTAATTTCAAGCAATATAAGGGACAGCGTGTGCATCTACTGGAATTTGTTGGAAAACTTTAGCAATTTTTAAACTTCAGTAGTTTTCATGTTTATGAAATGTGCAGTGTCATATTCTGACAAATTGTATTAATTTTGTAAGTTGTTGAAACATTCCGGTAATTTCAAACTAAAACAGTTTAAGTGAGATCTTTTGGAAATTGTTGAATATTCCAGTAATTTTAGATTTCAGTAGTTTTCCTGATTATGAAAGTTGAAGGGCTCCAAAGTTTGAACTCCTTGGAATATTTCCTGCAATTTTAGCTTTTTCATTGTTATAAGTTCAATAATGTGAAGAATTGTCCTGTTGAATCATGTTAAAAAGTTTCAAAAAGAGGATTGTTGAAATAGTCATGTAATTTCAAAGTTTTTAACAATTTCAATGACAGGTTATGTATCTTATGGATATTGATGGAATATTCCAGCATTTTTTTACTTCAGTAGATGTCATAATTATGAAATGTGAAAGGTTCCAAAGTTTGAAATCCTTGGAAAATTCCTGCAATTTTAGCTTTTTCATTATTATATATTTAAGAATGACCGGAATTCTGTAATTCCAAAGTTTAAATAATTTTACTGAAATTGATGGAATATTCCATCAATTTTAAACCGCAGTAGATTTTTATGATTTTAATGGTTCCAAATGTCGAAATCCCAGGAATTTCCTGCAATTTTAGCTTTCTCACTCTTGCTCATTCAAGATTGTCGAGAATGTTTTGTAAATTGTTGGAACATTCCTATAATTTTAAACTTTAAACAATTTTACTGACAGCTTTTGTATCCATTTGAACTTACTGAAATATTCCAGCTTTTTTTAATTCAGTACTTTACACGATTATGAGATGGGAAAAGTCATATTCTGAAAAAAATGTATATTTTGTAAATTGTTGGAATATTCCTGTAATTTCGAACTTAAATAGTTGTAATGAAAGCATGTGAATCTTTTGGAAATTGTTGGAATATTCCAGCAATTTTAGCTGTCGGTAGTTTTCATGATTATGCAAAAGTTGAAATCCTTGGAATAATCCTGCAATGCCACCTTTGTGCATTGTTGTACGTTCTTAAAATGTCAAGAATTGGCTTTCACATCATTTAAGAAAGGTATGAGAAAGGTATTAAAAATGGGAAATGCCTTATTCTAACAAATTGTGTTTGTATTGTAAATTGTTGGAATATTCCTGTAATTTCAACAGTTAAACAATTGTTGGTGACAGCTTATGTAGCTTTTGGAAATTGTTGGAATATTCCAGCAATTTTAGACTTCTAGTCGCATTTTTGAACTGGATTGCTGGAATCTTCCAATGATTTTAGTTGTGAAATACATGTATAGTGGTTTTGTTTGTTGTTGTTTTTGTTTTGCATACACAAAATGAGAATTAAAAAAATGAACTCATACCTTGTCTTCTTGTCTACTCTCTTGATTAACAGCTGATTGGTGTTAGGTCAAGAAAAGGCCCCAAAGTTTGCAATCATTGGAATATTCCAACAATTTCAATGGTTTATGAATTAAATGCAGCAGAAATAGATACAGATAATCTGAATATGAAGATAAATATAGATTGTCTTTGTCCATATATATCATTAGAATATTCCTGCAATTACAAGCCCACACCACTTTCTCTATATATAAATCAGTGGAATATTCCAGCAATTTAAGTGTGACCATTTTGTAAAAAAGGATAAAAATGTCTGCTCTGATGAATAGAAAATAATATGTGATGGTGCAAATTGCTGGAATATTCCACGCATTTTATTGTTTAATCATTCGAATATTCCTGCAATTAAAAGCCCACACCACTTTCTCTATATATAAATCGGTGGAGTATTCCAGCAATTTAAGTGTGACCATTTTGTAAAAAAGGATAAAAATGTCTGGTCTGGTGAATAGAAAATAATATGTGATGGTGCAAATTGCTGGAATATTCTACGGATTTTATTGTTTAATCATTCGAATATTCCTGCAATTAAAAGCCCACACCACTTTCTCTATATATAAATCAGTGGAATATTCCAGCAATTTAAGTGTGACCATTTTGTAAAAAAAAGGATAAAAATGTCTGGTCTGATGAATAGAAAATAAGATGTTATGGTGCAAACTGCTGGAATATTCCACGGATTTTAATGTTTAATTTGAAGGGAGGATTTGAAGATAGGATGTTGTACCCTTAAATATTTCGCAGTTTTTGAGGGTATAAAACACATTGCAAAATTCTACCCTTGTTTTGACCTAATATTTTGACATCCAAAAACGTGAATTTCCTTACGAAAAAGGGAATTTCGTGCAAATTCCCTTTTTATTTTGTATTCGCTTATATGCATTTTCATTCAAACACTTCGGCGTGTCCAAATTATTTAGTTCAATAGAGGTACTCGTAAATGAACTGAGTTGCTACCTGTTTATCTGTTTGGGAAAGAGCTGCTAACTCACCATGTCGCCTGTGATTTTGTTGGTAACTGAGTTGTGTGTTTTTGTTTGTTAATTTGAAGTTTAACGTCCCCGTCAACACTGTAAAGGTCATTTTTGAGACGTTGCTTCCAATTTTGTGAGACTTTTACCCGACATTGAGATGGAATGACAGCTCAAGCCCTGCCGCCCAATGAAACTATATATGGTTTATAAGCATGGACGGGCCGAAACGCACAGCATTGCCTTGGTAGGCTAAGATCCTGTAAGCGGTTTACCAGTACTCGTGTGCGGGTCGGTTTCAACTCTGCGTGAGAGCATCATGCAGCCCATCTATTTTGAGATGTGTGTTTGTCCTTCTTTCCTTTTGTTGTTTGGGGTGGGCTCTGGATTGAAGTGGATTCTGATTCTATCAGTTTCTGGAGTATCTTTACTTATGTAATTTACTATACATTACGAAAAAACGCCTATTTATATACATTGTACATTTTACCACCTAAACTACGAAAATTATGGACAAAAAATTGTGAAATTTTTCTTAATTCTGCTAAAAATATAGATTGTGGCTACGCGTTAGAACCGCCTCATCAATGCGGTTCTAACGAGTACCCACAATCTTTATTTCAGAGCAGAAATAATAAAAATAATGTTTATCCATGTAAACCGAAGTTTTACTATACAAAAGTGGGGTTCAAGGGGCTGAGAATTATATAGGCGTGTTTTCGTGATGGAAGAATGCTAACATATACGTGGAAATAACAACGTATTTCAGCTTAACGAACTCAAGAATTTGATTTTAAATTATTATTCTAAAGCAAATGAGTTGTATTTTTAAAGTTACAAATATTATTATGTTGGTTTGAACGACTGCATTACGAAAACACGCCTATGCAAATACATTGTAAATTTTACTGTCAAAAAAAAACGACAATTTTCAGATGAAAAATTATTATTTTTTTTCTTATTTCTACTCAAAATATAGATTGTGGGTACTCGTTTGAACTGCCTCATCGAGGCGGTTCTAACAAGTACCCACAATCTATTGTGGGTACTCGTTAGAATCGCCTTATCGAGGCGGTTCTAACAAGTACCCACAATCTATATTTTAGATCAATATATTTTCGTGATGAAAGCCTTTGGCTGAAGAGAGAGCTATAGTAGATAAACATATTTGTCTTTCAGCCACCAAGTTTGCTGTGTGTGTTAACGAAGGCCAAGACAAGCTTCCTACGCTATACTGGTTACCAAAACTTCATAAAAAACCTTACAAAGCACGGTTTATTGCAAATTCTAGTTCTTGCACTACCACTGAACTTTCTAAATTATTAACTTCCTGTCTTACTGCTATTAAAACGCATGTAATTAAATATTGTGATAAAGTCTTTGAAAGATCAGGAAGAAATCTGTTTTGGTCTATAAAAAATTCGAATGAGGTTTTAAATAGATTGAAATCTAGACAGTTTCGTGCTTCTAGTCTGTCTACCTACGATTTTTCCACTCTTTACACTACACTTCCTCATAATCTTATAAAAGAAAAGCTTAATGATTTAATTGAATGGACTTTTCACAGAGAAGATTCTCTCTATCTTGCATGTAATGTCAGAAATGCATTTTTCACTTCTAAAGAGCATAAGAAGTATACACTTTGGTCATGTCAGAAAGTGTGTGATGCCCTCACCTTTCTACTTGACAATATTTATATTAGATTCGGTACTAAGTTATTTAGACAAATTGTGGGTATTCCGATGGGTACTAATTGCGCACCTCTTGTGGCTGATCTGTTCTTGTATTGTTATGAAAGAGACTTCATTTTGTGGCTTTCCATTGATAACCAATCTGAAATTATTGAAGCTTTTAGCTCTACTTCTAGATATTTAGATGATTTATTAAATATTGATAATACCTATTTTGATGGTTTGATCAGTCAGATTTACCCCCTAGAACTTCAGTTAAATAAAGCAAATTCTTCTGATACCGAGGCCCCGTTTTTGGATTTACATCTATCTATTGTAGATGGATTTGTTTCGTGTAAAATTTATGATAAACGCGATGACTTTGATTTTGAGATTGTAAATTTTCCTTTTTTGGATGGTGATGTTCCTCGTGCGCCATCCTATGGCGTTTATATTTCGCAATTAATTCGATTTGCTAGAGTGTGTAGTCATGTAACTGACTTCAACACTCGTAATAAATTATTAACGGCTAAACTTCTTAATCAGGGTTATCGGTACCATAAACTACGCAAAGCCTTTTCAAAATTTTATAGACGCCATTCTGATTTAATTTCAAAATTCAATATTGGACTTAAATCTCTTCTGCAACAAGGTCTATCGGTACCTGAATTTTATGGTGACTTAGTATATAAATTCAGGAAAATATATAACCGCAATGACTTCAGCACCCAATTTCGTAAAATCATTCTTCGATATAAAAAGATTGGGTACAACATGGATATTATACGACAGACTGCATGCATGGTAGTTTACCCAATCACGGTTGGCAACTTTGCTTCCCTCTTTAATTGCACGCCGGTGGGTCAGGCCTCAGATTCTATGACGGCTCCAACGTAAAGGCTTATTGAGAATTAGAGATATAATGTTGGTTGGTGCCTGATGCTCTGTCTCTGGTCGGGCTCATCGGAGTCTAACTGTTGGTTTTCTTTTGCTCCAGCATTTCAGTGGTTTCTTGCTGTCGAATCCTCACCGTTGTCTCACCTCTGTGGTTCTTTGATTTCTGTGTTCACGGAGACGTTGCACTGATGAGTTAGGAGGCCTTCATGCGGACTGAACAAATTATTTGTCTAAATCGCGACGGAAGTAAGGGCCAGGATTGTGGCCGCGTAAAATCGATTTAAGCCCCCCAGTGGAAATCTTCCACTGACCGTTCCAAGGCGACTCTTCTGTGGCGATTTATTTATGTTGTTGTTTGTTACTTACTGTGTGTATCACTTGTGTCTTTTAATTTTGGATGGCCGTATGGCCATTTTGTGGGAAAGTAACTGTCCATATGGCCTTCCTTTGTTTAGGTTTCCATTATGGTCTGGTCGCTTAATGTTTGTATTTCTTTCCCTTTGGTGTCTTTTATGGATGGGGTAAGTTAATTGTATCAATTCCTGATCTTTGCTTTACTTCTACTTTAATAATTCGTTTACGGAAGATAATCTGGGTCGTGACTAATTGACACGTGATGTAAAATAGGCAATAAAGAGCTTGTCCTTCAGATTTATTGCTGAATACATACCACATGCTTCATCCTCGCCTTCTGAGCAGTCTTTATGGAAGTCACAGAGAAGACTGATATCTAAACATTTACCATCCTTGCATCTGCAAAAGTAATGTTAGACTGATTTACTGATTGACTGATTTGGGATAAACGCTACCGACATATTCTAAATTCGATGAGAGTACCTTATGGTTTCAGAGAAGAAGATTTTTTAAGTTTTCCCATTTTAAGTCTATGGGAGCTAACGAGCCTCTAGATATGGCCAATTTCGACCCAGTGGCATGGTTGATTGGATTTATGTAGTTGAACACTTCAAGTTGCTACATACTATATATCTAAGCCCTTGGCCTTATGGTTGAAGAAGATTTTATATAAGTTTTTTTTCCATTATATGTCTATTGGAGCTAATAAGCAACGGGGCATAGCCAATTTTGACCCAAGAGGCATAGTTTCCGAGGCAGTTCTTCTGTCGCGGTTTATTTTTGTTATGGCTTGTCTTTGGGTGTTTGTGTCGCTTATATTATTGTATTTTGGATAGACTAATCGCCATTTTGTGGGAAAGTAACTGTCCTTTTGGCTTTCCGCTGTTGATATTTCCACACGGGTCTGTTGTTTCATGTTTGTGTTTCTTTCCCTTTGTGGTCACTGATGGGAGCTGTAGGTTAATTTTATCGATTCCTGATCATTGCCTCCACTTCTATTTTTATTCCGGTTATCATTTAACGTTGCTACATACTAAATATCTTAGCTTTGGGCCTTATTGTTTCATTGAAGTTGTTTCCTTTATTAGTCTATGGAAGCTAATGAGAAAAGGGGCATGGCCATGGCGGCCGTGCTTTTTGTCTGATCAAACGTTCTTCAAGGAATCTGTAAGAGGTTCATCCAAGGAACATTTATGCCAAATTAAAATGAAATCCCATCAGTACTTTTGGAGAAGAAGATTTTTTCAACATTTCAGTATATGTAATATAGAGAAAATAAGCCCCGCCCATAGGGCCATATTTTTTGTCCGATCAGAATTTCCTCAAGGAATCTGACAGAGGTCTTCCCAAGGAATAAATAAGAATGAAATCCAATAAGCGGTTTTTGAGAAGAAGATTTTAAAGATATTTTATTTTTTGTGGTTTTGTTGCCATGACAACCAGAGTTCTGTGTGTAACACAATGTTTGAAGGAATTGAGAAGAAGACTATGTAAGAAACATTCCTGTAATTTTTGGTTACAATCAGCCGAGTAGTACAGGAGAAGAAGATGTTTAAAGAAAAAAGTTAACGCACGGACACACGGACGGACGAACGGACGGACGCGCGACGGACCCAGGGCCATAACATAAGCCCCGCTGGCCTTCGGCCAGTTGAGCTAAAATTGTTGACAGTAAATGTTTTGGGATGACAGAAGAAGAACTGTGGCCTTGGGAGGAATGCGATGGTGCTGTTTCCATTAGGGTCTAGTGTTTCTTTCCTTTTGGTGTCTCTGATGGGTCGTGTGGGTTAATTGTATCGATCCCTGATCATAACCTTCACTTCTATTTGGCTGATTTGGGGCTCATTCAACCAATTATGATTATGTCAGTTGCGGTCAGTTAACCTACCCATACTATTCCTGGACAGTCTTAGACCTTAGTGTTTAACCAGTAATAGGTAGACATACTTTACTGGTAACTGACACCTGCCCTTCTGAAATGAGCGGAATGGGAAGAATGATGGTAGAAAACATTTCACGACTAATTTCGATGTAGCCAGATTGTCGCCCAAACCGCAACCGCTAGCTTCTCAATCAGACGTGCATCCAACAATTACCACGCTAAGCAGTCCGGCTACCAACCTGTATGCCATACGACACATATTTGAATGTTGTGAGCCCCAAACCTTTGAGAAACTAGATAAAACTATGTTCCAAATGTCGAATGCCTCGGCCTTCTGGTTTCAGGATAAAAGATTGTAAAGCTTTTCCCTGTATAAGTCTATGTAAAACAAGTGGTTCCAGGGCTATAATTTTATTTTTTTTGCAGACGTTCTCTAGATGAAATTAAAGATCTGGACCTTCCGGTCTCAGTCAAGAACATTTTTCCTAACATGTGAGCAGTAGGACAGGTCCAATTTTGACCCCAGAGCTATAATATATGCAACTTTGGTAATGGTCCATTAGGTGAAGCTGCATACAAAATATTAAAGACTTGGGCTTTCTAGTTTCAGACAAGAAGATATTTCAAGGGTTTACCTAAAGAAGTCCATGTAAAATATATGGACCCCTTGGCGGGTCATTTCTGGCCCCAGGGCCAAAATTGGGACAATCTTGGCAGAGGACCACTTGTCAAAGCTGTGAATCAAACATCAAAGGCCTGTGCCTTCTGGTTCACTCAAGAAGGTTTTAAGGGTTTTCCCTATATAAGTCTGTAAAAGAAATGGGCCCCTGGGCGGGGCCATTTCTGGCCCCAGGGCTATAATTTGAACAGTCTTGGTAGAGGTCCACCAGGTGAAGCTTACAACATATTAAATATCAAAGACATTGGCCTTCTGGTTTCAGTCAAGAAAAGTTTTTAAGGTTTTCCACATGTAAGTCTATGTAAAACAAATGGGTTCCTAGGCGGGGCCATTTTTTGGTTCCATGGCTATAAGTTAAATAATACTGACAGATGTCAGATGTTAGATGAAGTTGTGTACCATAATTAAGACCTGGTCTTTTTGGTTTCGGACAAGAAACGTATTAAAGGTTTTCCCTTAATTGCTCTTTGAAAAATAACTCGGCACTGGAATGGGCCATTTTGGCCCAAAGTCTTTAATTTGAACGATCTTGGTAGCCGTCTTCTAGATGAAGCTACATACCAAATATCAATGACCTTGGCCTTCTGGTTTTAGACATGAAGATTTTTTAAAGTTTTCCCTATAATGGTCGATGTAAACATGTTTTGCCTAGGGTGGGGCCAATTTTGACCCCAAGGCTATCATTGGAACATTTTTGGTAATTGTCCATTAGATAGAGCTACATACCAAATATAAAAGACCTGGGCCGTCTGGTTTCAGATAAGAAGATATTTAAATGTTTTCCCTTTATAAGGCGATGACAGAGGTCTGTAGACAAAGCCGTGCAAAAAACACATTAAAGACCTGGGCCTTCTTGTTTTAAACGAGAAGGTTTTTAAAGGTATTCTCTGTATAAGTTTATGTAATAGTAGTGGGTCTCAGGGCTATAAGTTGAAAAATCTTGGTAGAGGTCTACTATATGAAGCTACATATCAAATATCAAATACATGGACTTTCTGATCATCACGTGAACAAGTCCGTGATATGAGCACCCCTAAACCCCACTTTATATAGAGAAAGCTGGGGTTTACGGGGGTGTACATTATTTTTCTTATTTCTGCTCCAAGACATAGGCTGTGGGTTCACGTTAAAACCGCCTCAATGAGGCGGCTATAACAAGCACCCATAACCTATGTTTGCAGTGTAAATTAGAAAGAAATCCAACGATTTTCATCAGAAAAGTAGCCATTTTGGAGATATGAAAGGATGCACTATGTCGCACGTAATTAGAAAGAAATCCAACGATTTTCATCAGAAAAGTAGCCATTTTGGAGATATGAAAGGATGCACTATGTCGCACGGATGTGTTTCAGTCAAGAAGATTTCTAAAGGCTTTTTTCTGTTAGTCTATGTAAAACAAGTGGGCCCCTAGGCGCGGCCATTTTTGGCGCTTGGGCTATAAGTTGATCGATACTGGCAATGATCCATTTGACGAAACTGTGTACCAAATATCAAAGACCTGGGCATCTGGTTTCAGACAACAAGTGTATTTAAGGTTTTCCCTACATAAGTCTATATAAAACAAGCGGGTCCCGAAATGAGGCCAAACAATGGGGCCATTTTATGGCCCCAAGGCCATAATTTGAATAATCTTGGTAAAGTTCCTCTATAGATGAAGATACATACCAAATATCAAAGACATGAGCCATCTGGTTTCAGACAAGAAGACTTTGTAAGTTTTTCCCAATAAGGGTCTAGGTAAAACATCTGCCACTTAGGGTGGGGCCAAGTTTGACCCCAGGGCTATGATTTGAACAACTTTGGTAATGGTCCATTAGATAAAGCTATATACCAAATATCAAAGACCTTGGCCTTCTGATTTCAGAAAAGTAGATTTTTTTAATGTGTAGTTGCTAATTTTTCCCTATTTGTTAACATGGCAACCAAATATCTGATCGAATTCCAAATCTTGGAACAATTTTCAGTTAGTAGCCCTCCCCAGGATCATTCTGGTGTTGTATGATCTAAATTGGCCCAGTGGTTTAGGAGGTGTCAATTGTTGACGGACGACGGACGCCGGACGGACTTGCAGCGCTGGCCTATCAGAACAGCTCACTGAGCACCACGTCTTCAGGTGAGCTAAAACAAAAACAAAATGAGCCGAAAAACCCCACTATCGTTTACACAATGTCAGTTTATAACTGTGAAGATTTGGCGAAAACATGGACATCGTCCTATATGGAGAGAATGTACAATGAAAGAACGATTCATTACGAAAACACGCCTTTACAAATACATTGTAACCAATATCACTGAAAAAATGAAAATTTTAAGAATGAAAATTGTGATATCTTTAACGAGTACCAACTATCTATATTTTAGAGCAGGAATAAGAAAAATAAGGTTTACCCCTGTAAACCCCAGTTTGACAACATAAAAGTGGGGTTCATGGGGGTAAAACTTATAATGGCGTGCTTTCGTGATGGAACAAATGAATCATGAAAGTCCATTGATTCTTACACGATATATATCTCCATTATTGCATTGCATATCAAGTTAAAGGTTTCTAGCCTTTATGGTTTATGAGAAATCTTTGACGAAATAGTTAACATTTGCCAATATCGAGAAAAAGAAGGAAAAAATAAACAAATAAGCTGATGAATTGTTTGTTTCCTACGGATATAAATCATCATCTTCTAGTTTTTATAGTTGTGAGAAATCGTTGACGACAAATTAATATCTGTCTATACAGAAAGAAAGAAAGATAAAAAACATAAACAAATAAAGCCGAGAAAGCTCGTTGTTTACTACAAGATACAAGCCATCGTTATCGCATTGTATACCAAAGTAGAAGTAAAACAAAGATCAGGAATTGATACAATTAACTTACTCCACCCATAAAAGACACCAAAGGGAAAGAAATACAAACATTAAGCGACCAGAGCATAATGGAAACCTAAACAAAGGAAGGCCATAAAGACAGTTACTTTCCCACAAAATGGCCATATGGCCATCAAAAACCAAAAGACACAAGTGATACACACAGTAAGTAACAAACAACAACATAAATAAATCGCCACAGAAGAGCCGCCTTGGAACGGTCAGTGGAAGATTTCCACTGGGGGGCTTAGATCGATTTTACGTGGCCACAATCCTCGCCCTTACTTCCGTCGCGATTTAGACAAATAATTTGTTCAGTCCGCATGAAGGCCTCCTAACTCATCAGTGCAACATCTCCGTGAACACAAAAATCAAAGAACCACAGAGGTGAGACAACGGTTGCGGCTTCTAATTTAAACGATCTCTGAAAACAAATGACTAAACAATTAGCACTGGACTAGAGAAGAAGAAAAAGGAGAAGCACACATTATTATTATTAAGCTAATAATACGCATTGTGTCCTACACGATAAAAGTCATTAAAATTGAACAGAGAGGGTTCCCGAGAAAACTTTATCAAAAACAATGACCTTGATAAAGACAGAAAGGAGAATGGATCAAAAGATGCACGTATAACCGATAATGTCAATTATTGTCTTTGGCATGATACAAGTCCTTATGATTGCATAGTTTACCAAGTATGAGTCTTCTAGCTTTTTCAGTTCTTGAGAAATGTTTGGCGAAAAATAATGATTTATAGAAGCATGTTCGGAAGAACAAACAGACGGACGCACTTATGGAATGACGAAAGAACGGGAAGAAAGAAGTAGGGGTATAATAAAAATCGATTATTTTCGACGATATGTGTGCCAACGCTCTATAAATCCTTCGATTAAACAGTGTGTGAGCAGTGACTCTAGCTTAATAAAGCCTCTAGGCCACCCAAAGACGACAGTCCGGCAGGCTTCATGAACTTGCTAATTTTAGTCGTCCTCACCGTTGTTTCATCTCTGTGGTTGATTGATGTTTTGTTCACGGAGATGCTGCACTGAAGCGGTAGAAGGCCTTCATGCGAACTGAACAGATTATTTGTTTAAATCGCGACGGAAGTAAGGGCGAGGATTGAGGCCATGTAAAATCGATTTAAGCCCACCCCCTCAGTGGAATACATTTCACTGACTATTCCAATGTAGTTTTTCTGTCGTGGTTTATTTTTTTATGGCTTGTCTGAGTGTGTATTATTTTGCGTTGGATAGCCAATTGGCCATTTTGTGGGACAGTAGTTGTCCGCTAGTGATGTTTCCATTAGGGTCTAGTTGTTTCATGTTTGTGTTTCTTTCCCTTGGTGTCTCGGATGGGAGCAGTGGGTAAATTGTGAGTGAGTGAGTTTTAGTTTTACGTCCCACCGACAGCTAAGGTCATACGGAGACGGGACCTCGGTTCAAAGACTCATCCGAAAATCTGGAGAAGCCCGGGATCGATCCTGCGATCCCTGGTTTACAAGGCGAGTAGCGTAACCACTGCACCACGGAGGCTTCTAGTGGGTAAATTGTATCCAGTCATGATCATTGCCTTCACTTCTATTTTGTAAACGTGATGGTAAACGATAATTATGCTTTCTCGTGTGCTTTAAACTAAACGACTGGGTCCAGTCATGTCCAAAGTTAACGTATGTCGCTAACGTTGACCATTTAATAAGGCAAATATGGAAATATTTATTCTGAAAACAAATGAGATGTGCATAGCGGCGCAAGTCACATTGTTGACAGTGCACAAAATGATAAGAAATTCTTTAAATTTTGGCTGTATGCACGCATTTGATTATCAAAATTAATGTAATACATACCGAAATTGGTCCAGCCCGCACCGATCTGAAATAAATAATCAATGTTTCACTAAGTAACAAATAACAAAATTTTGTCATTGATAAAAATAGGATATATTATGTAAAGTAAGTATAGCGTGAATAGTAAGAAACTGTTAACAAGTAGAGCAAACATACTAAATTCATTGCCTTCACTTCTATTTTGTGTGTACTGATTCATTGAGGCGGTTCTTAAGATCACCCAATATCTAAATTCGGTCGAGAATTAAAATATTTATATATGAAATCCTAGTTCTAGAAATAGAAAAGACACCATTTAATCACACGGGAGTGTTATCGTAATGCATCAGCGTGGGTGTTTCTAAAGATTACCAACATTTAATATTTTGGAGCTGAAAGCTAACCAGATCTACGCGATAGCAAAATACACTTGAAGGGGCTAGGAAGTGCCAAATAACAGAACACAGGCTATCAATAATGCCAATAAGAAGGGAAAATGAAACATGCAAATCTGAAAATAAAGCAAGCAGATCTCCTAAAGAGGTAATGTCAACAAACAAAAACATAATAAGGATATTTAAATAACGACAATACATCAAGCGGTACCGAACAGGAAAACATCCATGTACAATCGGACATAGAACGAACTCCACATGAGCTACCGCCTTCAGAATGATGAGCAACGATTTGCACGGGGTTCATTTTGCATGTAAAGTGTTTGGCCCGCACGGGTGTTTCCTAGCGCAAATCGAACTGTTTTCAAACATTCAACATATTAGTTTAAAAACTGAATAATACATGTTTATTTTCTTTGTTTTGGTAAAAGTAGAATTGAAATCACAATCCAACATGGTGCTTGAAAATTGAAAGAGTAGATCACTCGTATAATTCTATAAAATAAAAAGCACACCTTTAACACGTCGATCTAATTACTACGCTTTAAACCCCATTTTAGAGAATGATGCATGCTTCCATTTATTCACATTCCACAATTGTTGTTTGTATGAGGAAACACCTCTCACAAAACATTATCAGAAAAATGATAGTTTTGTCACTGACTTGTTAACATATTGTAATTGTTGAAATTCGTACCTGAGGTATCACAATTTTCTTCATCACCGCCAGAGGCACAGTCCGTATTACCGTCACATCTTCCTAAGATTGATATAATTTCCCCATAGCCGCATTGGTAATACAGGGATAACTCGATATCTGTGTCATTCTGATTCAGAGGTTTTGCCACACCAACGTCTGAAATATTAGCATTTTACAGTGTTGGAATGCCTCATTAATATTATACCTTTTATATTAGGATTAGCAATTTTAATTTGTTATTGCCTTTCAGGAAAGCAACATAGGGTTGTATCCGAATCGACTGGGCTCTCTTTAAGATTCTGCATGGTGTTTTCCTAAACCTGAACCCATTAAAACGGGATTCCCGTCTCATCACGTGAAAAAGTCCGTAAAATGAAGACCCCCTAAACCCCACTTTATACACGTTTTGTAAACTGGATTTCCGGGGATATGCATGATCTTTCTTATCCAAGGCATAGGTTGTGGGTATTCGTACTAACTAGCACCCACAACCTTTGTTTGAAGTAAAATTAGGAAAATTATCACGGATTTTCATCAGAAAATTAGTCACTTCGAAGATATGAATAAATGCACTATCTCGCACGGGTGTATTATGGTAATGTTAACGAAAAAAATGGGTTTTTAGTGCAGTGCAAATATTTGTTATGCAGCATATGTTGAAATGTTTACAATAACTGAAGTTGCACAAATTGTCCTAAAAGTGAGTCATACATTTTAAAGCAGATAAAACCCCATCAAGATATTCAAGATAAAATGATCGAAAAGAAATAATACTGTATTATATAACCCTAACTTGAACCCGCAAACATGAACAATATCATATTTTGCCAGTGAAGGCTTAGATCAGCCTGCGTATCCTCGGAGTCTATGCTGTGCGCAGTATGCAAAGTACTTAAATTTAGGACAACGCAACTGGACAAGAAAACCCCTTTTTAACTGAGCTAATAAGCCGGCTGATTTGTAATGTCGCTTCATACATGTTTGATAGACATCCTTTTTATTTCGCGTGACTCAATTAATGAAGAACTTTAATATTGTTTCATACCTCTTTTCTCAATGTATGTAGTTGTGTTTCTTGTTGTCAGTGAATATTCACATACACCGTACTCGGCCATCATTGTCCCGCAAGGTATCGCTTCCCAAGAAATGTCGTCGCTCAGAGATCTTACACTGAATCGTGTACAAGCTAGTTGAAAATGTCTTGATGGTTGGCCAGGAGCCCTTCAATAAAATCGACAACATTTAATCTGTTTACCATTACGATAAAAAATACATTCCGTGCAATGCGTCCTTCAATTGGGTTATTTTCCTATGAAAGTGAGTGATGCTTTTCTTATTCGTGCTATAGAATACATAGAATATGAGTGCTCGCTAGAACCGGCTCTAAGTTTGAAATCTAAAATGTGCTCAGTTAAATTAAGTGTGCAATATATTAGCTCAGTTCAACTATGGTACGCTACAGCACTAACCCTTTCATTTATTAAAATGTCATTTAATTTTATCAGTTGTGATACGTAAAGGTACAAGTTTGATAGGTTTGCTGGCCATTCCAAGGCGGTCGTTTCTATGCAGTTCCTTGTATTTTTTCGCAACGTTCGGTTATAATTTATGGCTACTATATAGCACTGCAGATAGACTGAAGAATCGTTACGTTATGCATAAATCCGCCTTATGTTTGCATAGGCATTCCCTTTTATGACGAATGCGTTTTTAACGCTTATAATTGTATGTGAATCTGACCAACGCTCGCGTGTGTAAATTATTGCATTCATCAGACAAACTACCACTAATGAAGCCTTAAGCCTTTGGTGTCTTTGATGGGTGGAGTAAGTTAATTGTATCAATTCCTGATCTTTGTTTTACTTCTACTTAGACCTACACGATAACTCGAGTGAACACGAAACTAACAAAGACAATGACAGAAGAAGTCTAGATTAATCAGTTTAATGCATTAAATGAACATTAGCAACTGATGCTTAATCTTCATCATACAACCTAATCTTTTCACCAACACGGTGTGCAAGCGCATAACAGGTGACATTAACAAGGATTTAGAAGAACCTGAATACTGTTTCAGAAAACATGTACAGTCTATACTTTTCAGGCTTACGTATACGCCTACCCAGGAAAAGTGTGGCTAAGTAAACTGACCGGCTCAAAAATGATCTAAAAGTGTTGACTGGGCCGTTAAACCCCAGTACAAACAAACAAACTACACTGTTCAGTGTTGTGGTGTAGTCCTTACTTTCAAAGGATAACCTTTTTATAGAAAATATTTTACGTCACTAAACCTGGTGTTAAGAGAATGTGTGGCGGCTGTAAATAGTCCCCCTCTCTCTTCGTAATATTATAGATTATATTTGCTTGTCCTTTGAGATCGTTGATTCCATTGCGGAATGTTGAAAATATTTTATGATCATTGATAAGGCCTAATTGGTCGAAACTAGCTATTCTGGCCCAGAAAACATGCACTATCTATACTTTTCAGTTCTGTGGTGTACTCCTTGCTTTCAAATGATAATCCCTTTATAAAATATATTTAACTTCACTACAGCTGGTGTGAATGGAATGTGTGGCGGCCGTAAAAAGCCTCCCTGTCCTTCATCATAGTGTCGATTATATTTTCTCGTCCTTTCTGATCGTTGATTCCATTGTGGAATTGTGAAAATATTTGAGAGTCCCTGATGATGCCTTATTAGCCAAAACGAGCTAGTCTGACCCAGAAAACATGTACGCTCTATACTTTTTTTTGTTTTGTGGTGTATTCCTTACTTCAAATTGATAACCCTTTTAAAGGACATATTTATGTGACATAAGATTATTATCCTGTGCAAATATAGGTTATTCTCAACGGTACGCACAGATATCTTTTTCATGTTTTCAAAAAATTATATGTTTGTTAGAAATGTGTAATAATTTCTTATTTCAGATATAAACACAGATTTTGTCTGTTCTTTAGCATCGCATTAAGGCATTAATGAGTATATATTAGTAGGCTGGTACTAAGGCCTATGAACTTCAGCCTTTAGCTGAAGAGAGAGCTATAGTAGATAAACATGTTTGTCTTTCAGCCACCAAGTTTGCTGTGTGTGTTAACGAAGGCCAAGACAAGCTTCCTACGCTATACTGGTTACCAAAACTTCATAAAAAATCTTACAAAGCACGGTTTATTGCAAATTCTAGCTCTTGCACTACCACTGAACTTTCTAAATTATTAACTTCCTGTCTTACTGCTATTAAAACGCATGTAATTAAATATTGTGATAAAGTCTTTGAAAGATCAGGAAGAAATCTGTTTTGGTCTATAAAAAATTCGAATGAGGTTTTAAATAAATTGAAATCTAGACATTTTCGTGCTTCTAGTCTGTCTACCTACGATTTTTCCACTCTTTACACTACACTTCCTCATAATCTTATAAAAGAAAAGCTTAATGATTTAATTGAATGGGCTTTTCACAGAGAAGATTCTCTCTATCTTGCATGTAATGTCAGAAATGCATTTTTCACTTCTAAAGAGCATAAGAGTTATACACTTTGGTCATGTCAGAAAGTGTGTGATGCCCTCACCTTTCTACTTGACAATATTTATATTAGATTCGGTACTAAGTTATTTAGACAAATTGTTGGTATTCCGATGGGTACTAATTGCGCACCTCTTGTGGCTGATCTGTTCTTGTATTGTTATGAAAGAGACTTCATTTTGTCGCTTTCCATTGATAACCAATCTGAAATTATTGAAGCTTTTAGCTCTACTTCTAGATATTTAGATGATTTATTAAATATTGATAATACCTATTTTGATGGTTTGATCAGTCAGATTTACCCCCTAGAACTTCAGTTAAATAAAGCAAATTCTTCTGATACCGAGGCCCCGTTTTTGGATTTACATCTATCTATTGTAGATGGATTTGTTTCGTGCAAAATTTATGATAAACGCGATGACTTTGATTTTGAGATTGTAAATTTTCCTTTTTTGGATGGTGATGTTCCTCGTGCGCCATCCTATGGCGTTTATATTTCGCAATTAATTCGATTTGCTAGAGTGTGTAGTCATGTTACTGACTTCAACACTCGTAATAAATTATCAACGGCTAAACTCCTTAATCAGGGTTATCGGTACCATAAACTACGCAAAGCCTTTTCAAAATTTTATAGACGCCATTCTGATTTAATTTCAAAATTCAATATTGGACTTAAATCTCTTCTGCAACAAGGTCTATCGGAACCCGAATTTTATGGTGACTTAGTATATAAATTCAGAAAAATACATAACCGCAATGACTTCAGCACCCAATTTCGTAAAATCATTCTTCGATATAAAAAGATTGGGTACAACATGGATATTATACGACAGACTGCATGCATGGTAGTTAACCCAATCACGGTTGGCAACTTTGCTTCCCTCTTTAATTGCACGCCGGTGGGTCAGGCCTCAGATTCTATGACGGCTCCAACGTAAAGGCTTATCGAAAATTAGAGAGATAATGTTGGTTGGTGCCTGATGCTCTGTCTCTGGTCGGGCTCATCGGAGTCTAACTGTTGGTTTTCTTTTGCTCCAGCATTTCTGTGGTTTCTTGCTGTCGAGTCCTCACCGTTGTCTCACCTCCGTGGTTCTTTGATTTTTGTGTTCACGGAGATGTTGCACTGATGAGTTAGGAGGCCTTCATGCGGACTGAACAAATTATTTGTCTAAATCGCGACGGAAGTAAGGGCGAGGATTGTGGCCACGTAAAATCGATTTAAGCCCCCCAGTGGAAATCTTCCACTGACCGTTCCAAGGCGGCTCTTCTGTGGCGATTTATTTATGTTGTTGTTTGTTACTTACTGTGTGTATCACTTGTGTCTTTTGGTTTTGGATGGCCATATGGCCATTTTGTGGGAAAGTAACTGTCCTTATGGCCTTCCTTTGTTTAGGTTTCCATTATGGTCTGGTCGCTTAATGTTTGTATTTCTTTCCCTTTGGTGTCTTTTATGGGTGGAGTAAGTTAATTGTATCAATTCCTGATCTTTGTTTTACTTCTACTTTAAGTACTAATAAGTGAAAAAAAAAGAAAACAAACATATGCCTGTAAACATCAGCTGTCTCTTTATACACTTGGTGTAGCAAGAGGGCTAGAAGGCGTGGCCGTTGTTGCACATTTCAGTACTGTGTTGCATATTTCAGTACTGGTCATGAAAAGACTCAATAAAACCGAGTCTGCTATTTTCGTTTATTTGCTGTATTCTTTGTTTCCAAGGATCTAACTATTCCGAACTTATTCATTACATGAAACGGCCCTACATGGCTCAAATGTGATACCCAGGCGTTATGTTAGAACAGAAAGTTTAGTGGCAACCATTGTCTTCCTGATGATAAAGACGTCGCAAAGAAGTTCTGCTGGTCGTCCAAAATGGGGTCATTCCTTTGCAGTTTTCATGTGGTAATTTGTGTGTATGTTTAAATCATTAAATCTTTTCCTCTTTCAACAGCATAGAATGAATGTTTTTTATTTATCGTTACGTTGCATGAGTGGCAGACTTTACTTTCATTTAGTTGCTACATTTACAATATACTTGTAGAACTTGTATTTTTGATCGGTAGGTATGTAAGATATGTTATTAACCGAGTACATAGCCATTTTCTGAAACACACGCCTCCTGAACATGAAGATAATCGAGCGTTACGTTATTGGAGCAAGTCGTTTTCTCATTGCGTAACAATAAATCGACACAAGAACTGTTTTCAGAGGAACAGAATGTCGCAACCACAAATATAACCTAAACACCAATTCGACCTTTAAAACTAGGTGGTGGTGTCCAAATTTTAAGTTGCATGCAAGCCATTTTGGGACAAAAGCTGATAGTTTGTGGCAACGTGTGACCTAAAAAAGGTCAATATCACCATAATCTAATCAAATATTTGGTAGGTTGCAACTATATTGTATCAAGTTTGACCGACATTTATGAGACTGGGTGCAGACTAGCCATTATTTGCACAAATTTCTCAGTTTTTGGGAACATGTGACCTTGAAAATAACGTCAAAGTCACCAGAACCGAATCAAATTTGGTAAGTTGCAATGATAAATTGTATCAAGCTTGGCCAATTATCATTAATTCGTTATTTTTTTTAAGGGCACGGGTCCCATCATATCTCAGAGTTTATCGGGCAGTTGTAAATATACAAATCACCCGCGCGCAGCGCTCAAGATTTGATCAACTTAAAATTGACCTCCAGACTGAAATGTACTTTTACACAATTCACAGCTAGTGCTGATATATTTCTTAAAAAGAGGGTATAACTGTTAACCATGCTGTGAATGTAACAGGACTCTCATCACTCCATACATGCTTCCCTTGTTTTGTTCTCCTCAAACCTGAAAAACAAAGTTCAATGAAGTTAAATTCTGAGTTGGGTGTAAGTCACTAATAACAGAAGCAAAATAGAAGTGAAGGCAATGATGAGGAATCGATACAATTAAATCACAGCTCCCAACAGAGACACCGAAGGAAAAGAAGCACAAACATGAAACAACTAGACCCTAACTAGACCCAAATCTGGTTTCAGACTCAAACCCAATAATTTTGTTTGTTTGTTTGTTATGAGGTATAACGTCCCATCAACACTGTATAGGCCATTTTTGAGACGTTGCTTCCAATTTTGTGGGACTTTAATCACATAGAGATGAAACGACATCTCAAGCCCTGACGCTCAATGAAACCAATAGGTTTTATAAGCATGGGCGGTCCGACACACACCGCTTTGCCTGTGCAGGCTTATATCCTCTAAGCTGTTTACCAGTACTCATGTGCGGTCGGTTTCAGCTCTGCGTGACAGCATCATGAAGCCCATCAGTTTCTTCAAGCCCCGATGGGCGGGTGCCGCCAAACCCAATAATTGGTGAGGTACAGATCAGGAGTGCATTGAGCGTAAATACATATTTTTAGTGTGGCAATTGCAAACAGAAGCTTGTGCAATTCTTGATTTCTCTCCTAAACATAATTGTTTGGATTGCTGGCCACCAACTCAGAATGCCACTGACGATCAAATAACTATGAAATGTCAAGTTAACTTGATAAGTTTGAATTTACACTATATAAACTTAGTGTTCCGTTTATGGACATTGGCAGACAGCCGAGACACTCCTAAGAAATCGGCGTTTGATATTACAAAAACACACCTATACAAATACAGTGTAAATTTTACCGCCGTAAGATGAAAACTTGCTATAATTTTCTTCTGTTGAGGTTATTATTGTTATAGTTGGTATTTGCATCTTTTTATTTTGAATAGCCATTTTGCCATTTTTGGGGAATGGTACTCTCCTTTTGGCTTTCCGCTTGTCAAATTTTCATTATAGTTAAGTTATTTTATATTTCTGTTGTTTTTTTCTTTGTTTTTTTTTTCTTAGATTGGAATTGTGAGATAATTGTATCGATTCCTGATCATTGTTTTCACTTCTATCTCTCAAAGAAATCTTACATGCGTACTGAAAAAAAACAATTTATTGTCTAATCCATGACATAAACAATAGCGATGATTTTTGCCACATGAAATCGATGTATGCCACCCCGATCCCACAAAAAAACACACAGACAAAAAAAACATGTTTAACGACCGCTCCTACGCGGTTCTTCTAATGTGATTTATTGTTGTTATAGTTCGTCATTGCATGTATCTATTACTAATATAGTTTTGTTTTGGATAGCCGCTTGGCCATTTCATTACGCAAACACGCCTATACAAATACATTGCATCTTAATCGCCGAAAAAATGAAAATTTTATGATGAAAAATTGTGATATTTTTTCTTATTTCTGCTCCAAACATAGATTGTGGGCACTCGTTAGAACCGTCTCATCCAGGCGGTTCTAACGCGTACCCACAATCTATATTTTAGAGCAGAAATAAGAAAAATAAGGTATACCCCCGTGAACCCCAGTTTTACTATAAAAAAGTGGGGTTCAAGGGGGTCAAAATTATATAGGTGTGTTTTCGTGATGTTGTGGGATAGTAGCTGATATTTGGCTTTCCGTTTGTTAGATTTCATTATAGTGAAGTTATTTTATGTCCTTTGGTATATTGGGAGATGTGAGGTAATTGTATCGACTCCTGAACATTTCCTCCATTGTCATTTTTCAAATAATCTAAACAAGTTAATTGGTTTCCGATGGGCACATATTCTGTACCTCCTGTTTTTGTAAATGTGTTTCATAGCGTTATGAAAAGACTCCAAGCCGATATAATGGAGATATTCATCAACGTTCTCGATATTTTGATGATCCTGTTCACGTGGTAAATTTCGTTTTTGAATACATTGTTGATAAAATGGATCAAGATGAATTGTCGCCAAGCTTGGCTAAGTCTAACGATATCCATTACGAAAACACACCTATACAAATACATTGTAACCTTTATCGCCGAAAAAATGAAAATTTTAAGATGAAAAATTGTGATATTTTTCTTATTTCTGCTCAAAAAATAGATTGTTGGTACCCGTTGGAACCGCCTCATCGGCGGTTCTAACGAGTAGTCACAATCTATATTTTAGAGCAGAAATAAGAAAAATAAGGTTTACCCCTGTAAACCCCAGTTTTGCTAAATAAAAGTGGGGTTCAAGCGGGTCAAAATAATATAGGCGTGTTTTCGAGATGAAAACGAGTTCCTGGCACATTCCTGACACTGTCTATCGGTTCTGTTTCATTTAAAAAGTTTCCACCACGAAAACACATCTATATAATTTTGACCCCCTTGAACCCCACTTTTATACAGTAAAACTGGGGTTTACAGGGGTAGTCCTTATTTTTCTTATTTCTGTTCTAAAATAAAGATTGTGGGTACTCGTTAGAACCGCATCAATAAGGCGGTCCTAATGAGTACACACAATCTATATTTCGAGCAGAAATAAGAAAAATATCACAATTTTTCATGCTTATATCTTCGTTTATTGGCGGTAAAATTTACAATGTACCTGCATAGGCGTATTTTCGTAATGAATTGAATGATTGTTTTGAGTTTAACGACACGTCAACCATTGTGTATCTCCCAGAGAAAGGGAGAAAAGAGCTAGAAGAGAGTAGATGTAAGACACGGGGGAGAACGAGGAAAATGAATTGCGGGGTAGAAACAGAAGAAATAATAACGCTCACCCTCTACCTTTACCTGCTTCAAGGACATCAGGCATTGTCCATATTTAAGCAAATATCATTTGAACGCCCCAGTGACGCAAGGTACACTGCATCTTTTCCTTCTAAACCACCCCCATTAAAGGTTACAATGAAAGAGAAATTGAACAGTTTATTTTCTTGGACTACGATCGATTATTTTTCAAAGCGCCAGCAAGGTGGCACAGAGATATGATTCAACTGTGAACTCATAAGAATAGCCACATCAAGGCGATTCTAATAAGTACACACGATGTACTTGTTCAAGAAAGACTAAGAAAGTTATCCTTAAAATTTCCATTCAGTTTCGGGACATTTTCCTAGGAACTGAAGAATGAGTTCGAAACAATCGTAGTAAACATTACGAAAACACGCCTATACAAATACATTGTAAACTTTACCGCCGAAAAAAATGAAAATTTTAAGATGAAAAATTGCGATATGTTTCTTATTTCTGCTCAAAATATAGATTGTTGCTATTCATTAGAACCGCCTCGATGAGGCGATTCTAACGAATACCTACAATCTATATTTGAGAGCAGAAATAAGAAAAACTAGAGCTGTCAGTGAAACTGACTAGGGCCCCGGCAGCGCTATCAGAAATCTGTGGACGGACAGACGGACGGACAGACAGACAGACAGACGGACGGACGGACGGACGGACAGAGTGATTACTATAGGGTACCCACACTTTCAGTGCGGCGCCCTAATAATACCCCTGTAAACCCCAGTTTTACTACATAAAAGGGGGGTCAAAGTTATATAGGCGTGTTTTCGTGATGATGAGCAATCAGTGTGCAGGCCATCGAAATCGCCCTATTATCGAAACAGTACGGGCAAAACGAATATTTACCAAGATATGAATACCCATAGTAGCCATCGAGATTTTGAATATGGCGCCTTGTGACCTTCTGAAACCTGTGCTGTAAGTAAAACCCGACAAATGTTTGTTCCTGTTTCGAATGTAAGCTAAGCAAACGCCATCCATGTTTTCCACATACGTTTTTCGTAGTAAAATTCCAACCTACACTAGTCGCATTGTCATTTCTGTCTTTGAACACTTCTAAGTCTATGATCACGTAGCATTTGTTGAATATCTCGGAACAAACTGAAAATCAAAGGAATATATTACTGATTCTCCTACGGACTTATTAAATTGCCGTCAGCGGTTATTGGTTGATATTACCTACGTATTCTTCAATACCATTTTTTGGATTTTGGTTTTACGGCCCTTCCAAGATTAGTTCACTCATATCGAGCTGATCGTTAATCAGAGGTGGGCGAAAACCTGAGTACCCGGAGAAAAAAACCACCTGACCTTCCGTTGCAGAACTTGGTGTCTCACATGTGACCCGAGCGAGACTCGAACCACAGCGGTGAGAGACCTAATGAATAAGAGTCAGCGCTCTTATCCACTAGACCACGGATGCCCGTCCTTCAATACCATTAAGAAATCACGCCTGTATGGATCTGACCCTTTGAACCCCACAAGTATACAGTAAAATTGTTGTATACAGGGGTAAACGTTATTTTTTTTTATTTTTGCTCAAAATATTGATTGTGGGTAAACGTTAGAACCGCCTCATCACAATTTTTAAATCTGAAATGTTTCATTTTTCGGCGGTAAAATTTACAATGTTTTTCGATATGTAATTTCATAAATGGGCGTTTGTGTTTCATGTCCTATTACAGTAATTAAGGGGAATGGGAACACCTTCAGGGGAGGCAACTCCTGCATAAGTATTTTGGTCTCCCATGTCAAAAGGGGTCAACTCTTAAAGGAACGAATTTGCTCCCGTGGAGAAAATTCTTTCCTTAATGCAGGCGTCACACTGTCCCGAAATTGACACCAGATGGAAACACGATAAAGGAAATGTTCTAATTCGGCTATGATCGTGAAAACATCGGGTCATTCGTGAGGACATCTTAAGCCATCGTATGATCGCCGGTGATTTTCTGAGGCTCTGGCAGCAACTTCGTGAGCGGCGGCAAAATCTTTGGCATGCCAAAAAATTGCCGGAAGACCTTGCGAAGGTTCATTTTCGTGTTGAATTCGTTTGTCCATCTTGCCCTTCGTGAGGCCATCGTGAGGGCATCTTGTCAAATCGTGTCATCTTCGTCTTTTCTTCGTGTGATCATCGGTGCTCGCGGGCATTTTACGCCTCACGAAGACAATACGAAGGAAACAGGAAGTCGTCCGATTGTCTTAGGAAGGCAATACGACTACGTGAAGCCCTCGCAATGACGTCGTGTAGCCATCGTATTAAAGTACGATGACATTGAGATTGGACCACGGTGTCGACGAGGACAGCTGAGTTTGAGTACCTCAAGCGATATCCATGTGTCATGGTAATGTAGACATATAAAAGGCCAACCTCAGAGCATCGTCTTCAGTCAGTCCTGATGAGCAACTCTGCAGAACATAGATTTGTGTAACCCCAAAGCTTCAGTCATAATTATTCACAATTCCGTTCCTGCAGAATGGCATACTTTGATGATGAGACAACCAGGAAAAAGAAGGCAATAGCGTTGCTTCGTTTGATGCACCTTAGATAACAAGATGAGCAGATCTTACTGTCCTATAAACCAAGTCTCTCTTAAAAAGTGGTCTTCTCTTTGGGTGGCATTTTAATTGGATTTAAGTTGAATCAAATTTAAGAGAGTGGAAATGTACTGTTTACTCTCCGACAATCAAATGAATTTCAAACGGTCGGCCGAAGGTTTTATAACATCGGGAGGTCACGTGTCGTCTTCGGGACCTAGTTCGAACGCATCGTACTCTCAATACGACGTCGTGAAGCCGTCGTGTGGCCTTCGTTTGGCCTGCGGGTAAACTTCGTAATAAAAATCCACATCTTCGTGTTGCCTTCGTGTGTGGTTCGGATGCCATCGTGTGAACTTCTGCATGCATCGTACATGCTTCGGCTAGAGATTGGCTGTTGACCAGGTTCGGAGCGATCTTCGCGCGAATTTCAAAATTCCATATTCGTATGGCCACCTGGTGTCATTTTCGGGACAGTGTGACGCCTGCATTAAGAGTAGACCCCTTTTTCAGTGGGAACGAGCTTATAGAAAAGCAAACAGGAAGTCTCGAAAAGTAGAAGTAAAACAAAGATCAGGAATCGATACAATTAACTTACTCCACCCATCAAAGACACCAAAGGGAAAGAAACACAAACATTAAGCGACCAGACCATAATGGAAACCTAAACAAAGGGAGACCACAAGGACAGTTACTTTCATAAAATGGCCATATGGCCATCCAAAATAAAAAAGACACAAGTGATACACACAGTAAGCAACAAACAACAACATAAATAAATCGCCACAGAAGAACCACCTTGGAACGGTCAGTGGAAAGATTTCCACTGGGGGGGGGGGGGGTTAAATCGATTTTACGTGGCCACAATCCTCGCCATTACTTCCGTCGTGATTTGGACAAATAATTTGTTCAGTCCGCATGAAGGCCTCCTAACTCATCAGTGCAACATCTCCGTGAACACAAATAATCAAAGAACCACAGAGGTGAGACAACGGTGAGGACTCGACAGCAAGAAACCACTGAAATGCTGGAGCAAAAGAAAACCAAGTTAGACTCCGATGGGCCCGACCAGAGACAGAGCATCAGGCACAAACCAACATTATCTTGAATTAGATCTCTCTAATTCTCAATAAGCCTTTACGTTGGAAGCCTCGTGATGCCGGACAGTGATCCTTGGGACTGATCTTTCCATCCACCCCTCACAACCATGTAAGATTCTTATAATCTCAAATTTGTGTATCGTAACATAACAGATCATTCAGAACAAAACATTGCCTGTCCGCAAGTTCGGGCCAGTCTACATCCATATAAAGCAAAGGGAACATCACGTTAACAAGTCCGTGTAATGAATACGTCGCTAAAGCTCACTTAATATAGACAAAAGTGGGAGTTTACGGGGGTATACTTTATTTATTTTATTTCTTCTCCAAGCCATAGGTTGTGGGTACTTGACAGAACCGTCTCAATAAGGTTGTTCAAGCGAGAACCCTCAACCTCTGTTTGGAGTAAAAAAAAAGAAAAAATATCACAAATATTAATAAAAAAAAGTTCGTTCAGCATACTCTCCGTCCTTACATTGATTCTGAAATTAATCATAAACGCCATTTCTTCAAAATATCCTTCATTAATAAGGGTATGGATTTTATAGATTTGCCCAGTATCTTCCGTGAGAGATCGGTGCTTTCTTCCATTCCTGCTTATTTTCAAAATACTGAAACACCTATAATTTGCTATAAATATAACAAACCTGTTAGATCTATCATTTTTAATTTCAATTAACTTGTTTCAGATCTTGATATTGATACTAATACTCCTGATTCATGTGATTGTAAAAACTCAAAGTATTGCTATCCTGCTGCTGGTCATGTAATTACTGGCAATTTGAAAAGTATTCCTGATTCTAGGATTTTTTTTTTTTTTTTTTTGGTTTGGGTTTTACGGCCCTTTCAAGATTATTTCACTCATATCGAGCCGATCGTTAATCATAGGTGGGCGAAAACCGGAGTACCCGGAGAAAAACCACCTGACCTTCCGTTGCAGAACTTGGCGTCTCACACGTGACCCGAGCGAGGCTCAAACCCACGGCGTCCTGATTCTAGGATAAGGAATATAATTTCTAAAGGACCGAAACATCGGTTTCCTTCTAAAATTGATTTCAGTAAATGTAGAGAGGAAATCGCTGCTTCCTTGAATGAATTCGGTAATCGATGGTGTAAGCGAGAGTATGTTGAGCTTAAAGCCCTTAAGGACTGGAAAATTAGCATTTTAAAACTAGTGAATAAACGCATTTCTTTCTATTCTCAAAATACTAACTTATTACCTCCTAAGCCCAAGACGTCTTTACGTCATCTTAAACTAGGTATTCAAGAATTTCATAAGAAGTTTGTTTTGGCCCCTGCAGACAAGGCCGCTAACAACGTCGTCGTTGTGTGACGGCTCAACTATGTTAACACGCTTAAGCAGGAGCTTGGTGGTACTAAGGCCTATGAACTTCAGCCTTTAGCTGAAGAGAGAGCTATAGTAGAGAAACATGTTTGTCTTTCAGCCACCAAGTTTGCTGTGTGTGTTAACGAAGGCCAAGACAAGCTTCCTACGATATACTGGTTACCAAAACTTCATAAAAAAACCTTACAAAGCACGGTTTATTGCAAATTCTAGCTCTTGCACTACCACTGAACTTTGTAAATTATTAACTTCCTGTCTTACTGCTATTAAAACGCATGTAATTAAATATTGTGATAAAGTCTTTGAAAGATCAGGAAGAAATCTGTTTTGGTCTATAAAAAATCGAATGAGGTTTTTGTTTGTTTGATTTGAGGTTTAACGTCCCCGTCAACACTGTAAAGGTCATTTTTGAGACGTTGCTTCCAATTTTGTGGGACTTTTACCCGACATTGAGATGAAATAACATCTCAAGCCCTGTCGCCCAATGAAACCAATAGGGTTTATTAGCATGGACGGTCCGCCTCGCACCGCGGTTCCTGGACAGGCTTAGATCCTCTAAGCGGTTTACCAGTACTAGTGTGCGGGCCGGATTCAGCTCTGCGTGGAAGCATCGTGCAGCCCATATATTTCTTCAAGCCCCTATGGGCGGGGGCGGTAATGAGGTTTTAAATAAATTGAAATCTAGACATGTTCATGCTTCTAGTCTGTCTACCTACGATTTTTCCACTCTTTACACTACACTTCCTCATAATCTAATAAAAGAAAAGCTTAATGATTTAATTGAATGGGCTTTTCACAGAGAAGATTCTCTCTATCTTGCATGTAATGTCAGAAATGCATTTTTCACTTCTAAAGAGCATAAGAATTATACACTTTGGTCAAGTCAGAAAGTGTGTGATGCCCTCACCTTTCTACTTGACAATATTTATATTAGATTCGGTACTAAGTTATTTAGACAAATTGTGGGTATTCCGATGGGTACTAATTGCGCACCTCTTGTGGCTGATCTGTTCTTGTATTGTTATGAAAGAGACTTCATTTTGTCGCTTTCCATTGATAACCAATCTGAAATTATTGAAGCTTTTAGCTCTACTTCTAGATATTTAGATGATTTATTAAATATTGATAATACCTATTTTGATGGTTTGATCAGTCAGATTTACCCCCTAGAACTTCAGTTAAGTAAAGCAAATTCTTCTGATACCGAGGCCCCGTTTTTGGATTTACATCTATCTATTGTAGATGGATTTGTTTCGTGCAAAATTTATGATAAACGCGAAGACTTTGATTGTAAATTTTCCTTTTTTGGATGGTGATGTTCCTCGTGCGCCATCCTATGGCGTTTATATTTCGCAATTAATTCGATTTGCTAGAGTGTGTAGTCATGTAACTGACTTCAACACTCGTAATAAATTATTAACGACTAAACTCCTTAATCAGGGTTATCGGTACCATAAACTACGCAAAGCTTTTTCAAAATTTTATAGACGCCATTCTGATTTAATTTCAAAATTCAATATTGGACTTAAATCTCTTCTGCAACAAGGTCTATCGGAACCCGAATTTTATGGTGACTTAGTATATAAATTCAGAAAAATATATAACCGCAATGACTTCAGCACCCAATTTCGTAAAATCATTCTTCGTTATAAAAAGATTGGGTACAACATGGATATTATACGACAGACTGCATGCATGGTAGTTAACCCAATCACGGTTGGCAACTTTGCTTCCCACTTTAATTGCACGCCGGTGGGTCAGGCCTCAGATTCTATGACGGCTCCAACGTAAAGGCTTATTGAGAATTAGAGAGATAATGTTGGTTGGTGCCTGATGCTCTGTCTAGTCGGGCTCATCGGAGTCTAACTGTTTTTTTTTTTTTGCTCCAGCATTTCAGTGGTTTCTTGCTGTCGAGTCCTCACCGTTGTCTCACCTCTGCGGTTTTTTGATTTTTGTGTTCACGGAGATGTTGCACTGATGAGTTAGGAGGCCTTCATGTGGACTGAACAAATTATTTGTCTAAATCGCGACGGAAGTAAGGGCGAGGATTGTGGCCACGTAAAATCGATTTAAGCCCCCCAGTGGAAATCTTCCACTGACCGTTCCAAGGCGGCTCTTCTTTGGCGATTTATCTATGTTGTTGTTTGTTGCTTGCTGTGTGTATCACTTGTGTCTTTTAATTTTGGATGGCCATATGGCCATTTTGTGGGAAAGTAACTGTCCTTCCTTTGTTTAGGTTTCCATTATGGTCTGGTCGCTTAATGTTTGTATTTCTTTCCCTTTGGTGTCTTTTATGGGTGGAGTAAGTTAATTGTATCAATTCCTGATCTTTGTTTTACTTCTACTTTACATACGAAACAAATGCACTCTGTCTCATGAGATTAAGAGCAGGTCAATCTGAGTAAACCCAATTTTTGTACACGTTAAGTTTGCACGGGCATTTTGTTTATTTTAATTAATTCAAAGATGTGCGGTAATGGTTAAGCTCGTCTCAATGAGGCCGTTCCAACTAACAATTGCATCTGTAATTGGATCGTTAATTAGTAAAATACCACTTTGTTTATAAGACCATGTCGGATAATTTTATCTCACATTTGTGTATTCTTACAGGCTGCATAGTTATATCGTAAGTTATCTCAGAATACAGCGTATGATCAGCGACTTCACTGTTTGAAAAAAAGGTCAAACATTCTGAAACAAACTTAATTACATGTATCGAAATGTACTCTTGCCATATATAGTGAGGAAGATATATTTAGCTGAAATGGGTTAAAGACAAAAAGCAGAAAACACAAGTTATATATTTGAATTAAATGAATTACCTGTTACTGTTCTCTGTTTGAAAATGTCTACATCTGAAAGAATAAAAACCACATATGTGCCACGTCGAGAGAATACTTGCCTCAGGGGCTCTCGACCAGGTAAGACAGAAATCATCCTGCTCAGGTATACGGAATAGCTAACACTGGTCGCCTATATAAAATAAATGGTTAAATCCGGTTATATATTGAGTGAAAAATCACTAGGCGAAAAAGCGTGACGCGAAGAGCCGCCGTTTATGACGATTAACGACGTCATCGATAGTTTTCTTGACGTTAGACGAAGTCCACGCTTAAAGAACGTTACAACTGTTACGAGCCAGGCGCAGCAGAAAGAAAAAGCAAACAAGCCTTATGGAAAAATTTAACAAAATTTATTTGCAAACAATTGTTTACCTGTAGAAGTAAGAAAATTAAATGTACTTAACTTTATTATGAAATATCCTTGAATGAATCTATTTTCCTTGATCCCACAGAATTCACAGTCCGAAATGGAATATGATATCCATTAACAATCAAACACGAATTTAGAAATAACTTTTCTTATAAACCTATTCTTCAAACTCCAAAGTCCGACTCAAAGAGAAAAACCAAGCTCCCCTACAGACCCCGAGACCTCCCCAGAATGTTCCACAGGGCTGTGGAACAAGATGATGCAACTCCCCCAAAATAATGCAAACCTGAACCCTCCGGAAGGCTCCAAAACACCCGCCCCCCTGCAGACAAGCTGCCCACCAAACAAAACCAACCCGCGACCCATTTCTTTCCAGAAAGTTCCCCAAGAAGAACAAACACGATGCCACCAGGTCACCCAGCGGGGCGAAAGTGGGAATCAGAAAAATAAATTCTTATGCATAACACAACTACAGGTAACTTCATGTGTTAGAGTCAATATTTTGGCGTAATATCGTCAAACAATGGCGGAATTATGAAAACAACAGCATTAAGTCGACTTTCGGTGTGTTAGAATCGATATAGATCAGCTCTTTTGCGTGAGATGTCGAGTAATATTTCAGTTTGTCAGATAAATCTCTCGCGGTTTGTGCTCGTGATTTGATCTACCTTAAAACTGACGTCCTGGCAGTGATATATTACTTATCAAATTACTGCTAGAGCTGATACATTTGTAAAATTACGAAAACATGCCTATTTAAATATATTGAAAATTTACACACCCCACACATCCCCCCTCCCCAAAAAAATGAAAAGTTTCAGTTAAAAGATCTGATAAGTTTTATTATTCTGCTCAATAGAAGTAAATTGTGGGCTCAAATTAAACCCGCATCGGTCCGCCTCATGCGATCAGTGAAGACTCTGATTATACTGCACTGATGCACAGGCTAATCATTGTCTTTCTGGTTGCACTTGCACAGAGGTCTATTTTCTTGCGATAGTGTGTCTTTCTTTACTTTTTTTAATTTAAAAGTGGGTCTGTCCATATGGCCTTCCTTTGTTTAGGTTTCCATTATGGTCTGGTCGCTTAATGTTTGTATTTCTTTCCCTTTGGTGTCTTTTATGGATGGAGTAAGTTAATTGTATCAATTCCTGATCTTTGTTTTACTTCTACTCTGATAATGATCAACGATTGCAGTAGTAAATATTTTATGAAATCAAAATGGGAATAGAAATCCGAACTGGTTTCGTGAATAATCAAATATTTTCCTGTAAAGTTAGCTGTAATTTCTTTAATACATTTAAATAGATTAGATGCCAAGAGTATCCTTAAGGTCAGAAACAGTATTGAAGATTCAACAGCGTCAACTATAAGGTTGCACATGACTGTATGCAATGATCAGGAATCGACCCAATCATCCAAGACAAAGGAACACGAACATAAACCAACACCACTATAATGAAAATGTCACAGACGGAAGCCAATAGGACAGTTACTTTCCCACAAAATGGTCAAATGGCTATCCAAAATATAAAGATATTAGCAATACACACAAACAAGCCGAACGATAGCAAAAATAATCCATGACAGAAGGTCCGCCTTGAATTATTTTACTGGAGAGTTGTAGGGGGGGGGGTGCTTAAATCGATTATACGTGGCCGCAATTCTCGTTCTTGGTTCTGTCGCAGTCTGGACAAATAATATGTTAAGTTCAAATGAAATAGTTCTAGCTCATCAGTGCATTATCTCCAAGAACATAAAAACCAAACGAATACAGAGATGAAACAACAGTGAGAACTCGACAACATGAAATAACTGAAATGCTGCAGCAAACGAAAACCAACAGTTAAACTCCGGTGGGCCCGACCACAGCTAAAGCATCCGAAACAAACCGACATTACAAAACTAAACGTTTAAGTTAGTCTTTAGGCTGAAGCCTAATTAATTTTTAACTGAAAGAAACATGGAGAGAGTACTGATTTCTCCAGATACACCCTGTCAAAACTGGGTATTCATAAGATTCTTTATCATATGAGCCCCGCCAAGCGAATTTGTGTCTTCGAGCATATCGTCATGACAAATTTTAACTGCGCATGCCCAGCCATTCAGAGGGGCCAGGGATATGGCTTTCTGTCTGAAGGTTCCTCTTGATTCACTGCTTGTATGAGCGAGCAGCGAAGGTTCTGGCGAGACTGCGCGGATGCGCAGGCTCGACTGAACCTTCGCTGCTCGCATAGGCGATAAGTACCAAAATCGCTTGACGGGGCCCATTATGACGTCGTTGATAAACTGTGGATAACGTCATGTAATAAAAATCGTATGACCACACGTGTAATAACAATTTAGCAGGATTAAGTAATGTCATGACGACGTCCATGTCAACTATGCAATTTTTGTGGAAAATTGGTCAACTTTAAAGGCGATAAAATCCAATTTAAAGTGGTCATATGATAAAGAGAATCTTACACATGTGGTCATTTCATATAACATTTATGAAACTCGCCAAAGGCTCGTTTCATAAATTTCATATGAAATGAGAACTCGTGTAAGATCCTCTATTTTAGGCACAATAAGGAAAGAGAGAGAGAAAAGGTAGAATGCTACATGTCGCACACAGAGAGAGAGAGAGAGAGAGAGAGAGAGAGAGAGAGAGAGAGAGAGAGAGATAGGTGTCTCTACAGTTTACAAATAAATAACATCGCTCATATACCTGACACAACCTTTTCTGATCATTCTGTCGATTCTCACTCGAAATACTCGTCCAAATATTTCGGGAAACTTGCACCCCGGATACCCGTTCAGTGGAATGATGTACTGCCGTGTGGCGGCCGTAAAAAGTATCCCCGTACATCATCATAGTGCAGATTTTATTTTCGGGTACTATGGGATCATTGAGTTATTGCAGAGCCGTGTGGCGGCCGTAAAAAGTATCCCCGTACATCATCATAGTGCAGATTTCATTTTCGGGTACTATGTGATCATTGAGTTATTTCAGAGCCGTGTGGCTGCCGTAAAATGGATCATTGAGTTCTTTCATACTCAGAAACGTGATGTGCACTTGCCTCTGATGCTAGTGGCCCCCGGTTCGATCCCCGGCGGCGGTGATAAGTTTGGTGTCCGAATACGCTTCATTGGCATTATTTGCAAGGATGAATGTCAAAAAGTGCACCGTCCTTCTGATCGGGACGTTAACTGGAGCACCCCACCCCCACCCCTGTACAGGAAGAATCATCCACTGTGCAAGTTAATGACCCCTACCGTAATTACATGATTAATATGTAGGCTTCATCTTGCAAACATGGTGTGTGCGTAATGTACACCTGCGAGTAATGGTCAAATGTGACCGATCTAAGTATAAGTAGATAGATAGACAGATGCGTTTATTTGCTGTATTCTTGGCTTCCAAAGGATCTAACTATAATAATTTAGAACTTATTTATCTTCACTTCAGCTGGTGTTTGCTGTGTGGCGGTCGTAAAAATCTCCCCGAACGAACATCATTATAGTGCAGATTATATTTTCTGCTCCTTTGGGAACATTGAGTTTATTCAGAAATATTGTTCTGCTTAAGCCAGTTCTAGACGGCGTGGCCGGTCTTGCACATTTCAGTACTGGTCATGAAAAGACCATTTAAAACCGTGCCTGCTATTTTCGTTTATTTGGTGAATTATTTGCTTCCAAAGGATCTAACTATTCAGAACTTATTAAACAAATTTATGTACATTGAGAAGAAGGTATGTTTTTTTTAGGTAGGGGTGGTTGAGGTCGCTAGTAATAATTTTTGCAGGACAAGAATAAAAAATAAATCACGTTCCTAATATTTACTGGATTTTCACCAAAATAATCTCAGAAACATGATGTATGATTTGTTTGAATGTTTCTGTCCGACAAACGGGCGCTGAACACTAGCTTGTTTACTTTCAATTCAAAACTTAGCGTCTAAATAGTTGCCTAAATTGACGTGACCAGAATGCAGTAAGAAATGTTTATATTGCAGAATACAAAGTGCGAGGCTCAATAAAAGTTGAATTGTGTTAGAAGTCACAGCTGTCACTCGCGGGGTCTTGCTTATTTCCGCTTTTTTGCTCGAAAATCGGTCAAGACCTAAACGGTGTTGACGGGGACTCAAACATACATCGGTCAGCTTCCGATAGAGGGATATAAGGCATAGAAAAAATATCAAACACGTATATGGTTTCAATTGCAGAAAATAATTGGAAACCTCTGCATATAAGTAACTTACCTGTTTTTTCAGAACTGGCCAAAAGTGAAATATTTGTGTTCTGCGAAATAGCCGTATACCTTCCCTTGAAACCTTCTACTAATTCTAAGGCGCCACACCGGCGGGCATGAAACTTTATATTTAATCTGTTAATTGGAGAAAGTATAGGATATAAGGGTCTCTGCTTATTGCAGTAAGTCGAACTTGCATCTAAATTTGAGATTTCGAATACAGTTCCTGTCTCACAGCCTACGTCAAAGTCGGTTATCTCCAGACTAACATATTCCATAATGTCTACCACGACTGTCCACATGTTGATCTCACTATTTTCAAAGAATAATCCGGCGAAAGACGTAGAAGACAGCGCTGCCTGCTTCCAGAAACAACCTGTCTGTTCTTGGGCAATATGAAATCCCCAGTGCAAACATGTCGGCAAATCTGATGAAAAAAATAAAATAAATAAAACGTATGAGTCACGATATGGGAAAACGAGATCAATATAGTAAATCTTCAGTCGAAAGCCGAATTTTATGGTGACTTAGTATTATAAATTCAGAAAACTATATACTTGCAATTACTTCAGCACCGAATTATTTTATGGTTACTTAGTATTATAAATTCAGAAAACTATATACTTGCAATTACTTCAGCACCGAATTGGGTAAAATCATTCTTCGATATAAAAATGGATACAAAATAAATTTTATACGACAGACTGCATGCATCGTAGTTATCCCAATCACTGTTGACACCTTTGCTTCCCTCTTTAATTGCACGCCAGTGGGTCAGGACTCAGATTCTATGTAGGTATCAGCGTAAAGGCTTACTGAGAATTAGAGAGTATCTAATTTTGAGTTAAGTTGGTTTGTGCCTGATGCTCTGTCTCTGGTCGGGCCCATCAGAGTCTAACTGTTGGTTTTCTTTTGCTCCAGCATTTCCGTGGTTTCTGGCTGTCGAGTCTTCATCGTTGTTTCATCTCTGTGGTTGTTTGACTTTTGTGTTCTCGGAAATGTTGCACTGATGAGTTAGGCGGCCTTCATGTGGACTAAACAAAAGCTTTGTCTATATCGCGACGGAAGTAAGGGCGAGGATTGCGGACGCGTAAAATCGATTTACCCCCCCCCCCCCCCCCCCACCACCACCAGCACATCTCCACCCCAAGGCGGTTATTCTGTCGCGGATTATTTTTGTTATGGCTTGTCTTTGAGTGTGTGTATCGCTTATATCTTTTTGTTTTGGATAGCCAATTGGCCATTTTGTGAGAAAGTAACTGTTCTTGAGTCCTATTGATGTTTCCATTAGGGTCTAGTTGTTTCATGTTTGTGTTTCTTTCCTTTGGTGTCTCTGATGGGATCTGTGGGTTAATCATATCGATTCATCATCATTGCCCTTACTTCTGTGTTACAAGGATCAACCTTATTGTTCTTATTTCGGCTGTAAAAGATAGATTGTGGGTACTCGTTAGAACCGACACAACCTATATTTTGAACAGGAAAAAGGAAAATATCATAATTTTTCATCTTAAAATTATCGTTTTTTTTCCGGCTGCAAGATTTAGAATGTAATTGTACAGGCGTGTTTTCAAAATGCTTGAACGTGGATGGCTCGGTAGACATGGCTGCGTCGAAGCCGTTTTTGTGTCCTTTGTAATTCTCCCACCGCTCCACCTGAGATGAAGGGAGATATAATAAAGAGGGTTTTCTTCTTGTATCGTCAAAGTACTCATAAGAATCACTTCATTGAGGTAAATCTAATGAGGACGCACATCATATATTTATTCCATAGAACATCAAAAATATATACCCAAACCAGTCCTGCTAATGTGAATCCCGGTCTGTCGCTTCATGAATCTTCAGTGGCTCAGATAAATCCGGTTCTGAAGGTGTTCGCGCCAACGAAGTTGTATCATTACGAAAATACGCCTATACAAATACATTGATAATTTTAACGCTGAAAAAAAAAAACCGATCATTTTAAGATGAAAAGTTGCGATATTTTTCTCCATTTTCTGTTCCTGTTCTGTTGTGAGTACATGTTAAAACCGCCTCATTGTTTTTTGTTTTTTTTTGGGATAGCCAGTTGGCCATTTTGAGGAAAAGTAACTGTCCTTTGGCTTTCCGCTTTTGATGTTTCCATTAGGATCTAATTATTTCATGTTTGTGTTTATTTCCCTTTGGTGTCTCTGATTGGAGCTGTGTTTTAATTGTATCAATGCCTGATCATCGCCTTCAATTGTTCTCTAAATTGTTTATCAAACCCAACACTTGATTCCAGTCCATTTTTATAGCAACAATCTGATCTCACAGCGATAAGAAAAGCGAATCAGTTTTCTACAAATAGCCGTTTTCTGGATTTCTTAAAAATCAGGTAGAGCTAACTGGACATCAATAGCGAAAAGCTCCTGTGCTTAACGACTTGTGTCTATAGAAGAACGACCCAAAATAGTTGGTGATGTTGGCATGTTTCGTTCAATATACAGCCAAGCTAAAATAGTACGAACACCGCTAAGATAGCTGATTGATCACTTTTCAGTTTGAGCAGAGTTGTCTTAATTTATCGCCACATTTGCGAGTATTCTGTGTGCACTTGTTAACCCATATATGACAAAACATCTTACACCTGATGAGTTTGGAGTGGTCCATTTTCAATTCATCACGTGAACAAGTCCGTGAAATGAAGACCCCCCTATACCCCATAATATATAGAGAAAACTGGGGTTTACGGGTTTAACATTATTTTTCTTATTTTTACTCCAAGACATAGGTTGTGGGTACTCGTTAGAACCGCCTCAATGAGGCAGTTCTAACGAGCACCTACAACCTATGTTTGCAGTATTTATAAGAAAAAAATCACGGATTTTCACCAGAAAAATGGCCATTTTGGAGATGTGAAAAAATGCACTATGTCGCACGGGTGTGTTATCGTAATGTATAGGGGTGTCGCGTTTGTTTTGTTTAATGTGTGTTGTACAAATATGTATGTTCTTTGAACAAACAATGTTGACCCAGATCAGACGCTGCATTCTGCCAACATCCCAAAAAGGCCGCTAGGCATATATGGGTTTTCTCGATATGACGTTCTAGATAGTCGGAAAGATATCTCCAATTTATCCCCATTATGGTCAATAACTCACGCTATGATTTTTACATTTAAACAAGTCCTTTGTAGAAGGCCCGTGCACGTGGTGTAGTGGTTATGCTACACGCCTTGTAAACCAGGGGCAGCAGGTTCGATCCCGGGCTTACCCTGAGACTTTCGGATGAGTCTTTAAACCGAGGTCCTGTATCCGTATGACCTTAGCTGTTGGTGAGACGTGAAACGCAAAAAACAAGTCCCTTGTAACATAACGATAACGCATCCGTACGACATAGCGCATTTTTAACATCTCAAAAATGGCTATTTTTCTGATGAAAATCCATGATATTTTTCTTATTTATACTGCAAACATAGATTGTGGGTGCTCGTTAAAGCGCCTCATATAGGCGGTTCTAACGGGTATCCACAACCTATTTCTTGGAACAGAAATAAGAAAATAGTGCATACCCCCGTAAACCACAGTTTTCTACATATAAAGTGGGGTTTAGGGGGTCTTCATTCATGGACTTGTTAACGTGATGAACCACGACACGTAATGACACTGCCCCACTCCACCCAGGGGTAAATGGGTAGCAATGGTGTAAAAGCCACTGCCTCTCTCTCGCGCGTGAAAACACCCAGAATGAGTGTTCGAGAGCGATTCAATAAGCTTGAAGCTTTCATCGCAATAACTAAAATAAATTAGTATTAACTAAAGTGCCCTTTTTTCAACTCTTTTTCATTTTATGTCGTCTCCCAGAGAAAGGAATAAAAGAGATTGAAGAGGTGGCAGAGAATATAAACGCCCATCGGGGATTGCAGAAATAGATGGGCTGCAGGATGCTTTCAAGCAGAGCTGAAACCGACCCGCGCACAAGTACTGGTACACCGCTTAGAGGATCTAAGCCTGCCCAGGCAAAGCGGTGCGAGTCGGACCGCCCATGCTTATAAACTCTATTGGTTTCATTGGACGGCAGGGACTGAGATGTCATTTCATCTCAATGTCGGGTTTGAGTCCCACAAAATCTGAAGCAACGTCTCCAAAATGACCTTTACAGTGTTGACGGGGACGTTAAACCTCAAATCAAACACAAGAGAATATAATCGTGAGTGACAGGGAAGAAGAAATGAATGAAAATGTAGAAACAGAAGAAATAACATCCATCCCCTCTACCTGCAGAAGTAGTGGTTATGGTACTCGCCTTGTAAACCAGGGGTCGCAGGATCGATACCGGGCTTCTCCAGACTTTCGGATGAGTCTTTAAACCGAGGTCCCGTCTACTTTTGACCTTAGCTGTTGGTGAAAGGTAAAACTCAAACACTCACATACTCATCCCATCTACCCGCACCTGATGCAAGGACCACAGGCCTTTTCCACCAAACAGTGAAAGCCAATATCGGTTGGACGCCCATTATGACGCTAGATTACGCGACATGTTTAGCTCACCAAACCACCCAGAATGTACATGAAAATACATTATAATTGTTCTTATTTTTGCCTGGTACTCGTTAGAACCGCCTTGATTTATTCTTACGAGCACCAGCAATACATGTATGTGAGTATAGATAACATATTAGTTTTCATTAGAAAACAGATATAAAAGAATCTACTGCCAAACGAATGTAGTCACGAGAATGTGTCTCGCCCCCGTCATTTGGGCTTGAATAAATAGATAAGGCTGCACGATGTTTCCACGCAGAGCTGAAACCGACCGCGCACGTGAGTACGTGTAAAAACGGTACGAGTCGGACCGTCCATGTATATAAACCCTTTTGACTTAATTAGGCGGCAGGGCTTGAGGTGTCATTTCATCTCAGTGTCGGGTAAAAGTCCCGCAAAATTGGAAGCAACGTCTTCAAAATGAGCTGAATAGTGCTGGCGGGGACGTTAAACCCCAAATCAATCAATAAATCACACGAATGTGTCACGTTGTGTATTCCCTCAGTAACGTATGAATTTGGACCCGTCCCATTTCAGAAAATAATGAATCAAGCAAAAATTTTAATACTTAAATATCCTGATTATAAAGTTTTACCCATATATGCCTAGCGGCCTTTTTTCTGGGACATTGGCAAATAGTGTAGACCCAGATCAGACGCCGCCGAACGCGGCGTCTGATCTGGGTCAACGCTGTTTGCTTAATGCACATTCATTTTTGTAAATTTTGCCACAAACAAATACAAACCTGACACCCTTATAATTGGAAATGGACCACTCCAAACTTACTAGGTGGAAGATTCAATTGTCATATATGGGTTAAAAACAAATGCAGACGACAAGACAGTGCCATTATCACAGAACAGTAGAAAAATGACACCAAGAGGAAAAGCAAATATTTAATCTCCGGATTGAAAAGGTCCATTACAATCACATGCAAACGAGATAATAACGGTCCAATAAAGTCCAGCACAAAAGGTATGTAAGCGAACCTTTATTCGATGTAGATGTAAAAATGACAGATTGGGCTTTTAAGAGACCACGTGTAACAAAATGTTTTAGAACTTTGAATCTTTCGCCTATCGATGCCAAGCCATTTAAAATCCAATCTATAGCAGTGATTCCTTTATGTTTCCCTCCTTTAACTGAGGTGAAACAGGATACTAAGCGATTATAAACAGACGCCTTGTAATAATAATGGCATTAAACCATTCGGTAACAAATTGAACATTACTATAACACACCCCTGCGCTAAAATGGCGTCTTTCACGATTTTTGTCATTACGAAAACACGCCTATACAAATATATTGTAAATATTGTAAAGTTTATTTTAAAAAGCTCTAGAAACGCGATTTTACAAACTTAGCAAGTCTGCAGATTTGTTTTGTGAAACCTTTCCCTGATTTCTAAATGAAGCCCCACAATAAGTAACTGGAGTGAAATACTGAATCTAGCATTACCTGACGCAAAGGCTATGATTCGAAATCCAACTCCTTCTTGCTGGCCATAGATGTGTTCAGCAGGGCATGTTTTAAATACAATTTGTATAACATTAGTGTCGAGGTTGTAGGAAAATGGTTGATTGTTCATTGATCTTGTTAAGATAGTCGGCGTCGAATCTTTGGGATGATGTTCTAACGTTCCAGTCACAATATACTTAACAAGACCATAAAGATGATAGGATGCGTTTCTGGGATATGGGTACAGGTAAATGGTATCGTCACAGTCACCGCTTGAATCAGGAGGGAACTGAAAAATATTTCAATTTCGATAACATATCACGCACAATGCTGTTTGTTTGGCTGAACATATCTGCCCATATTATTTTGTGCTTTGACTGCGATTCGAACCCACACACAGATGGGCCGACGCCGCCTAGCACTGCGGTGGCCGACGTCCTTATCCGCTGCGCCACAGAGGCATCCCCCAAAAATCGGATGCTCATATAGCGCATAAGGCTATCCGGCACTGCAGTACACTTTGTTACTATTTTATTTTTTTCCGGATTATTTCTCTCTGCATTGGAAGCGGCTTTTCGTCTTTACAACCATAGTGGAGACACAATCAGGGATAAATAAATTGTGCTTTGACTGCGATTCGAACCCACGCACAGATGAACATTATTTTGGTCATTTTGGAGACGTTGCTTACGATTTTGATGGACTTTTACTCGACACTGAGATGAAATGACAAACAATTTCAAGCTCAACCGCTAAAAGAAACTACTCGGGATAGTGAACAATGATTCACTTTCTTGGAAATATTAGAATATTGTCAATTTTCTTTAAACAGAAATTCAATATAACGACAGAAGCCGTTATACACCAGTTTCAATAGAGAGAGTTAGAATCGCCTCGGCGTGACGATTCCAACAAATACCTACAACATTCGTTACCCACATTTGTGTCTTTGAGTAACAAACGGAACATGGTCATTTATTATTACACCTTTGTATGCAAATTCCTTATAGCGGGAAATTCTATTTACTGGCAAAATGTTATGAAATACTACCGCTATAATGAAAGTCATCTGATCGCACCATGAACCAAAATTTCGTATCTGAAAGGAAGGATACATTAAATTGGTTCCTATGGATAAAATGTTCAAACATCTTGATGTCTGACTGCTGTTTGAAAGCAAATATTGTATTTATTTTTTTTCGAAATGCACACGGGTAAAACATGAATAAAAGCAATCTAACATTTGAATGTTTTGCAAAGGTCCCATGTTTGTACTTCAAAATACTACTTTCACTATCATTATCAGTGCTTGATTGAAACACAATAGCAAGTTAAGAGCCATGTTCTCTACGCCCCCCGCCCATCGGGGCTTGAAGAAATAGATGGGCTGCATGATGCTTCCACGCAGAGCTGAAATACGATCGCACACGAGTACTGGCAAACTACTTAGGGGATCTAAGCCTGCCCAGGCAAGGCAGTGCGAGTCGGACCGTCCATGCTTATAAACCCTTTTGGTTCATTGGACGACATGGCTTGAGCTGTCATTTCATCTCAATGTTGGGTGAAAGTTGATAGCAACGTCTCCAAAATGACCTTTACAGTGTTGACGGGGAAGATAAACCTCAAATCAAAGAAAACAAAAAAGAGCCATGTTCTCTTAGACACATGCACTTGGAGAACAAATGTCGAGGATTGTGACGACGTAAATCGATTTAAGTCCCCCTACCCCAGTAAAATGTTACTGACCGTTCAAAGGCGTTTTATCTGTTGTGGTGTTTTATTGTCATTGTTTGCCCTTTCATGTATGTACTGTTTATGTATATTTTTATATTTTTGGATAGCCGTTAGGCCATTTTGTAATAAAGAAAAGGTCCTTTTAGCTTTCCGCTTTCGATGTTTTAATTTCTATGAAGCCGTTTTAAGTTGGTGTTTTTTCCCTTTGGGTGTCCTGGAGGGGAGTTGTAAGGAAATTCTATTGATCCCTGATCATTGTATTAACTTTTAGTTTTCTAATCGCATTTTGTGTTTCTCCTGAATTGTGTGAAAATGTGTCATGTATTTTGCTCCAAATAGGATGGCAGAATTGTTTGGAAGTCACCCCATCTGAGTTCGAGCCAATTAAGTTTATTTGTACTATTTCAGGACTCATCTCGTTTTACCTTGTGTTTATTCAAGGAGAAGTTGGAGAAGAGGAGGTTGACAAATTGCCCTTCGTCAAACGAAATAGTCCACAAAAGTGTTGCTGAACTGGGATAGTATAGTGGATAACCCGGGCTGATTAAGATACCCGGCTCTTCTCGTGTTTTATCTCCCCAAAAGAGATCGATGAATGATGAAATGTATCCGCTGTTGGCCTCCAGGTACCCGTCTATTAAAACAAAAGAAAGACAGGTTATGACACCACATAAACAAAACATAAGTGAAGGCTTTGATCAGAAATCGATGCAATTAACCCATAGCTCCCATCAGAGACACCTAAGGGAAAGAAGCACAAACATGGAACAACTAGACCCTAACGGAAAGGTCAATAGCGGAAAGCCAAAAGGACAATTACTTTCCCACGAAATGACCGATTGGCTATCCAAAACAAAATAATATAAGCGATACACACATTCAAAGACGAACCATAACAAAAATAAACCGCGACATAAGAACCAGTCTGGTTAGCCAATGGAATTACATATAATAACTCATAATGGTCTATAAATTTCTTCCTCGATCGCACCCATCCTCCTGCGTATTTTCAAATAACATTACCGCGACAGGGATTCGTGTGGGAATACTCTGTATACAAAACGTGAATGAAAACATCGTGGATTAAATCGCCAGGAAACGTTTTATAGCTTAGTACAATCGACACATTTTCTATCAGAAATCCCAGAACTGGTAACTGGCAACAAGAGTAGTTTTAGATCAACTGCCACAGAAAGCGGCGTCTGATCAGGGTGTACGTAGTTTTCGAAATTTTCAGGCATTTTCCAAATAAATTTTAAAGAAGCCAAATCCTGACATCCCTAAATTTTGAAATGGATTTGTACTATATATAAGGTGGAGGATTGCATTCAGTATAAAATGGGTTGAAAGTACGCGATGTGGATAGATTATGAAAATTTCCCAAAAATTTTTAAAGACAGCCACATCCTGACATCCATAAATTTTGAAATGGACTTGTACTATATATAAGGTAGAGAATTGCATTTAGTATAAAATGGGTTGAAAGTACGCGATGTGGATAGATTATGTAATTCTTTGTGTCTTAAATCATTAAAGAGGAATAAAGTTATTTTGGTTTTCAGATACGTAATGATTAATAATCAGCGCTCTAAACTAGGCCACGGAGACCTGTGTAAACATAAATAAATCATAACCGTACCAAATTCATTCAGCTGAAATACTTGCAAGTAATGATAGAAAAATATAAACTTTTTTTTTCTAGAATCGAAAATAATAAAGAGAAAAAAAAAACATTGGAAACAATTTTGGTGACCAAAACGTCCCTTTATATAAGCTGTAGTAAAGGCCTTCTATAAATATTAAGGAAATTCATCAAGTGATCCAAAACATCCAATGTACAAATGTTCTAGGCTAGATGAGCTGGTTTCGACAAATTAGGCGTCATAAGTGACCTTCCAATATATTCAAATAAAAATCAAAAATGAGTTCCTTTAAGAGCAATGAATATTCCAATATATTCAAGCCTTATTTGAACAAGTAAAGAGATCATCTTATCACCCATGTTTTTTATGCATTACATTTGCAGGATACCGAGGAAGCTATTTAAATATATCCCGAGGCACCAGAGGAATGTTATCGCAATGACATAACCATGCATGATCGTCATTCTTGCATTTCTTGTGACAAATTGTGACGAAAACGTCCCACAACTCCAAATCACTCCTCAGATGCGACCGTAAAACTACCAAGGTCCAAAGTTTAAAACTCATATTCAACAGCACGCGAATTTCATGATTTTAGCATGCGTTTTGGTGATGAACACGACTTCTATAGTTAATCCAATCACGGTTGAGAACTTTACTTCCCTCTTTAACCGCACACCCGTGGGGGTCAAGCGTCGGATTCTATGACGGTTCCAGCGTAAAGGCTTACTTAGAATTAAAATTCAATACTATGCAATGGTTGGTTTGGTACCTGATGGTCGGGCCCATCGGAGAATAACTGTTGGTTTTCTTTTGCTCCAGCATTTCAGTTATTTCTTGCTGTCGAGTCCTCACCGTTGTTTCACCTCTTTGGTTGTTTGATTTTTGTGTTCTTGGAGATGTACTGAGTTGCAATGATGACTTATGAAGCCTTCATGCTGAATGAACTATTTTTTTTTCTTCTAAATAGCGACGGGAGTAAGGGTGAGGACTGCGGCGGCGTAAAATCGATTTAAGCCCCGCCCCCACCCGAGTGAAATACTTTTCGCTGACCGTTCCAAGGCCGTTCTTCTGTCGCCTGTAGCGCTTTATTTATGTTATAGTTCGTATTTGACAGTGTGTATCGCTAATATCTTTATATTTTAGGTAGCATATTGGCCATTTTGTGGAAAAGTAACTGTCGTTTTGGATTTCCGCAATAAATGTTACCATTTGGGTCTAGGTATTCTGTCCATTTGGTGTTTCTTATGGTAGCTGTGGGTTAATTTTATCGGTTTTTGATCATTGCCTTCACTTCTATTTTTATACGTGGTCGTGTTATTGATATACACATTTTTAACATGAACGCATTGACTTGTCTTATCTCAGAAACCATTCAGATCCCTAACTCTAAACCATATATGTTCTTGTTCAGTGATACCAACCCGTGGTCATCGATTCCTGATTATTGCCTTCACTTCTATTCTGGCCCATAATAACTTCAAACAGCTATATGTTTAAGGTTTTGTGCAACTCTAAGTGGCGGTAATTAAGACTATACTGTTTATAAGCCTGACTTAAACCACCAACCAGATGGAAAATGTGCCAAACGCTATCTAAAGATAACAAACAATCGCACCATCATCACTCTCAGTGCTTTGATTATTATTTCTGTTCCAGAACGTATGCTGTGAGTATTCGTTAGGAAAAATGCACTATGTCGCAAGGTGTGTTATGGTAATGTTTAGATGTATAGAATCAAAGCAGTTAGAGTGCTATTGATGCAATTGTTTATGTTAGGCAAACTTTGCATCTGGTTTGTGGTTTTAATCAGTCTTAACGCATAGAGTAGTTGAAATAGGACTTGAATATAATTTTAATCATCTTGGTAGAGGTCTACTAAATGAAGCTTGATATCAAATATCAAAAACCTAGGCTTCTTGTTCCAGACAAGAACGTCTTTAAAAGATTTCTGTATATAGGTCTATGAAAAACCAGTGGGCCCCGGAGCAGGTCCATGTTTGGCCCCCTGGCTTTGATTTGATTAATCATGGTAGAGGTCCACCAGATCAAAGACCCCGGCCTTCTGGTTTCAGACAAAACGATTTTCAAACAAGATGTGTTTGTGAAACACTGATGCCCCGGACAGCGCATGTTAAATATGGAAGCTGTATCACTAAGCAATCGAAGGGTATGGCCAATGTTCAAATCTTTAAAAGTAGGTCAAGGTAACAAGGTAAAAAAATATGGGATCGTTGGAAAGATCTTGTGACATAGAATGCACATGTGAAATATGAAAGCCATACCATTTACCAATCAAAAGTAATTGCCAATGTTAAAGTTTTTAAAAAGTAGCCCAAACGACAAGGTCAAGGTAACGAGGTCAAAATTTAGGTACCACTGGAGAGGTCTTGTGAAAAAGAATGCCCTTGTGAAATATGAATGCCCTATCAATTAACAATCGAAAGTTATGGACTATGTTAAAGTTTTTTAAAAGTAGGTCAAACGTCAAGAAGATCTTTAAAAGGTTTCTGTATATAGGTCTATGAAAAACCAGTGGGCCCCGGAGCAGGTCCATTTTTGGCCCCCAGGCTTTGATTTGATCAATCATGGTAGAGGTCCACCAGATCAAAGACCTGGGCCTTCTGGTTTCAGACAAGAGGATTTTCAAACAAGATGTTTTTGTGAAACACTGATGCCCCGGACAGCGCATGTTAAATATGAAAGCTGTATCACTAAGCAATCGAATGGTATGGCCAATTTTCAAATCTTTAAAAGTAGGTCAAGGTCAAAAGGTAAAAAATTATGGGATCGTCGGAAAGATCTTGTGACATAGAATGCACATGTGATATATTAAAGCCATACCATTTACCAATCAAAAGTAATTGCCAATGTTAAAGTTTTTAAAAAGTAGCTCAAACGACAAGGTCAAGGTAACGAGGTCAAAATTTAGGTACCGCTGGAGAGGTCTTGTGAAAAAGAATGCCCTTGTGAAATATGAATGCCCTATCACTTACCAATCTAAAGTTATGGACTATGTTAAAGTTTCTAAAAAGTAGGTCAACGTCAAGGTCAAGGCCACGAGGTCAAAAATTATGGTACCACTAGAAAGGCCTTGTGACAAGAAATGCACATGTGAAACATGAAAGCCCTACTTCTTACCAATCGAAAGTTATGGTCAATGTTAAAGTTTTTAATATGTAGGTCAAACGTCAAGGTCAATGTACAAGGTCACAAATTATTGTACCACTAGATAGGTCTTGTGACAAGGAATTCACATGTGAAATATGAAAGCCCTACCACTTACCAATCGAAGGTTATGGGCAATGTTAAAGTTTTTAAAAAAAAGGTCAAAAGTAGGTTAAATGTCAAGGTCAAGGTCACGAGGTCAAAATGTATGAGACCGCTTGAAAGGTCTCGTGACAAGGAATGCACAAATATGAAAGCTCTATCAGTTACCATTCAAAAGTTATGCCCAATGTTATGGTTTTTGCGGACAGACAAACAGACAAACAGACGGACAGATGGACTTTGATTCTGGGACACAAAAAATTCCCCAATTAAGTCTATGTAAAACGAGTGGGCCATGGGGCGGGGCCAATTTTGGAAAATAATTGGAAAAATCTTGGTGGAGCTCCACTTGATAAAGATTCATGCCAAATATCAAATACCTGAGCTTTCAGGATTCAGACAAGTTTTACCGTATGTAAGTCTATGTCAAACCAGTGGGCCCCTGGGCGGGGCCGTTTTTTGGCCACAGAACAATAATTTGAACAATCTTAGTAGAGGTCCACTAGACGAAGATTCATACCAAACACTTTTTCCTTCTTGTATGATACAGGAACATTTTTTAAAGGATTTCTCTATATAAGCCTATGTAAAACCATTGGGCCCCGGCATGGGGACATTGTTAGCCCCAGGGCTATATTTTGAACAATTTTGTAGGGATCCAAAGGAAGAAATTTCATACCAAATACCAAATATCTGAGCCTTCTGGTTTCAGACGAGACGATTTATAAAGGTTTTCCATATGCAAGTCAATGTAAATCCAGTGGGCCCCACTCCGAGGCCATATTTGGCCCCAAGGCTATAATTTGAACAATCTTGGTAGAGGTCCACTAAATGAAAAGTCATACCAAATATCAAAGGCCTGGGCAGTTTGGTTTCAGACAAGAAGATTTTAAAGTTTTTCCCTATGTTAGCCTATGTAAAACCTGTAGGCCATTGGGTAGTGCCATTTTTGCCCCCCAGGGCTATAATATTAATGTTCTTGGTAAAGGTTCACTAGATGCAGATTCATACCAAATATCAAAAAACTAGGCCTTCTGGTTTCAGACAAGAACATTTTTCCCTATATAAGCGTATCTATGTAAAACATGGACCCAGGGCGGGCCATTATTGGTCCCAGGGCTATAGTTAGAACAATATTAGTAGAGGTCAACTAGATAAAACCTCATATCAAATATCTAAGACCTGGACCTTCTGGTTTCAAAAAATAAATTTCTCAAAGGTTTTCCCTATATAATATAGAAGTAGTGGGAATGATCAGGAATCGATACAATTAACCTACAACTCCCATCAGAGACACCAAATGGGAAAGAAATACAAACATGGAGCAACAGACCCTAACGGAAACACCAACAGCAGAAAGCCAAAAGGACAGTTACTTTCCCACAAAATGACCAAAAGGCTATCCAAAATAAAATAATATAAGCGACACAAACACCAAAAGACAAACCATAACAAAAATAAACCGCGACAGAAGAACCGCCTTGGAACGGTCAGCGGAAACGCATTCCACGGGGGGGGGGGGGGGGGGGGGTTTAATCGATTTTACGTGGCCACAATCCTCGCCCATACTTCCGTCGCGATTAAGAAAAATAATTTGTTCAGTCCGCATGAAGGCCTCCTAACTCATCAGTGCAACATTTCCGTGAACAAAAAAAAACATCAAACAACCACAATGATGAAACAACGGTGAGGACTCGACAGTAAGAAACAACAGAAATGATGGAGCAAAAGAAAACCAACAATTAGACTCCGATTGGCCCGACCAGAGACAGAGCAAGCCTATGTAAAACCAGTAGGCCCCGGGGCGGGGTCAGTTTGGCCTCGGGGCTATAATTTCAACAATCTTGGCAGAGGTCCACTAAATGAAGCTTCATACCAAACATCAAATATCTTGGCCTTCTGATTGCACAAAAGAAGATTTCTGATGGTTTTCCTATATAAAATAGAAGTCAATGATCAGGAATCGATACAATTAACCCACAGCTCCCATCAGAGACACCAAAGGGAAAGAAACAAAAACATTAAGCACCAGACCCCAACGGAAACACCAACAGCGGAAAGCCAAAAGGACAGTTACTTTCCCACAAAAAGGCCAAAAGGCTATCCAAAATGAAATAATATACGCGACACAAACACCTAAAGACAAACATTAACAAAAATAAACCGTGACAGAAGAACCGCCTTGGAGCGGTCAGCGGAAACGAATTCCAATTGGGGGCTTAAATCGATTTTACGTGGCCACAATAAGCCTATGTAAACCAGTGGGTCCCAGCGCGGGGCCATTTTCTAACCCCAGGGCTATAATGGTAGAGGTCCACTAGATTAAGCTCTATACCAAATATCAAAGACCTGGGTGATCTGGTTTCAGAAAAAAAATCATAAAGTTTTTTTTTCTTATGTTCCCCTTTTCGTTGCCATGGCAACCAGAGTTCTGCATGGAATGGAATTCTTTGAACAACTTTGAAAGTGGGGTAGCCCCTATGTGCTTTTAGCGCCCGGTTACCTTACAAAATCTATCAAGTCAAGTCAAGTCAACTTTGAAAGTACCACCCAGCTCCAGCAATTCTGTGGTTTCTTGCTGTCACGTCCTCGCCGTTGTTTCATCTCTGTGGTTGTTTGATTTTTGTGTTCTCAGAGATGTTGCACTGATGAGTTAAGTGGCCTTCATGCCATCACGAAAAACACGCCTATATAATTTTGACCCCCTTGAACCCCACTTTTATATAGTAAAACTGGGGTTTCCGGAGGTATACCTTATTTTTCTAATTTCTGTTCTAAAATATAGATTGTGGGTACTCGTTAGAACCGCCTCGATAAGGCGGTTCTATTGAGTGCCCACAATCTATATTTTGAGCAGAAATAAGAAAAATATCACAATTTATCATCTAAAAATTTTCATGTTTTCGGCGATAAAGGTGGAAATGTAATCGTATTGGCATGTTTGCGTAATGCGTACTAAACAAATTAGTTGTCTACATCGTGACGGAAGTAAGGGCGAGGAATGCGGCCGCGTAAAATCGATTTAATCCCCCAAGTGGGGTTTGTTCCACTGACCGTTCCAAGGCGGGTTTTCTGTCGCGGTTTATTTTAGTTATTGTTTGTCTTTGAGTGTGTGTATCGCTTGTATTTTTTCATTTGAATAGCCAGTTGGCCATTCTGTGGGAAAGTAACTGTCCTTTTGTCCGCTATTGATGTTACCATTAGGGTCTAGTTATTTCGTGTTTGTGTTTTTCTCCTTTGGTGTCTCTCATGGGAGCTGTGGGTTAATTGTATCTATTCCTGATAATTGCCTTGACTTCTAAAAATCTCAGAAACCATTCAGATCCTCAGCCCTAAATCATATATATTCTTGTTTCTTATGTTCAGTGATACCAACCCGTGGTCATGCCCCAATCCCTTTACTGCGTAAAAAGGCCTTATAGCTCAGACCCAGAGTCCACATTGGAATTCATTTGAGTATAAGGGCTCGTTTGGAAGACTTTATATGAATTAGAGAGATCTAATTCAAGGTAATGTTGGTTGGTCCTGATGCTCTGTCTCTGGTCGGGCCCATGGGAGTCTAACTGTTGGTTTTCTTTTGCTCCAGCATTTCAGTGGTTTCTTGCTGTCGAGTCCTCACCGTTGTCTCACCTCTGTGGTTCTTTGATTTTGTGTGTTCACGGAGATGTTGCACTGATGAGTTAGGAGGCATTCATGCGGACTGAACAAATTATTTGTCTAAATCGCGACGGAAGTAAGGGCGAGGATTGTGGCCACGTAAAATCGATTTAAGCCCCCAGTGAAATCTTTCCACTGACCGTTCCAAGGCGGTTCTTCTGTGGCGGTTTATTTATGTTGTTGTTTGTTACTTACTGTGTGTATCATTTGTGTCTTTTTATTTTGGATGGCCATATGGCCATTTTGTGGGAAAGTAACTGTCCTTATGGCCTTTCTTTGTTTCGGTTTCCATTATGGTCTGGTCGCTTAATGTTTGTGTTTCTTTCCCTTTGGTGTCTTTGATGGGTGGAGTAAGTTAATTGTATCGATTCCTGATTTTTGTTTTACTTCTTCTTTTTATAATCGTTAGATTATAATCATATAATAGTTTTTTCTTCTTATTTTTGCTCCAATAGGTTGTTGATACTGGTTAGAATTGTCTCAACTAGGCAGTTCTAATGAGCACCCACAACCTGTGGTTGGAGGATAAATTAGAAAAAAATATCACAAATTCGGGTGGTTAGGTGAGGCAAAGGTGCCGTGTATCTTGCGTCACTGGGGCGTCCTACCGATATTGGCTTACAGCTGTCCTTGCAGCAGTTAAGGTTAGATAGGGCATGGTGTTATTTCGTCTGTTTCTACACTTCCATTCATTTTTTCTCTTTCTCCTCTGTCCCTCATCTTCACCTTCTCTACTATCTCTTCTCTTCTCTCACTTTCAATGGGAGACGACACAAAATGATCCACAAGAGTAGACGTCTCGTTAAATTCAATTACACATTTTCATCAAAAACTTATACGCATTACGAAAACATGCCTATATAAATACATTGTAACCTTTATCGCCGAAAAAATGAAAATTTTAAGATGAAAAATTGTGATATTTTTCTTATTTCTGCTCAAAATATAGATTGTGGGTACTCGTTAGAACCCCCTCGATCTTATTTCTGCTCAAAATATAGATTGTGGGTACTCGTAAGAACCGCCACATCGAGGCGGTTCTAACAAGTACCCACAATCTATATTTTAGAGCAGAAATAAGAAAATTCTCCTAAAAATATAGATTGTGGGTACTCGTTAGAACCGCCTCATCGAGGCGGTTCTAACAAGTACCCACAATCCATATTTTAGAGCAGAAATAAGAAAAATAAGGTTTACCCCCTGTAAACCCCAGTTTCACTCTATAAAAGTTGGGTTCAAGGGGGTCAAAGTTATATAGGCGGCGTTTTTTCGTGATGGTTTAGAAGATATGAAAGAATGTCCTAATGCTTATGCAGATAAATCTATCAAGTACACAATCATTTCCAAATGAAGTGTAATTTGAAAATTTAAACATAAGTTTTTTAGTTGATTAATTGTTTTGTTTCTTGTCGGTAGAGTTTTTGTTAATATGATGTGCTGCAGATTTTTACTAATCAAATTGCGTCCCTGGGAAGTCTTTATGGTATGATTTATATGACAATGTCTTTTTTCTGTCTCCTTTAATTTTGTCTAAAATATCTGATAACAGAGTAAGGCTATGGTGACATCTACAGGATTTTCTGACGAACTTTATTTCATGTATCTTTTCGTATTTTACCATTTATGTATGAACTTATCACACATAAAAATATGTATGGTACAGAATCTAAAATAAGTTTCATACAGAAAAACACATCTTTTACAGTGAATTTGTTCACCAATTTCTATTTTAGCATTTATTATACCTATTTTTGCCGAACAAAAAGACATCTGAGATGAAGCAAAAATAGCATAATAGACCAGGAATGGATTTTCAAATGTATCCTGGGTAGCATGTCCCCGTATCCCCTCCCCTTCGCCCCTAGCAAATTTAATATAATTAAATACAAATTTTAAATACAAATCATGCCGCAGCCCGGCAATATTGCAAACCTTCCTACGCCTGTGCCCTGACCAGCGGCGTTTGATCTTGTCAGACCCAGCACATTATTCTAGTGTTGTGCCTGTATTTTATATTAAATGTATCTAATTTATATCAATGTTATAAATCGATATGACGCAAGGCATTCGTTTTGTTTAAATGGGAAAATAAGGTGGTCGAGAAAACATCATCACGAAAACATGTCTATATAATTTTGACCCTCTTGAACCCGTCTTATATATGGTTAAGCTGGGTTTTAAAAAAAAGTAGAACTTACTCTTAATTCTGCCCTAAAATATAAAGTGTCGGTACTCGTCAGAGCCGCCTCGATGAGGCGATCCTAACGTGTACCGCCATCGATACATTGAACAAAAATAAGAAAATACATTTTTATCTAAACAATTTCGTTTTTGCAGCGATAACATTTATAATGTATTTGAATAGGTGTGTGTTCGTTCTGATTTTGGCAGTGTGCTTGTGCTTTTGAGTTGAACGATCACACCAGAGCAAAACAACCAAGTTGAGTCAGACAATTAATCAAGCTGCTCTATTATTTGACAGGCTAATCTGTTCAGGTCATGAATGCACATCGTTTTGCCAGTGGCTGTCATTTTTCGTGTGTGCTGCAACAATTAAGAAATGAATTATTCCGAACCGTGCCAAAATGCCCCAGACAAAACACAGCTGAGTTTGGGCTCGAGCACGAGCGAGCGCAGCGAGCAAGTGCTCAAAGACACACCCTAAACTCAACTGTGCTCAGTCTTTGGCATTTTAGCAAGATTCGGAATAATAAACCAGTGCTTCAGCTGAAGTGCACGACCCGCCGGATGCTTTTAGCTTTATGAGTGTTACCAAATATGGGTATGGCGGCCATTTTGGTCATGTGACCTGGACATAAAACGGTTCCCCCAATAAATGCGCCTTATCGTAAGGAGCAAAAAAATATCTTATACTTTAGTACTGTATTCTGAATCGTTTGCAGGATAAAATCCAACACAAAAGCATATGTGTCAAAGTTTGACCTAGGCACAAAGAAGGTCAAGGTCAACCCAGGGTCACCATTTTAGCAATTTATGATGGGCCTACGTTCCAGATGCTATTTATCAACTTTCGTGGAAATCTGCACAGTGGTTCTGGAGAAGACTATTTTTGAAGGATTTTACCAAATATTGCTTGGCGGCCATTTTGGTCATGTGACCTGGACCCCATGAGGAAATTTTGGTTTCCCCCATCCCGTAGAGGCTCCATATATAATTTGACTTCAATCGGCCCAACGATTTCCGAGGAGAAGCAGTTCGAAAATTTTCACATTTTTCGCCTCGGCGAGGCTGTACTAAATGGAATGTAATATTTCGCAAGGTCATTGATAAGATCTCATTGATATTTATCAGTATGCCAAAAATTGTTTAAATATTCCAAGCGGTTAAGTCACTATCACCAATTTTCACAAACGGGTTACGGACGGACAGATAGACAGACCATATATGGCTTGGCGGCCATTTTGGTCATGTTTCCTGGACCCCATGAGCAATTTTTGGTTTCCCCCATCCCATAGAGGCTCCATATGAAATTTGATTTCAATCGGCCCAACGGTTTCCGAGGAGAAGCAGTTCGAAAATTTTCACATTTTTCGCCTCGGCGAAGCCTAACTAAATGGAATGTAATATTTCGCAAGTTCATTGGTTAGATCTCATTGATATCTATCAGTATGCCAAAAATTGTTAAAATATTCCAAGCGGTTAAGTCACTATCACCAATTTTCACAAACAGGTTACGGACGGACAGACAGACAAACCATATATGGCTTGGCGGCCATTTTGGTCATGTGACCTTGACCCCATGAGCAAATTTTGGTTTCCCCTATCCCATAGAGGCTCCGTATGAAATTTGACTTCAATCGGCCCAACGGTTTCCGAGGAGAAGCAGTTCAAAAATGTTCGAAAATTTTCACATTTTTCGCCTCGGCGAGGCTTTACTAAATGGAATGTAATATTTCGTCAGTTCATTGGTTAGATCTCATTGATATCTATCAGTATGCCAAAAATTGTTTAAATATTTCAAGCGGTTAAGTCACTATCACCAATTTTCACAAACGGGTTACGGACGGACCCAAAGAAGGTCAAGGTCAACCCAGGGTCACCATTTTAGCAATTTATGATAGGCCTACATCCCAGATGCTATTTATCAAGTTTCGTGGAAATCTGCCCAGTGGTTCTGGTGAAGACTATTTTTGAAGGGTTTTTACCATATATGGCTTGGCGGCCGTTTTGGTCATGTGACCTGGACCCCATGAGCACATGAGCAAATTTTGGTTTCCCTATCCCATAGAGGCTCCATATGAAATTTGACTTCAATCGGCACAACGGTTTCCGAGGAGAAGCAGTTCGAAAATTTTCACATTTTTTCGCCTCGGCGAGGCTATACTAAATGGAATGTAATATTTCGCAAGTTCATTGGTTAGATCTCATTGATATCTATCAGTATGCCAAAAATTGTTTAAATATTCCAAGCGGTTAAGTCACTATCACCAATTTTCACTTACGTGTTACGGACGGACAGACAGACAAACCATATATGGCTTGGCGGCCATTTTGGTCATGTGACCTTGACCCCATGAGCAAATTTTGGTTTCCCCCATCCCATAGAGGCTCCATATGAAATTTGACTTCAATCGGCCCAACGGTTTCCGAGGAGAAGCAGTTCAAAAATGTTCGAAAATTTTCACATTTTTCGCCTCGGCGAGGCTATACTAAATGGAATGTAATATTTCGTAAGTTTAGTGGTTAGATCTCATTGATATCTATCAGTATGCCAAAAATTGTTTAAATATTCCAAGCGGTTAAGTCACTATCACGAATTTTCACAAACGGGTTACGGACGGACAGACAGAATGACAGACTGACAGATTGACAGAATGACAGAATGACACGGTGATTTTAGGGCACTCTTAGAAAAAACCGACTTCAGTCGGTTGCTTTTTCTGCGGGTCGTGCAATTTCCATTCTAACACCACTCTGTTAGCGAAAATATTTTTTTAGCCTGACTATTCCTTCGGTATTTGGCTATACTTATCGCATCATAACACACGGTAACCTAACATTATGTACAACAGATTCCAACTGACGATGTAAAAACAAGATTTGTATCCTTTGTTCATGAAAAAATTACCAAATTGCTGCACCACTGAAATATTAGGTTAGATCTCATGGAACGTCGTTGTAGTTACTTGGGCCCACATGCTGACAGAATCGTTGCTTGGCACACTCATAGTTTCGTTTTCACAGACAGAGAACCTTTTGCACATACACGAATACATTGTAAATGTTACCGCCGAAAAAAAACTAATAAAATAGATCAGAAGTAAAATTGTGATATTTTTCTTATATTTGCTAAAATATAGATTATTTAGTACTTTTCCAGTATGATATCTCATTTTTTGTCGAATATTTCTCACTGTTATTAGAGGCAGCTCAAAATACTTTTTTGACCACGACCAGCAAAAGGGGATTTTCAAGCATGTGCGTTCAGAGAAATATCAAATAAGCCTGCACATAACAACCCCTACCTAACTGCACATTACGATAACAAACCCGTGTGACATAGTTCATTCTTTCATATCTCCAAAATGGTAACTTTTGCAATGAATATGTGTGCTATTTCTCTTATTTTTACTCCAAACATCAGTTGTGAGTGATTGTCAAAGGCGGTTCTAACGAGTATCCACAACCTTCTTCTTTGAGCAGAAATATCAAAAATAATTTATACCAATGTAAATCCGAGTTTTCTCTATGTATAGTAGGATTAAAGGGGCTGTCCATTTCATGGACTTGCTAACGGGATGATGATAAAGCTTCGTTTTAAAGGTAATCCAGATATTGCCAGCGAAGACTCTGATCAGACTGTGCTGAACGCAGTCTGATCTGAATATTCGCTACTCGCAAACGTTCGAAGATCTCATAGGTTGGGTTAGCGTGGTGCCTATATGCAAGTGTTTTCACTTGCACTGCTTACCTGTGTCACAAATTCCAACATAGGCCTCCACTGTATTTCCGTCAAACCGAGTGTGCCTATAGCTGTAGGTGTTAGAGCGGAGAAACATTTCACATACACCACTGGAAGTATTAAACGATATGGCGAAGCACTCTGGTATTGTATCACATTCTAACACACACTCAATGGATGTATTGAAATCTGACGTTAGAAGTCTGTTTTGTTCGAGATGAGGTAAATACGACTCTTTTATAGGAAACCATTCTGTATTACCATTTGTCTTGCAGGTTCGACTAAATGGATCTTAAAGAAAAGGTAACAGTACAGTGAGTTTACTAATCATGAAGTTCTAAAAGTAGGCCACACGATAGACCCGTCGTAAGTCCTATGAGAAAACCCGCCATCAATCACGAAAACACACCTATCAATTTGACAACCTTGAACCTCACGTTTATATAGGCGATCTGTGGTTTACAAGGGTGCAATTACCTTTTTTATTTCTGCCAAAAGCATTGGTTGTTGGTACACGATGCGTCTTAAACAAGTACCTGTAATCTATACCATCAATATCTCGATGTAATAACTATCAGAAATGTCTTTGTTAAGGCTTGAAACACAAATTAGAATATTAAGACTTCTTGATCTGATATACGTGCTATTCGAAAGCCTATGCTGTTGCTACTAATATCACAGCTGTGAAACGAGTTAATGAATACATATTTGGCTCGCAACAGAAACATGATATATATTATATGAAAAGTGAAGGCAATGGTGAGAAATCGATACAATTAACCCACAGCTCCCATCAGACTAGACCCTAAGGAAAACATCAATAGCGGAAAGCCAAAAGGAAAGTTACTTTCCCACAAAATGGCCAATTGGCTATCCAAAGCAAAATAATACAATCGTTACATACAATATAAATGACAAGCCAAAACAAAAACAAGAGTTGTCAGATGACAACATAGCTCGCCTTTAGGGGCCTAAGATGGATGAGGACAAGTTATCATTTTTTTTTCTTCTGTAAAACAACCCAACAGACTGCTGCAAATGAAAGAGAACCAAAGAATAGTTCATTTTCATCGTTTTCTTTCATCACGTAATTGTCTCCTTTTGCAGATTACTCTCCTATTATATAGACTCGTGATATCATCATACCCAACATTTGTATGAAGTTATCTTTCAATCCATTTATAAATTTGGACACTAGAGCTATGGCCAAGTTTTCTAAAAATTGCCACAGTGACCTTGACCTTCAGACCTGACCCACTTGAGATATCATGATACCCAACATTTGTGTGAAGTTATATTTAAATCCATCAATAAATGAAGGCGCAAGAGCATGAAAAGTTTTCCTAAAAATGGCCACAGTGACTTTCACCTTCAGCCCTGGACCATGAAAGTCGACCTCGCCCGAGATATAATCATACCCAACATTTTTGTGAAGTTATATTAGAATCCATCCATAAATGTAGATACTGGAGCGATCACAAAGTTTTTCAAAAAAATGTCACAGTGACCTTGACCTTCAGCCCCGGAACCTGAAAGTCAAAATTACTCGAGATATCAGCGTACTTAACATTTGTGTGAAGTTATATTAAAATCCACTCATAAATTAAGGCGCAAGAGCGATGAAAAGGTTTTTCTAAAAATAGCCACAGTGACCTTGACCTTCAGTCCCAGACCCTGAAAGTCGAACCCGCTCGAGATAGCATCATACCAAACATTTGTGTGAAGTTTTATTAAAATCCATCCATAAATGTAGGCACTAGAGCGATCACAAAGTTTCATCTACAAATAGCCACAGTGACCTTGACCTTCAGCCCCGGAACCTGAAAGTCGAACTTGCTAGAAATATCATCAAACCCAACATTTGTATGAAGTTATATTAAAATCCATCAATAAATAAAGGTGCAAGAGCGATGACAATGCTTTTCTAAAAATAGCCACAATGACCTTGACCACGTGACCCTGAAAGTAGTGACCTTGACCTTAAACCCCGGACCCTGAAAGTCAAAGTCACTCGAGATTTCATTATACCCAACAATTGTGTGAAGTTATATTAAAATCCATCAAAAAATGAAGGCGCTAGAGCGATGACAATGTTTTTCTAAAAATAGCCACGGTGACCTTGACCTTGAGCCCTAGACCCGCTATGTTTTTTAAAAAGAAAAGAAAAAAGAAAAGAAAAGAAAAAAATATTCCTGTCCCGGGATTTGAACGCACGCAGCTTGCAGGTAAACTTTAACACAGGGAAATAAGGGAGGTAACAGAGGAAAATATCAACTTCTCAAAAAGTCCAGTTTAAGCCAAAAACTTGTGAAATGAAGCACAATGATAATGTTAAATTTTGTTTTTTACCAATTGTAAATTATATATTCAAAATAAACGTGTAAAACCTTGCAGGTAAACTTTAACCAAATGCGGACGCCGACGCCGATGCTGACGCTGACGCTGACGACGGACGCCCGGCTTGTGTGACAATAGCTCCCCCTTACTTTCGTAAGGCGAGCTAAAAAACCACGACAGAAGAACCGCTTTGGAACGGTCAGTGAAACGAATTCCAGCGGGGGCTTAAATCGATTTTACGAGACCGTGATCCTCGCCCTTACTCCGTCGCGATTTAGACAAAATTAGTTGTTCAGTCCGCATGAAGGCCTCGTAACTCATCAGTGCAACATCTCCGTATCCACAAAAATCAATCAACCACAGAGGTGAACCAACCGTGAGGACCCGACAGCAAGAAACCACTCAAATGCTGGAACAAAAATCCAACAGTTAGACTCCGATGTGCCCAACCAGAGACAGAGCATCAGGCACCAACCAACATTACATAAAATTAGATTCTCTCTAACTCCCAGTAAGCCTTTACGCTGGAACCGTCATGGAATGTGAGGCCTGACCCACCGGCGTGCAATTAAAGAGTGAACCAAAATTGTCAACCGTGATTGGGTTAACTTAAATGCATACAGAATGTCGTAAAACATTTATGTATCCAATCTTTTCATATCGAAGAATGCGTTTATGAACTTGGGTACTGAAGTCATTTCAATTATATATTTTTCTGAATTTATATACTAAGTCACCATAAAATTCGAGTTCCGATAGACCGTGTATCAGACGAGATTTAAGTCCAACATTAAATTTTGAAATTAAATCGCAGTGACGTCTATACAATTTTGAAAAGGCTTTGCGTAGTTTCTGATACCGATAAATGTGTTCTATAATAGGTTATCCTTTGGAAGCAAGGAATACACCACAGGACTGGAAAGTATGAAGTGTACATGTTTTATTGGCCAGACTAGCTAGTTTCGGCCAATTAGGCCTCATCAGTGACCCTCAATTATTTTCAACATTCCACAATGGAATCAATGACCCCAAAGGACAAGAAATATAAACGACACTATGATGTGGGGCAGGGAGACTTTTAACGGCCGCACCAATTCCAAGACACCAGCTGTAGTGGCGTTAAATATGTTCTTTAATAGGGTTATCCTTTGGAAGCAAGGAATACTCCACAAAACTGGAAAATATGAAGAATACATGTTTTTCTGTGCCAGACTAGCTAGTTTCGGCCAATCTAACCCTAATTAAGAAGTTTAGCAGTTAACAATTTATTACGAGTGTTGCATTCTGTTACATGACAAGACCCTCTATCAAATAGAATTAATTGCGAAATATAAACGCCGCAGGATGCCGCACGAGGAACATCACGAACAAAGAAAGGAAAATTTACAATCTCAAAATCGAAATCATCCCGTTTATTAATTTGTTTGCAAGAAACAAATCCATCTACAAAAAATAAAACGGGGCCTCGGTATCAGAAGAATTTGCTTTATTTAACTGAAGTTCGTGGGGTGTAAATTAGACTTATCAAACAATCGAAATAGGTATTGTCAATATTTAAAAATCATCCAGATATCTAGAAGGCGAGCTAAAGGCTTCAATGATTTCAGTTTTGTTTTCAACGGAAACAAAACAAGAACAAAACAGTCACAAGGGGTGCGCAATTTGTACCTATCGGAATACCCGGCTTGTCTAAATAACTTGTCCAAATCTTATGTAAATATTGTCAAGTAGAAGGGTGAGAGCTTCATACACTTTCTGACATGACCATAATGTAAAATATTTATGCTCTTCAGAAGTGAAAAAAAAAAACAACATTTTTCACATTACATGCAAAATAGACGGAGTCTTCCCTATGAATTGTCCATTCAGTTAAATCATTATGATTTTCTTTTATAAGATTATGAGGAAGTGTAGAGTTAAGGGTAGAAAAATCATAATTAGACAGACTTGATGCACGAAAACGTCTGCATTTCAATTTATTTCAAACTTCATGAGAATATTTAATAGAACAAAAGAGATTTTTCCCTGGTCTTTCGAAGACTCTGTGACAATATTTAATCACATGTTTTTTGATGGCAGAAAACATGAAGTTAATAACGGCATGAACCTGAATTAAAATGGATTAAATTGTTACAGACACTTTTTCCATTAGGCTTTAATGACAACATTTATCATGAGGGTAATATATCTAAATTGCCCAACATTGATATTTTCTCGCTTCTGGACTGTCGAAAGCGTAAAACTAGATCGCACGGCACCAGAAAAAAATGGCAATTATAAGCGTAAATTACGTGCTTATAAAACAAACAATACCAGACTGAAGTGAATGTCCATAATATTATTGAATCATGGGCGCCACTCAATGCTTGCTTTTCTTTCGCAGTGCATTATCCATTTTGTATTACGTATTCTGGATACCGGGGCGAATAAATTCTACGATAGTTCTAATCAGTTGCTCTTTTCACTAGAGGTTATACTCAGCATGCTCTTCATCCTTTCATCGATTCTGGAATTAATCACAAACGTCATTACATCAAAATATCCCTCATTAATAAGGGTTTGCTTATTATAAATTTACATAGTATCTTCCGCGACAGTTCGGTGACTTCGTCCATTCCTGCTTATTTTCAAAATACTGAAACACCTATTAATACAATAAACCTGTTAGATCTATCATTTTTAATTTGATCTTGATATTGACACTCACACTCCTGATACATGTTATTGTAAAAATTCAGTGTATTGCTACCCTGTTGCTGGCCATATTATTACTGGCAATTTAAAAATTATTATTGATTCTAGGATACGTAATATAATTTCTAAAGGACCGAAATATCAATTTCCTTCGAAAATTGATTTTAATAAATGTAGAGATGAATTTGTCAGTTTTTTAGACTTACTCATTCTAGGATAGTTTTCGTTAAAGACAGGATTTTCATGCCGGGGGTCTGGTTTACAGCTTAAAAATGCACAGTTAACCAGCAGATAAAAGTAGGTGTGGCTTGGTCTTGGTGGGCTGCCTACCTATAGGGGCCATAAAACTGAAAAGGGTTATAGGATATAACTGACTGCAATAAACAGCTGCTGCCCATATATTTATCAAACAAATTATGCTTCATAAACATTTTTTTATTATTATTTATTTATTCACATTTAAATACAAAAACAAATATATCTAGTTTTGTGTATTAGAAAATAAAATGGCATACTTGACTGAAATCAGATTTTATCTGAATGTCAGTTTAGGCTTGAAAGAGATATAATGTGTGTTTCCATATTTTTGTCTGTAGACATTAACCTCTCTGTAAAATGGGTTTGTGATATAAAACAGTTCTAACACGTATCCCCAAAATTTGTAGATTATATCGAAGCCATTTGAATGAGTACCGACACTGTATATCATTATATTGTGGTTGCTTGTTAGAACCGCCCCATTAAGCATCTGTATATGTAAAATGTTAGTCCTAGTACTCATTAGAAAAGCTTAGAATATATCTGTCTCATTGAGGCGGTTCTAATAAATGCCTTGTGGCTATTCATTACAGCCGCCTCATTGAACAATTGTATATGTAGTTTTGTTAGTCCTTGTTAGTCGTAGTACTCGTTAGAAAGTGCCTCAATGAGGCAGTTCTAATGAATGATTATGAGTAATAGTTAGAACTGCCTCATTGAGTTCATTCAAACGAGTACCAACACACTATATTATAATGTGGGTGTACGTTAGAACCACCTAATTGAACATTTGTATATGTAAAATATTAGTTCTAGTATTCATTAGAAACGCCAAGTATAGATCTGCCTCATTGAAGCGGTTCTAATAAATGCCTTGTGGCTACTCATTGAGGCCATTCAATCAAGTACCAACACTCTATAGTATATTGTGGGGGCTCGTCAGAACCGCCTCGTTGAACATTTGCATATATAAAATGCCAGTTCTAGTACTTATTAGAAATAGTTCAAGTACCACACTCTATATTATATTGTGGGGGGATGTCTCGTTTGAATCGCCTCATTGAGGTCATACAAATGTACACCCTCACTTGATAGTATATTGTGGGTGCTTGTTAGAACTGCCTCATTCAGACAATTCTAACGAACACCCCAGATTTATATTTTATGGAAAGAAATATAAACTGAGATTAGAATGAGATAAGCCTAGACATCTGCTTTATTCATTCAGTCATTCGATCATTTGTTTAACTGAGCTAATTTTATCTTATTTATTTTACTAAGTAGAAGTAAAACAAAGATCAGGAATTGATACAATTAACTTACTCCACCCATAAAAGACACCAAAGGGAAAGAAATACAAACACCAAGCGACCAGACCACAATGGAAACCCAAACAAAGGAAGGCCATAAGGACAGCCACTTTCCCACAAAATGGCCATATGGCCATCCAAAACCAAAAGACACAAGCGACACACACAGCAAGTAACAAACAACAACATAAATAAATCGCCACAGAAAAGCCGCCTTGGAACGGCCAGCGGAAGACCTCCACTGGGGGCTTAAATCGATTTTACGTGGCCACAATCCTCGCCCTTACTTCCGTCGCGATTTAGACAAATAATTTGTTCAGTCCGCATGAAGGCCTCCTATCTCATCAGTGCAACATCTCCGTGAACACAAAAATCAAAGAACCACAGAGGTGAGACAACGGTGAGGACTCGACAGCAAGAAACCACTGAAATGCTGGAGCAAAAGAAAACCAACAGTTAGACTCCGATGAGCCCGACCAGAGACAGAGCATCAGGCACCAACCAACATTATCTCTCTAATTTTCAATAAGCCTTTACGTTGGAGCCGTCATAGAATCTGAGGCCTGACCCACCGGCGTGCAATTAAAGAGGGAAGCAAAGTTGCCAACCGTGATTGGGTTAACTACGATGCATGCAGTCTGTCGTATAATATCCATGTTGTACCCAATCTTTTTATATCGAAGAATGATTTTACGAAATTGGGTGCTGAAGTCATTGCGGTTATATATTTTTCTGAATTTATATACTAAGTCACCATAAAATTCGGGTTCCGATAGACCTTGTTGCAGAAGAGATTTAAGTCCAATATTGAATTTTGAAATTAAATCAGAATGACGTCTATAAAATTTTGAAAAGGCTTTGCGAAGTTTATGGTACCGATAACCCTGATTAAGGAGTTTAGCCGTTAATAATTTATTACGAGTGTTGAAGTCAGTTACATGACTACACACTCTAGCAAATCGAATTAATTGCGAAATATAAACGCCATAGGATGGCGCACGAGGAATATCACCATCCAAAAAAGGAAAATTTACAATCTCAAAATCAAAGTCATCGCGTTTATCATAAATTTTGCACGAAACAAATCCATCTACAATAGATAGATGTAAATCCAAAAACGGGGCCTCGGTATCAGAAGAATTTGCTTTATTTAACTGAAGTTCTAGGGGGTAAATCTGACTGATCAAACCATCAAAATAGGTATTATCAATATTTAATAAATCATCTAAATATCTAGAAGTAGAGCTAAAAGCTTCAATAATTTCAGATTGGTTATCAATGGAAAGCGACAAAATGAAGTCTCTTTCATAACAATACAAGAACAGATCAGCCACAAGAGGTGCGCAATTAGTACCCATCGGAATACCCACAATTTGTCTAAATAACTTAGTACCGAATCTAATATAAATATTGTCAAGTAGAAAGGTGAGTGCATCACACATTTTCTGACATGACCAAAGTGTATTATTCTTATGCTCTTTAGAAGTGAAAAATGCATTTCTGACATTACATGCAAGATAGAGAGAATCTTCTCTGTGAAAAGCCCATTCAATTAAATCATTAAGCTTTTCTTTTATAAGATTATGAGGAAGTGTAGTGTAAAGAGTGGAAAAATCGTAGGTAGACAGACTAGAAGCACGAAAATGTCTAGATTTCAATTTATTTAAAACCTCATTCGAATTTTTTATAGACCAAAACAGATTTCTTCCTGATCTTTCAAAGACTTTATCACAATATTTAATTACATGTGTTTTAATAGCAGTAAGACAGGAAGTTAATAATTTAGAAAGTTCAGTGGTAGTGCAAGAGCTAGAATTTGCAATAAACCGTGCTTTGTAAGGTTTTTTATGAAGTTTTGGTAACCAGTATAGCGTAGGAAGCTTGTCTTGGCCTTCGTTAACACACACAGCAAACTTGGTGGCTGAAAGACAAACATGTTTATCTACTATAGCTCTCTCTTCAGCTAAAGGCTGAAGTTCATAGGCCTTAGTACCACCAAGCTCCTGCTTAAGCGTGTTAACATAGTGGAGCCGTCACACAACGACTTGTCTGTGTATAATTCATTAGAACAAGAAAAACAAGAAGATGGATGGAAAAAAACTTTCTATTATATAAAACAACAATTCTTTCATTCAAACATTTTGCTTTCAATCTTTTTATTTATTTATGTATTTTTTTTTCTACAGTGTCAACTTATAATTTTTCTTCAAATTTGAAGCTTTAATTTGTTTGTTTATTATATTAGAACTACATAGCATGCTATTTAATTACCTTAAGGAATATGTTAGTATTTTGTTTCTTTGTAATTTAAAAATAAATAAATCATGACTAAATTGTAATATCACAGGTATGTGTGTCTCTGTGACCAATTATGGAGTGTGTCTGCTGTTACATAACTGAGATAGCTTCAAATAGAGCAGAGCTGTCAATCACTTATGACAATCACAATAACTCTCCATTTACAGCCAATCAGATAAACAGAATTGATGTTGACCTTTCAGTGGTCAGAAAAGGAATGACCCAGTTTTTCATGTGCTCTCTTATATAGTCCAGTCAGGTCTTTATATATTGTTTTTAACATGCGATTAGTTTGCCTAACATACTGCATTTTATAATTTGCAGTATGTCAGGTTATCACATATATCAAGTCCGTAGACTTACACGTCAAATCGGACATGTTAACTACAGAAAAGCGTTTACCATTAACAGATGAAGAAACGGTAGAGGCAGTACATAAGTGCGAACAGCACCTGCTCCTCTTAGCATTGCACTTAGAAATGCTAGGATACATTCCACCTCTTCTGAAAGGATTGGTATATTTTCGTAAAATGGGCGATTTGATAGGAGATAATCTAACTCTAAGATTATTTTTAAATAACTTGGTACTGTCTGCGCCACTGAAATTAACAGACGTAATAACGCTTTGGCGGCGTGAAAGCTCATACAGCAGTCTCGAGGGTTGCTGAATCTCTTACTTATTGAGGCTTGTTCTTAGTTCTCCTCCTATGATATTCCAAGGTTTTCCTTAGCAAATGATAATAGTTTTCATTTGTTCAGTACTGTTATCACTTGATAAAGCACTATTACAAATAAACTAGAGCTGTCAGTGAAACTGACTAGGGCCCCGGCAGCGCTATCAGAAATTTGTGGACGGACAGACGGACAGACAGACAGACAGACGGACGGACAGAGTGATTACTATAGGGCACCCACACTTTCAGTGAGAGGCCCTAATTAAGGAGGCATATACTTTTGATTTAACAGAACTGTTGTGTTTTTTAACCGGTGTTTACGTGTACCCACGTTCTATATTTCGAGCAAGAATAAGAAAACTATCAGACATTTTATCTTACAATCTACGTTATTTTCGGCCGTAAAATTAACAATATTTGTATAGGCATGTTTTCCTATTTAAAAGTAATGAAAAAGACTAATTCTAATACAGTGAGCCTATAATAATAGTAATGATAATAATAATAATGTCTATATTTAAAGAGGATTACATATTTACTAATACATATTAATCTGACATATGGTCCTCCTAATACAAATAAAATTCACAAAAACATATACAAACGTAAAATTAACAGCGTCCAGCGTACAGTACACTGAAATTATAGAATATATATGAGACAAACACAGTTATTAAAATGCAGTGTACTGTACAGCTGTTGTAAAAACTGTCTTAATGAATTGTGCCTAAAAGTAAAAAGTGTATTTAAAGTGTAAACTGTTATACAAAAAACTAAGAGTGTTGAAGAAAAAAACTTTGACATAGATAAAGTTTTTCAATTTAGAATTAGAAAGGGAAAGGACTGATTTATATATAAATTCTCTCCACAATATCATCAGGGAAAAAGTTAAAACATAGAGTGACGACAGTAAACAAAACGGACAACACGATAATCGAAGAGGCAGCTCTTTCCCAAACAAGTGGTAACTCAGAATATTCAAACAAAAGTAAAAAGGAGCAACATACAATGGGAGGATGAAGAATCAGAATTACCAACATGACACAGATCATACAACCATAGTCTAAAATGGGTAAGATGTATGAATTATAATATTGTTTTAGACCTGATTTATTTTTGTATTTAGAGAGGAGTTTATTTCAGTAATTCTTATGTTAATAGTTTGAAACACGGTCATGTTAACTTGTTTCTCCCAGTTCAGTTTGTAATCGATTGTTATTCCAAGTAGCTTTTGAGTTTCAACGGTTTTTAGTAGTTCACCATCAATATATATTCTTATATATTTAGGCAATGTCAATGAACAGTGTTTCATCAAGTGAACAAGTCCGTGAAATGAAGACCCCTCTAAACCCCACTTTATATAGAGAAAACTGGGGTTTACGGGGACATTCATTATTTTTCTTATTTCTGCTTCTAGACATAGGTTGTGGGTACTCAAAGAGGCGGTTCTAACGAGCACCAACAGCTTATGTTTTGAGCATTTTTAAGAAAAATATCAAGGATTTTCATCAGAAAATTAGCCATTTTGTAGATGTGAAAAATATACCATATTGTATGGGCGAGTTATCGTAATGTTTCTGCAATAAATCACTTGGAACAAGAGCGTGACGCGAAAAGCCGCTGTATTATGACGCCATTCGTAGATTCGTCGATGTAAGACGATGTAATGTCATTTTTACGCACCTAGAAAGTTTCAAAGGGAATTACATGCCCGAGTTGCTGTCGAATGGTTTGGTAGGCTTTCTTCTAACAATGGAGAAATATAAGGAGACTTTGAACATGTCAAGGAACAATGTTTTTTAACAGTAAATCACTTGGCACAAGAGCGTCACGCGACAAGCTGCTGTATTATGACGCCACTCGTAGATTCGTCGATATAAGATGATGTGAGGTCATTTTTACGCACATAGAAAGTTTCAAAGGGAATTATATGCACGTGTTACAGTCGAATGGCTTGGTAACCTTTCTTCTAATAATGGAGAAATATTGGGACACTTTGAATTTCTTACTCTTTGAGACTAGTTCTTTTTTATCGCAAAAACATGAGTGTATAAATTTGACACCCTTAAATCCAAGTTTCATATAGAGTTTTTATGGGTATGCAATATTTGTCTTAGTTCTGTCTTAGTTCGCCGAGGCGGTTTAACGAGAATCTACAATCTAAGTTTTTGAGCAGAAATAAGAAAAATATCACAATTTTTCATTTGAAAAATTTCATTTTTCTCTGGTAAAGTTTACAATGTATTTGTATAGGCGTGTTCTCGTAATGTATTTCTCCTGTGTCATCCTAAGGTTTTGAACTCGCACTCGTGAAATTCGCGCTCGTGAAAATTCTTATTCTTTTAAACACACTTTATGAAATATTTTTGTATTCACCTCCAAATACGGCCCCGCCCATAGGGGCTTGAAGAAATATATGAGCTGCATGATGATTCCACGCAGAGCTGAATCTGGCCCGCACACTAGTACTGGTAAACCGCTTAGAGGATCTAAGCCTGTCCAGGAACCGCGGTGCGAGGCGGACCGTCCATGCTAATAAACCCTATTGGTTTCATTGGGCGACAGGGCTTGAGATGTCATTTCATCTCAATGTCGGGTAAAAGTCCCACAAAATGGGAAGCAACGTCTCCAAAATGACCTTTACAGTGTTGACGGGGACGTTAAACCTCAAATGAAACAAACAAACAAATATCACCTTTCTAATTGTAAATATCCTCTATATTGTTTTAACTATGCCAAACACGCTATCGGCGTTCGAAATACTGAAATAACTTTACCTGAGATCTGACATCCAATAACTTCAAATTTTAAGCACCTTGGAGAGACAGTACCGTACAGATGTTTTGGATAGATCCTTAAGTATCTGGTTACTAATGGCGATGCAAATCTCACGGTCTGAACATTTGCTGCTGGCATAAATGGGTCTAAATTGAACTCCTGTAAACAGATGTGAGTAAATTTGTGCAGAGAAACATATATTGAATTCATGCATGTACACTAATTTAAGCTATCAAATTGCAGCGGAAGTATACTTAATATTTAGGGGTTGTAATATGAGGGAATCAAGAGCTACGCAAGCGGGGCATTATACGCCCGTGGCAAATTCATATTTGGTGGACTGAAACCTGAAAACAGTATTCACTGCTCCATCATGGTGTAACTATTTTTCAAGTTTCAGCCTTAATAAATGGAAAATGATTAAATGACCAAATATGTCACACCTTAATTCAGTAGTAATTAACCGGCCCCCGCCCATAGGGGCTTGAAGAAATATATGGGCTGCATGATGCTTCCACGCAGAGCTGAATCCGGCCCGCACCCTAGTACTGGTAAACCGCTTAGAGGATCTAAGCCTGTCCAGGAACCGTGGTGCGAGGCGGACCGTCCATGCTAATAAACCCTATTGGTTTCATTGGGCGACAGGGCTTGAAAAGTCATTTCATCTCAATGTCGAGTAAAAGTCCCACAAAATGGGAAGCAACGTCTCCAAAATGACCTTTACAGTGTTGACGGGGACGTTAAACCTCAAATCAAACAAAAGTAGTAATTAACCTCGAAACTTTACACACATCTCCACATCACAGTCTTGCTATCTACCAAGCTTCAGGTTGATCGGATGAAAACTGTAGGAGGCGTTATCCCGAAAAGAAAACGCTTACGGGCAGATGGGCGGACAGGAGGACGGCCGCGTTTCTGACGGACGCCAACTCCATAACATAATGCCACCGTTTTTATAAAAATTAGCATATTTTTCAGGTTGATCAGATGTTATCCGTAAATAATTTGTCTGACAAAATTTTCAAAGGGTCATAAAGTTATTAATATTTGGTGTATGGTTAACCTCAAAACTTTAACCACATCTCCACCTCAGTGTTACTATCTACAAAGTTTCAGGTTAATCAGATGAAAACTGTAGGAGGAGTTATACGGAAATGATAATGTTTACCTAAATTTTCAAAGGGGCATAAGTCTATTAATATTTGGTGTACGGTTAAACTTGAAAACTTTACGCATATCTCCACATCATAGTCTTGTTATCTACAAAGTTTCAGGTTGATCCGATGAAAACTGTAGGAGGAGTTATCCGGAATTAAGGCGTAACTTTACCAAATTTAGTGACACTTATTTAAATCAGTACTTTTGAGACAGGTCAGCTGGAGGCATCAGGCAAGAGAGCCCACCCGCGGACTTATAGGCCTCCCCCACCGAGCCAACATCAACAAACATGACCCACACTCCACGGAAGTCCCGGGCATCAGGTAGAAGATGTCCAAAGTAGCGAGACTTGCAAAATTTAAAATATATAACAAAAAGTGTAAACCAAATCCGCTAAGAAACATGTCTCACCTGACAAGTCAGTCTTAGTTTTAGAACAATTAGAATTTTATGCTGCAAAATTTAAAAATATAATATAGTTATTAAAATCAGTCTTTGAGCACTAACGTCAACACCGCAGTATAAACCTCAGCACTAAGGAGCTGATACTGAGCTGATGATACCCTCGGGGACGAACGAATCATCCACCAGCAGCGATATCGACCCAGTGGTTGCAATTAAGGCGTAACTATACCAATTTAGTGACACAGAGGCCTTTCTGATATTTAATCTTCATCAGTGTGTCTCAATCCCAAAGTTTTGAAACCGAAACGGATGATGGACAAGACCCGGCAAACACAGCACATCCCCCTCCGAGCACACACCGACCGACGTAGCCTATGAGATAGGACATCTGGAGGCATCAGGCAAGAGAGCCTACCCGCGGACTTATAGGCGTCCCCCACCGAGCCAACATCAGGAAACATGACCCACAATCCACGGAAGTCCCGGACATCAGGAAGGAGATGTCCAAAGTAGCGAGACTTGCAAAATTTAAAATATAACAAAAAGTGTAAACCAAATCCGCTAAGAAACATGTATCACCTGACAAGTCAGTCTTAGTTTTAGAACAATTACAACTTTCTGCTGCAATAATTAAAAATACAAAATAGTTATTTAAAACAGTACTTGAGCACTGACGTCAACACTTTCGGGGACGAACGAATCATCCACCAGCAGAGATATCGAACCAGTTGTTGCAATTAAGGCGTAACTGTACTAAATTTAGTGACACAGAGGCCTTTCTGATATTAAATCTTCATCAGTGTGTCTCAACCCCAAAGTTTTGAAACCGAAACGGATGACTGACAAGACCCGGCAAACACAGCACATCCCCCTCCGAGCACACACCGACCGACGTAGCCTATGAGACAGGTCAGCTGGAGGCATCAGGCAAGTGAGCCTACCCGCGGACTTATAGGCGTCCCCCACCGAGCCAACATCAGCAAACATGACCCACACTCCATGGAAGTCCCAGTTATCAGAAAGGAGATGTCCAAAGTAGCGAGACTTGCAAAATTTAAAATATAACAAAAAGTGTAAACCAAATCCGCTAAGATACATGTCTCACCTGACATGTCAGTCTTAGTTTTAGAACAATTAGAGTTTTATGCTGCAAAAATTAAAAATATAATATAGTAATTTAAATCAGTACTTGAGCACTGGCGTCAACACCGCAGTATCAACCTCAGCACCAAGGAACTGATACTGAGCTGAATACCGAAATTTTCAAAGGGGCATAACTCAATCAATATTTGGTGTATGATTAACCTCGAAACTTTACGCACATCTCCACCTTGTAGTCTTACTATTTACAAAGTTTCAGGTTAATTGGATGAAAACTGTAGGAGGAGCTGTACGGAAATGAAAATGTTGATCCCAAATTTTCAAAGGAGCATAAGTCTATAAATATTTGATGTACGGTTAAAACATTACGCATATCTCCACATCATAGTCTTGCTATCTACGAAGTTTTAGGTTTTGTCAGATGTAATAGGTAGGAGGAGTTATCCGGAAATGAAAATGTTTACCGCAATTTTCAAAGGGGCATAACTCTATTAATATTTGGTGTATGGTTAACCTTGAAACATTACGCCTCGTATGGTTAACCTTGAAACTTTACGAACATGTCCACCTCATAGTCTTACTATCTACAAAGTTTCAGGTTAATAGGATGAAAACTGTAGGAGGAGTTATCCGGAAAAGAAAACGTTTACGGGTGGGCTGACGGACGGACGGACAGACGCCAGCCCCATAACATAATACGACCATTTTTTTTTCAAAACGGGCGTATAAAAACAGCTGTTACAATAAATACAGTTTAAAGGGCGAAAGAAAGTGAAAACCAGACTGAATAGAACTGAACAGAATAAATATGGCATCGGAAAGATAGGTAACCCTTACCAAACTGAACATGTTGCGGCAGTTCTGCCGCAACATTGCAGCAATATTGCGGCAACATTTATTTGTTGCCAGAACTACAAGATTCCTGAAGCTGCAATATCGCCACTATCCTGGCAATATTTCTGTTTTGCGGCAATAGTTCCCCCAAAAGTTTGGATTTCATAATTTGAAGTAAATAATGCCAGAACTTGTGCATGGTCAGTGAGAACTTCCTGCTGAACTCCCTCGTTCAATGTTTGCTGGGAAGTACATGGTGCAGAAAGTCGAAAGGAAATGTCTTCAGTTAAAATTTGTATTAATCATTCGCAGGAGGACATCAATTTGCTTTTTTGCGAAATGTAAGCGATTTTAGGTTGGTTTGTTAACTGTTTAAAGTAGAAGTAAAACAAAGATCAGGAATCGATACAATTAACTTACTCCGCCCATCAAAGTAGAAGTAAAACAAAGATCAGGAATCGATAAAATTAACTTACTCCACCCATCAAAGACACCAAAGGGAAAGAAACACAAGCATTAAGCGACCAGACCATAATGGAAACCTAAACAAAGGAAGGCCATAAGGACAGTTACTTTCCCACAAAATGGCCATATGGCCATCCAAAATAAAAAGGCACAAGTGATACACACAGTAAGCAACAAACAACACCATAAATAAATCGCCACAGAAGAACCGCCTTGGAACGGTCAGTGGAAAGACTTCCACTGGGGGCTTAACTCGATTTTACGTGACCACAATCATCGCCCTTACTTCCGTCGCGATTTAAACAAATAATTTGTTCAGTCCGCATGAAGGCCTCCTAACTCATCAGTGCAACATCTCCGTGAACACAAAAAATCAAAGAACCACAGAGGTGAGACAACGGTGAGGACTCGACAGCAAGAAACCACTGAAATGCTGGAGCAAAAGAAAACCAACAGTTAGACTCCGACGGGCCCGACCAGAGACAGAGCATCAGGCACCAACCAACATTACCAAGAACACTGTATTATGTTTGAAGTGAATATCTATGTTCTTTGCATTTAATAAATCATTTTATTCCGTTTGAATGCTTGTAATTACAGGGTAGGACTAGCATGGAATATCCAAACTTGCAGATGTTGAACCAAAATGTGAAGTTGCTGATATACATATATAAGATTATTAGCGTCCCAGCTATGCAAATATGAGTATGGGGCAATGATTGGGTCAGATGCTAAAGAACCATGTTGCATTTGAACATGTTTTAAAAATTACGGACTGTAGGCCATTACCCTTGTATGATGCATATTTTTGCTTAAGCAAAGTAGATGTAAAACAAAGATCAGGAATTGATACAATTAACTTACTCCACCCATAAAAAGACACCAAAGGGAAAGAAATACAAACATTAAGCGACCAGACCATAATGGAAACCTAAACAAAGTCATTCTCAAGAAACGTCCATGCCTAATGATTAAGAAGATAATTACTCTAATATACATATGTACATGCAGCTCTCAAGAACAGTGGCTTTTACCAGAACCCATTTAGTCAATTCCATTTTTTCTTTGTTTTCTTGCAGATATTGGTCTCCGCCGCAAAATGTGACTAAAGATAGCCCTTGTTGTGGCAATATTGCTAGAAATGTAACTACCAGCTCATTCCTGGACAGTTTTGGCTATATTTCTAGAACGGGTTATTGCGGTAATATTGTCAGAAACTTAATTTGCATACGAAATCCAGTATTACCGCAAACTTGCAGTATTATTGCTGCAATAAGCTACCAGGCATCCTGTATGTTGGTATAGGGAAGGCATTTTCATTTACAAAATATAATGCCCTTGTCGAATTTTGAGAATCAAAGCCAATGTGTACTTAAAGGATCATATATTATTTTTGCACAGCACAAATGTTCATTTTCGGTTCAGTCCATTCTTTTCGTGTTTATGTTATGGCCTTTTCAAGAAGAGTTTACTTATATTCTATGGAGAGGACAATTTATCAGAGGTGGCGAAAGGTAGAAAACAGGAGAACCCGACCACACGGTGCAGAACTTACATAGCATGACACATTTGACCTGAGTAATTCACTAGTATTTCACACCTGCATAATATAACTATGTACTTTATATTATCATAAGATGAGCGCCTTAGAATGTAATAACGTCGTGACTGTATTAAATTCAGTAATCCAGAAGTGAATGGAATATGCGAATTCGTTAGCTAAGCCCCGTAACTGTACACGATGCACGCCGTCCTTGACGACGTCGCATTTACTAATGGCGGAATATTGATATTGTTAAAAAATTGTGAATAAAATGCGTTGTAAATGTCATAGGACAAATAGAAGTTTGCATTCGTGCTCATTAACTATCAAATTTATTAAACTCACTGACAAAAAGATGTAAAATGCTGGACAAAGCCTCGCATTGTATCCATTTTCTCAGTTGAAGCCTCAACATTATATCCATTTTCCTCAACTCGTTTAATAAATTAAAAAAAAAACATGAACACTCACGTAAGATCCTCTATATCTTAAAACTAAGTTTTCTCATATTGTAACCGTGTTCAAAGTCAGTGAAATACGTAACTTTCGAAAATGCATTTACAAGAATAGTTTTGTTTCTATTACAGTGAATGTGGTGTCAATAAACTGGTTCTTCCGGAAATTCACGCCTGTGTCGCGCCTATGGGGGGGCGCAAAGTCACCGAACCAGGAAATCTAGGTCAAGATCAAACATGGATGCTTTCATAAACGTTGCCATACCTTGATTTAACCTTGTACCAAGTACCATTAATGTAGCTCGTATAGTTGTTTAGAAATGAACTATACATTAGGGTGAAAGCCACGATTAACGCAATGGTGCACTGAATCAGTGAGCCTTGAAATGCATGTCAAGGTAAAATATGGATGCTTGCATTATTTACTAAGGGAAATAAGTTTAGCAATTTTTTTCGGCCCACGTTTTCAAACTCTGAGGTGCTAACTTAATAAAACGTGTATTATAAGTCAGTTCTTATACCAAATTCACTGATTCTGTATTGCCACGGACGTTTGGCGTAACTCTACTCAATTTAAGCCGTGCACGTGCATAAGCCATGCATATGCAGTCAATTTAGATGATACTCACTTTTGTGCGCCATGCCCATAAGCAAATAAACCGTCGTAAAATTCTAACATGGGGCGAGGTCCTGGACTGACGTCAGATCAGCGTAATATGGCTATTGGAATGCTTACAGGTGGTATGAAAGTTAATGAGGTTGCAGAACATTTTCGTGTCAGTGAAAGTGTCATGGCAAGACTCAGGTCAAAGTTTCATCAAACTGGCACCATCAAAGACAGACCACGCTCTGGTAGACCCCATAAAACGACATGACGTGAGGACAATTAATATTGACGTCATCTCGACGTAATCGGTTTCTCAGCAGTATCAGAGTCGTCGGCATGGTTCGGAATGCAACTGGAACACGAATTTGCGGTAGGACTGTGAGGAATAGACTACGAGCTGTGCGGATACGTGGACGTCGACCGTACGTAGGAGTTCCACTGACGCAGGACCACTGATTGGGTAGACTCAATTGGGCAAGGGCACAATTGCACAAGACGGCAGTCGAACCAAGTTGTGTTTACGGACGAATTCCGTTTCAATTTTAAATTTGATGGCGGAAGATTAAGTGTTTGGAGGCGAGATGGAGGGAGGATAAACCCTGCTAACGTCATTCAGCTTCGTCGTTTTGGAGGCGGCAGCGTTATGCTTTGGGGCGGAATTTCGCGTCGGGCTAAAACAGACATAGTGACTGTTCATGGAAACTCTAATGCCCTCCGAAACTGAAATGAAATTGTTCGGCCTGTTGATACTGCCTTTCTTACGTCAATGATACGCCACAATTTTTCAGCAGGATAACGCATGCCCACATGTTGCACGGCATACAATAGACTTTCTGCAGGCTTATAATGTGAAAATGTTAGATCACCGGATCTGTCGCCTATTGAGCACCTCTGGGACCATGTGGGAAGACGTATCAGAACGAAAAGTGACGTCAACAATGTAAGAGAACTTGAACGTGTTCTTCATGAGGAATGGAATCGCATACCCATGAATGTGGTTCGGAGGCTTATTTCGAGCATGAGAAGACGGTGTGGGGCTGTTGTGAACTAAGATGGTGCGCATACCAGATACGGATAATTGGTGTGAGTTTTTGTGTGACACCCCGACCTTGATTGACGCTATGCAGCGGGTGTATCTTGTGTTTTTTTTCAAAGCAAATTTGATAATTTCATAGTCAATACATTACATATTGATGGGTAAAAAATTGGTTCTATTTTAAATCCAGACAAAAGCGTAATTAGCGGTAAATTATAAAATTGCTAAACGTAGTAAAGTTGAATTCCAAGATGCAAGTGTTTACCTTGTATCACTAATGAAGTTCGTATAATTGTTGAGACATGAACTTGACCATTTGGATGAATGTTTGAGGCAAGAGCTCAACGAGTTATTAAACCGTGACATATAGGTCAAGATGAAATATGGATGTTTGCAAAGCCTTTGTACAAGTTGTACCAAGTATCACTAATGAAGCTCGTATAATTGTTGAGACATGAACTTGACCATTTGGATGAATGTTTGAGGCAAGAGTTCAACGAGTTATTGAACCGTGTCACGTAGGTCAAGATGAAATATGGATGTTTGCAAAGCATTTGTACAAGTTGTACCAAGTATCATTAATGAAGCTCTTATAGTTCTTGAAAAATTAAACTTTACCATTTTGATGAACGCTAGGGCGATCGCAAATGTTCACAAAGTCAGTGAACCATGAAATGTAGACCCAGGTCAAATGAGGTTGCCATCCACGGATACAAGTTTGTCTTAAGTATCATCAATGAAGTTCTAACAGTGCTTGAGAAATAAACTTGGGCATGTGGGTGAACTCTGGGGTGGTCGTAAGTGTTGACGGTTTGACAAATGGACTGGAAAATAGACTTCAATATCGCGCAATGCTAATAGAAGGCGCGACAGTCACCATCTTTCCAGCCAAATTAAGCATTGTATCACATGCGTGTCCATTCCTCATGATATATCTAAACTGATTGCATGTTTGATTCAAACATTGAATAGAAGCATCAGTGGTGCAGTGGTTACGCTACTCGCCATGTAAACCAGGGGTCGCAGGATCGATCCCGGGCTTCTCCAGACTTTCGGATGAGTCTTTAAACCGAGGTCCCGTCTCCGTATGACCTTAGCTGCCAGTGGGACGTAAAACTCAAACACTCACTCACTCAAACATTGAATATTGGTGCTACTCGTTAGTACTGTTATTGTTATATAGATTTAACGAATAATTATTCTACGTGCCGAAATTGGAGCCCGCACACGACAAACATACAGTATGATATTTAAAGTAGAAGTAAAACAAAGATCAGGAATTGATACAATTAACTTACTCCATCCATAAAAGACACCAAAGGGAAAGAAATACAAACATTAAGCGACCAGACCATAATGGAAACCTAAACAAAAGAAGGCCATATGGACAGTTGCTTTCCCACAAAATGGCCATATGGCCATCCAAAATCAAAAGACACAAGTGATACACACAGTAAGTAACAAACAACAACATAAATAAATCGCCACAGAAGAGCCGCCTTGGAACGGTCAGTGGAAGATTTCCACTGGGGGGCTTAAATCGATTTTACGTGGCCACAATCCTCGCCCTTACTTCCGTCGCGATTTAGACAAATAATTAGTTCAGTCCGCATGAAGGCCTCCTAACTCATCAGTGTAACATCTCCGTGAACACAGAAATCGAAGAACCACAGAGGTGAGACAACGGTGAGGACTCGACAGCAAGAAACCACTGAAATGCTGGAGCAAAAGAAAACCAACAGTTAGACTCCGATGAGCCCGACCAGAGACAGAGCATCAGGCACCAACCAACATTATCTCTTTAATTTTCAATAAGCCTTTACGTTGGAGCCGTCATAGAATCTGAGGCCTGACCCACACAAGTGATACACACAGTAAGTAACAAACAACAACATAAATAAATCGCCACAGAAGAGCCGCCTTGGAACGGTCAGTGGAAGATTTCCACTGGGGGGCTTAAATCGATTTTACGTGGCCACAATCCTCGCCCTTACTTCCGTCGCTCAAAGTCTCTGATCAACTTCCGCATCCGTGTAGTCTTATCATTCTTCTCAGTTGGCATGGACCCTATACGTTAACAAGACTGTGAAATCAATAGCTCTCTAAACACCACTTAATACAGAGAGAACTGAGGTTTACAGCGGTATACATCATTTTTGTCAGTTTTTCTCCGAGACATAGGTCAGGGTGCTCGTAAGAACCGCCTTATTGAGGCGCCTGTAACGAGCAACCAAAACCTATGCTTGGAGTTTATCGTAATGTCAGCAGCATACGATGAAAAAAGGTCTTCTTATATGGGAAGACTATCTTTATTGGCTACAGCTGCGTTATTGTACTTTTATCTTGACAATAAAACGTCTGGTATTCAGTCGTGTTTGTTTTGTTTGAGTTGAGGTTTAACGGCCACGTCAACACTGTATTGGTAATTTTGGAGACGTTGTTTCCGAATTTGTGCGACTTTTACCCGACACTGAGTTGAAATGACAGCCATGTCGCCATATTAACCAAATAGGGTTTATAAGCATGGACTGCCCAACTTGCGTCACTTTGCCTCGGCAGGCTTCATAACCTTTCTACAACATATTTAGATCCTCTAAGCGGTTTACCAATACTCGTGTATGGTCAGTTTCAGGTCTGCGTGGAAGCATCATACAGTTCATCTATTTCTTCAAGCCCCGATGGGCGGAGGCTAAATATACATTCATGTACCTGAGGCAATTGATGTAATAAATAGGGCTCTGTTCCGTGTTCAACTGAAAAGGCAAACTTTCCTCGGCCTGTATTATAATAAGCGTTGGTTGTTTCAGTATTGTAGAGCTGTAGTCCTTCCACCCTCACCGAGGCCACAAAGTCAATCTATATATTGAAGAAAAATAATTTTAAATTGAAACAAGAGGGCCGAGATGACCCTGAATCTCTTACCTGTGTTCAAGATGTAACATACCTTAATAAGTCATATGAATATTGATAATATTCTCATTCTTGAAAGCATACCTGCTGCACAGTTTTGGTAGAAAGTAACACGGCTTTCCTACGAAGTTTTAATGAAATTGGTCAATGGGTAAAGGAGTATTAATTTTAAGATTTTTAGATCTATCGGCTATCTTGTCCATCAGTGCGTAAATTATTTTAAGCTATATTGGTAGAGTGTCATATTAGGAAATTTATTGAAATTGGTCTAGGGATACCAAAAAATCAGCCGTTTAAAGATCTTTTTTATCTGTAGAGCTTGAGGTCATATTCTCTAGTTATTTCAGTAGTGAGCCTAGGCAAGATTGCTGTAAAGATGGAAATAAATTATTTCAAGGGTTTAGGAGCAGTACCCTTTTAAAGCAAATTGTTGACGTTTTTCTCAAGTTAAAGCGCTGGTGGCCATTCTGCACATTGGAAAACAGAACAGTTTTAGCTATTTCGGCAGAGGATCACCTAAGCAACAAGTGAATGAAACTAACCCATGGGTAAAGAATGAGTAGTTGTGTAAATAGTTTTTCGATTTTTAGCTCTGGTTGCCATCTTGTTCAGGAGCAAAATAATTTGAGCTGTTTTGGTAGGTCACCTAAGCACTATTCCTATGAAGTTTGAACGAAATTGGACCACGGGTACTAGAGGAGTAATCGTTTAATTGTGTTCCTATTTTAGCCTGGTGGCCATTTTGTTCATCGGAGCCTAAGCATTTTAGCTTTTTTCGTGGGTTTGAATCAATATGTTTCAAGGGTTCAGCATGTGTAGTCATTTAAAGCAAAATGTTGGGTTTTGACTATTTGTAACTCTGGGGCCATTTGTTCAAAACTAACGACGTCGTTAGTTAACGAATCGTTAAAACTTTGACCATTTATTATGGCAATTAGTCTAATATTTTTGCTGAAAAAATGTGAGCAGCTTTTGCATTCGCAAAAGCTGCTCACATGTTTTTAGCAAAAATATCAAAATTTTTAAATATTAAACTTGCCAGAACAGTTAACAATATTACCACTAACGAGCTCGTTAAGCTAACGATGCTTTGAACAACTGGGCCCTGTTTACAATTTTTTTTATTAAGATCAGAACGGTTTTAGCTGAGTTTGTAGATGCCCAGGAGAATCTTTCCTATGAAATTTGAATGAAATCGACCCATGGGTATAAGGAGAGTAGTCGTTTAAATATTTTCTATTTTTAGCTCTGGAGACCATCCTGTTTATCGGAGCGAAAGGAAGGTAGCTATTTTGTGGTAGAGGATCACATAAATAACATTCCTATGAAGTTTGAATGCAACTGATCAGCGGGTATAGGAGGAATAGGCCTTTGAATATTTTTTTTTGCACTGGCGGCCAACTTGTTAATGGGAACGTTACGACCTGGCTTTGCTCTGTAGTGAGCCAAATAGGCAACATTCCTGTGAATTTTAATTGAAATTGACCTAAGGTTTCAGGAGGAGTAGCCTTGAAAGCAAATTGTTGACGCCGCACGACTGACGACGTACATTGACAGATCACAGAAGCTGTGAGCTAAAATTAATTATTTTGGTTTACTGGCATTATTAACTCTCTTTGGCATGTTTCAAAACAATAATTCCTCGGAACCATTGCATATACTACAAAAATAATAATGAAAGCACTGACAGCTCTGATGGCCGCGAAATTTAAATAAGACTAGGCAATACCAACATTACAAAGGGAAAAATGAGTTCTAATGAACATACATTGCCTTTTATTAGCTCACCTGAGAACGAAGTGCTCATGGTGAGCTATTGCAATCAGTGAATATCCGTCGTGCGTCGTCCGTCGTGCGTCATTCGTCGTCCGTCAACAATTTGCTTTAAATGCGAACTTAACACTTTAGTCAATTTGATTCAAACTTCACACACGTTCCGCTCCAATGTACAAGATGGTCGCAAGAGCTAAAAATAGAAAAATCTTTAAACACCAACTCCTGTACCCTTGGGCCAATTTTACTCAAACTTCATAGGAATGTTGCTTAGGTGACTCTCTACCAAAATAGCTAAAATTATTCTGCTCCGATGAGCAAAATGGCCACCGGAGCTAAAAATAGAAAAAAAAACATTGTAAAGCTTCAAATGCGAAGTCCTACACCCTTGGGATAATTTGATTCAAACTTCACAAAAATCTTTTAACGAAAATTCCGCCAGTGCTCTCGGGTCAATTTCATTCAAATTTCATAGGAATTTTGCTTCTGCGACCCTCTACCATAAAAACCTAAAATGGTTCTGCTCAGATGAGCAAAATGGCCACCAGAGCAAAAACTAGACAACAAACGTAAAATTTGCGGAAAGCTTCTGTGCTTAGTATCTTTGGGTCGATTGATAAGCGAACATCCCGTAAACAAAGTAGAAGTAAAACAAAGATCAGGAATTGATACAATTAACTTACTCCACCCATAAAAGACACCAAAGGGAAAGAAATACAAACATTAAGCGACCAGACCATAATGGAAACCTAAACAAAGGAAGGCCATAAGGACAGTTACTTTCCCACAAAATGGCCATATGGCCATCCAAAATTAAAAGACACAAGTGATACACACAGTAAGTAACAAACAACAACATAAATAAATCGCCACAGAAGAGCCGCCTTGGAACGGTCAGTGGAAGATTTCCACTGGGGGGCTTAAATCGATTTTACGTGGCCACAATCTTCGCCCTTACTTCCGTCGCGATTTAGACAAATAATTTGTTCAGTCCGCATGAAGGCCTCCTAACTCATCAGTGCAACATCTCCGTGAACACAGAAATCAAAGAACCACAGAGGTGAGACAACGGTGAGGACTCGACAGCAAGAAACCACTGAAATGCTGGAGCAAAAGAAAACCAACAGTTAGAATTAAGCCCAGTCCAGATTTTTTTGGTCGATGGATAAGCTAATACCATACACGAGTCGAGTCAAGTCCAGACATTACCTTTTACACAGCACTCTTACATCATAGGAAGAGGACTAAACACTGCGGTTAATAACCGATACCTGGGTTTTGTACATAGTCAGCGATAGTCACGCGGACAATCGCAAGCAACAAGAACTGAGTTTTGTAACGTCGACTGTAGATACTCGTTAAAACACGTCATTATAAGAAAAGTATTCAGTACAATTTTGTCTAAAAACATGACATTCTTGCTATTGCAGTGGTAGCATTTTCCGTCAAGGTTTTCCAAATTATTTACTTATCAGATGTTAATGTTTTTATTGCTCCGCCTTCTGCTTGAATGTATATTCAACCAGTATAACATATCCGTCTTTCTTAATTTGCAATATTTCATCGATTATGCTTACCCAGCAGGCACACGTCGCTAGGGCAACGTCAAATCAACGTCGGTGCAACGTCATGACGTTGCACCGACGTTGATGTGATGTTGCATAAAGGGAAATACGCTGCACCGACGTCGATGTGACGTCACAATTACGTCACGTGCCTGCTGGGTAACCTCATATGCCAGAGAATCTGTGGTTGAATTTTGCACACTTATCCTGCTGTTCCTTTGCGATCAGTGTCAATACATGGATAGCTCTCTCTTTCTCCCTCTCCTCCTCAATTAGCTCCACCACTGCACGCAGAGGGTGTGGGGTGGAGGGGCTCACAAACATACCCCCTTTTTTTGGAAATTATCTTAAATATCATGCAGTTTTTCATCCTCTGCAAAACACCCGAAATTTGCTCCCCACACCTACCTTTTTCAATTATGTTCTATAAAAGTGTACTTATATTCTATAAAAGGGTAATTCTTTGGAAGCAAGAACTACAGAACAGAACTGAAAACTGTAGTGTTCAAGTTGTGTCTGCGCGACACAAGCTAGTTTCGTAAGGACCTGAATCGTGTTCTAGAATGTTGCTGTATATATGGCGTAAACTGTCGACCCTGATCAGACGTAATGTTCTGTCAGTCCGATCTGGGCCTACCCTGTAGGTCTAAAATACTGTGGGTTGTTACGATACCACTTTAAAAAAAATGTTGGCAAATCATTGTTGCGCTAAAATATTTCCGGGTTTTAAAATTAACGTTTTTAGCAGAAGTGCGAAAAGTAACGTCATATTATCTTAAAGTTTTTTAATTTACTTTTTTACACCCGAAAGAAATTAGATTGCTTGGCATACATTTAGGTAAACAGTTTATGAAAGGAAAGTTTGTCCGAAATTCGTCACGTGACTAATATATTGTTTTTGTTTTCCCTTCCTAGCATTGACCTGAATTGAGACTAATATTATTTTGTTTAACCCTTAAATATCTGTATATAAGCAAACGTCGCAGTCTTGGAGAAGAACTATATAAGTACTTGTGCTTTCGTTCTAATCCAAAAATGTATAATAATTTGTCACATGTTGTAATGATGTTATTGCGATAGTAACAAATATGTTTAAACCAAACGGCGCAGTCCCTGAACAGCCGGCTGAACAGACGCCACATTCCGCGGCGTCTGATATGAATGTTCAGTGCTTGCCAAACCCACCGTACCATTTCTGTCCTGATTCTTTTTATATTAATAACCCCAAATCAGTGATAGTCAAGTGGACGCATTAATCAGATTTATCGACCCCAAAAGTAAAGTCTTAGGGCAGACAACTTTTTCAAAATATTTCTTTCCCCTATAACCTGCGGTTTTCTTGAAAAGGTGCTTAACAGATAAACAGATGAAACAATGTAAATGATGGTCTCGAACGAACCGAAATTTTTGTTTATTATCGATAATCCATACATGTTGGTGAGCTCAAAAGAGGATGTTGAGAAAAAAAACCTAATCTCAGTATGAATTGGAGTTTACATTTTTATTGATAATTTTACAGAATCCGATTTCTAACCTTCTTGAATCGGCACAGAAAAAAAAGTTGCTCTTATACATTGACAACGCGTTCTACAGGTAACCACGGATGTATTCGAAAACGTAAAATGTCTTACCTCGAACCGGGCCTCAGTGGCCAAGCACTTTTAAAAGAGTCCATAGCCCTCCTTGAGATAATAGATCTCTCCCTTCAATGTGTCCGAGTCACGCTATGGTCTCGTCCAAGACGCCACTTGTGCAACGGAAGGTCAGTCGGTTTTCCCCACGATATTTTGATTATCACCAACCTTTGATAAATGCGGGGCGGATTGGTAAATATGGAATTATCTTTTAAACATTGAAACATTTATATACATGTACCTGAATATATGGATTAATGTCGAAGTAAGAGGAACACCAACCCCAGTGATATGGCCTTGCTTGACCTGGTCCTCTGTCAGACAGGAATGATGAAGCAGACAGCTGAAAATTGAATATTGCTCCATCTCCCATTCCTAGAGGGCGGTTACATCTTGGAGATTCTTTAAAATATTGACAAATAAATTACTAGAACTAGGGGATAACTGTATTCAAAATTGTCATTTGGGGAGGTAAATCGGCGGTTTTACAGTCGGAAATTTCGTTTTACGGCGACGCGTAAGTTGCGACCGTAAAACCGACGATTTACCTCCCCAAATGACAATTTTCATTACAGTTATCCCCATCCTAATGTATTTATTCACTTGTTTTGTTAAAACATGTAGTATTCTGTGCATAGCAGCAACCGCTGCGAGCTGCGTAAAACCAAATGCAAGCCAATGAACAGGGACGTTACGCGATGACGTCGGGTTTCCGAGAGTATATCGCAGAATAAACTGTCGCAAATTTTTGACGTTATCCAATCAGACGTAGCGTTACATACGCAAGTGCATTAGAATGAATGATCTTTGTGAACAAAGATTACACTAGAAAGATACTACGCATCAGATAAAAGATATATGCAAATGATTGTGGAAAAATACTAAATGGGTAAAACTGCTAACTTTAGAAACAAACAAGACACAGGCATCGTTTAAATAGACACTGGACTGGATTTATGCGATGGCAGGTACACCCGGTTAACTAGTTTGCAGAATGAACGCCCTCTAAACCCCACTTTACATAGAGAAAACTGGGGTTTACAGGGGTATAACTTGTTTTCCTTTTTTCTGTTTCAAAACGTAGATAGTGGGTTGTGTAAGTTGCAGTACAAATAACAAAACAATCTACATTTTTATCTGAAAAAATACAGTTTTAGAGATGTAAAAAATAAACTATGTCAAACGGATGTGTTATTGTAATGAAACGAATCGTTTATTGTGCCTAAAACATGTGCAAGTATTCGACATATTTTGCTGCTGTTTGTGTGTTATGTGTATTTAACAGAATGAAGGAGGACTCCAAAACGATTCGCCCTGAACGTCAAGCATACTTCATAGTATACAGTTAATACACGCATATATGTTTATACATTTTGAAAATTAACTATCTTTCCGCACGTATGATTGTCGAACGAGTCACGGTAGATAGAGCTGGACTCTTTGATTGCACGGCGGCGGGTCAGGCTTCAAACTCAATGGCGGCTTGGGCTTAAATCTTTCTTGAAAGAGGGCTGAGGCCTGATGCTATGTCTGCCGCTGGGCCCATCATGGTTTAACTAATGATTTTCTTCAGCTTTGGCCAACAGTGTAAAGGGGGATCGGCTAGCAGCCCTCATCTTTGCTTCATCTCAGTGTTTGAATTTGATTTATGTCTCTGTGATGATGCATCCTTACCGAATATTTAATGTTATTGTAGGGAACAACACCCTAACCTCGACCGGTAAAAGATCTTTAAGCCCACCCCCCACCCCCGCTGGCATAAGCTGCAGACCGTTCTAAGGCGTTGCTGTTATTTTTGTTGTATGTCTGCGAATTTGTTGTGAGTTGTTGTTTAGTGTTTTCTAATGGTCTGATCACCCTGTGTGGGGAAGAGAGGCGTGAATGTTCCAATTCATAAACACTCGCAATTTTTCTTGTTTTGCGCATGTTTCCTCTTCATCTTAGTGTCGAGAGTGAGCCGCGTCTAGTGATTGTGGCGCTCCCTGGGTCTTTCTTTTATTTTTAAACTGGGTTATCACGACTTCGGTTCAGCTTTAAAGCTGTGGGGGAGGGCTTGATTTGCATAGGCATTTTATTTGCAGGATGCTTTGAGTATATTACAGTTAACAGAAGTACAACTGGTAAACATGTATTTAACAGTACCTTAAACCGCCACATTGTGGAAAGAAAACTGGCAAAATTCTTTAATCGCACGCCCGTCGGCCAGGCCCCAGATTCTATGACGGCGGTTCCAGCGTAAATGATTACTGAGAATTAGAGCGATCTAATTCAATGTAACGTTGGTTGGTGCCTGATACTCTGTCTCTGATTGGGCCCATTGGAGTCTAACTGTTGGTTTTCTTTTGCTCCGGCATTTCAGTGGTTTCTTGCTGTCGAGTCCTCACCGTTATTTCATCTCTGTGGTTGTGTGATTTTTAGTGTTCACGGAGATGTTACACTTATGAGTTAGGAGGCCTTCATGTGGACCGAACAAATTATTTGTCTAAATCGCGACGGAAGTAAGGGCGAGGGTTGTGGCCACGTAAAATCGATTTCAGCACCCCCACCCCCAGTGGAATTCGTTTTCGCTGACCGTTCCAAGGCGGTTCTTCTGTTGCGGTTTATGTTTGTTATGGTTTGTCATTGGGTGTTTGTGTCGCTTATATTATTATATATCGGATAGCCTATTGGCCATTTTGTGGAAAAGTAACTGTCCGTTTGGATTTCCGCTGTTGATGTTTCCATTGGGGTCTGTTGGTGTTTCTTTCCCTTTGGTGTCTCTGATGGGAGCTGTGGGTTAATTGTATCGATTACTGATCATTGCCTCCACTTCTATTTTACACGGTTAACTTTGTATTATTTTTTTTATTGTTGTTCCAGGACAAAGGCTGTAGGTACTTGTGAGAACCGTCTCAAGCGGTTCTAACGAGCAGCCGAAACCTACGTTTGTTGTAAAAATAAGGAGTTAATAATCATTTTGGAGATATAAAAGAATGCTCTTTACCACACGGGTGTGCTATCATAATGGATTGGTGTGTCTACTTACTGCTAACTGTGTTAAATTGCACAAGGCGGACTGAATAGAAAAAGGACGTCAACTTGATGTTGTTCTTTTGACCTGGAAACGTCAAAGATATGAATTGGCCAACAGGACCGTTCAGGCACTTTATTAGAATCCAGTCAGGATAGAAATTTCTGTTATAATCCGGGTAGCTTGTGTAGACTTCATCACGGCAACGGTAGGCTCCATTTCTAAGAAATGACCATTTCATGTCGCTAACATACACAACTGGACTTATTTCGAGTTTCAGTTGATAACCTGAAATTTGTATACGTTAGGCATTAGGATAACACGCTCAAGAAAGATAAAACTTTTTTATTTTGTTAATCAAGGCGCTCACAGTAGTGCTAAGTTGATATTTTTCTGAGACAAGGCTTCGAAAATGGTCTTGAATGGAGACAAATGAATTAATAAACCACGGCAGAAACAGGGTGAGGATTTTGGCCGCGTATATCGATTTAAGCCCCGCCCTGGCATGTATGTATTGCTAATATTTTGTTATTATTTTGCGAAGTTGTTTTATTTTAGTGTTTCTTTCCCTTTAGTGTCTTTGTTGGGAGGTGCGACGTAATTGTATCGATTACTTATCACTGCCTTCAATTCTATTTTACATTTCCGTTCAACCGTTTTTTTTTTTCTTTCAGCGACAAATGCGGATTTTCATCAAACGTTGTTTAAACTTGGTCTATACCGTTTGCAAGCACACGAGTCCAATTCAAATTTACAGATAACCAATAGTCTTCGCACAGCACTCAGGTGCCACAGCGATAAAATAACTCATCACGCAAATACGCCAATATAATATTGACTTTTTGAGGTAAAACTGTGATTTAACAAGGGTAAACATTATTTTCTTATTTCTGCTGAAAACTATTGTATGTGGATACACGTTGCAACCGCTTTGCCGAACCGGTTCTAACCTCTACAGACAATCTATGTATCAAGCAGAAATAAGAAAAATATATTCATATTTGGTGGCTAGAGTTTCTTTTTATTTGAATATGCGTATTTTCACATTGCTTACAAATGCTACTTAAGTGGATAGATGCTCTGTCTCTGGTCGGGCCCCTCGGAGTTTAACTCATTACGATAACACACCCGTGCGACATAGTGAATTTTTTCACATCTCCATAATGGCCATTTTCTGATGAAATTCCTTGATATTTTTCTTATAAATACGGCAAACATAGGTTGTGGGTGCTCGTTAGAACCGCCTCATTGAGGCGGTTCTAACGAGTATCCAAAACCTATGTCTGGGAGCAAAAATAAGAAAAATAATGTATACCCCCCTACACCCCATTTTTCTCTATATAAAGTGGGGTGTAGGGGGGTCTTCGTTTCACGGACTTGTTCACGTGATGTGTTGGTTTTCTTTTGCTCCAGCATTTCAGTGGTTTCTTGCTGACGAGTCCTCACCGTTGTTTCATCTCTGTGGCTGTGTGTTTTTTGTGTTCACGAAGATGTTGCACTGATGAGTCAGGAGGCCTTCATGCGGACTGAACAAATTATTTGTCTAAATCGCGACGGAAGTAAGGGCGAGGATAGCCCCCACCCCACCCCCCCCCCCCCACACACACACAGTGTAATTCGTTTCACTAACCGTTCCAATGCGGTTCTTCTGTCGCGGATTTTTTTTTGTTATGGCTTGTCTTTGAGTGTGTGTATCGCTTATATTATTTTGTTTTGGATAACCAACAGGCCATTTTGTGGAAAAGTAGCTGTACTTTTGGCTTTCCGTTGTTCGTATGTCCGTTGGGGTCTGGTTGTTTCGTGTTTGTGTTACATTCTTTCCCTTTGGTGTTTCTGATGGCAGCTGTTGGTTAGTTGTATCGATTCCTGAACATTGCCTCCACTTCTAATGAGGGAGTTCGATCATCTACCATACCAGGGTAGCGGAAGTCAAATTGTGCACGTTCTTCCCATGATTTCCATGTTTTTTCACCGGTGTGATCGAACGACGTCTGGTAGATGTTTGGTTGACTGGTACACAGACCCTCTATTTCTTGTATAGAAGCAGTCTATTCCTGGACATTAGTGTTCACACCTTTCGCCGCCATCTTTGTTACGTATGGTGTGACGTATCTACCAGAGTAACCCACGCTTTAGTCTGGTTCAACCAGAGTGACGTCACGAGACTTCCGCCATGCTAATAGACCGCTACCAGACTGAGTTCGATCACACTTTGGTTAACCAATGGTTAACCATGGTTAACCACGGTTCGTGATCGAACTACCTTAATGTAATCCTCAGGGATTGCATTTGCAATTGCTTTTCACCGTTCCTTAATTGGACATCCTTTAGATTGCTGTTGAAGGTCTTAAGTGGACCGATTTTCGTACCTCGTTGTAAACAATTGCTTGTTTGATATCTATGGACTTTTTGTAGGCATAGTTGTTTGGTGGGCTTTTGTTATACCCTCCTTCTATTCGAAGGCTTTACCTTCTGTTCTTTTCTATACTGTTTAACTTAATGACCGGTATGGATATCGCTTTAGTTTTGACGATATTGCACCATCACACACACACGAGTATCGCAAATAAATTTAAACTTACAATATCTCTCTGCTTCTCTGTACCGACTACCCATTCTATTGATAACTTTAGAGCTATGTTGCTGGCGGTATTGGTCTGACCTATTAATTTGTTTTCTGTCGCCTCTGTTAATTTCAGTGCAACGGCAATACTAATTTATTTAAAAATAATCTTAGAGTTAGATTATCTCCTATCAAATCGCCCATCCTTCGAAAATAAACCGATCCGTTTAAAAGAAGTGGACTGTTTCCTAGTATTTCTAAGTGCAATGCTATGAGGCGCAGGTGCTATTTGCATTTATGTAATGCGTCTACCGTTTCTTCATCTGTAAACCGTAGACGCTTTTCTGTAGTTAACATGTCCGATTTGACATGTACGGCTACGGATTCGATATATATTTGATAACCTGACATGCTGCAAATTGTAAAATGCAGTACGTCGGGCAAACTAATTGCATGTTAAAACAAGATTTAACGAACACTATCGTAGAATGAGTAAGCCTACAAACACTTTCTTTTACCGTCATTTCAAACGTACAGGTCATTCTGTAAATGATATTTCTATAAAACCAGTGGGAAAAAATTTACTATGATGTAAATTCTTCAGCTAGGTTTAAAATTATTAAACGACATGAAACTGAATTAAAATGGATTAAATTATTACATACAACTTTTTTCCATTGGGCAACATTTATCACGAGGGTAATATTTCTGAAATGCCCAATTTTGATATTTTTTCGCTTCTGGACTGTCGAAAGCGTAAAACTAGAACGTACGGCATCAGATAAATGGCAACTATAAACGTAAATTACGCGCTTTTAAAAGAAACAATAGCAGGCTGAAGTGACTGTCCATAATATTTTTGAATCAAAGACGCCACTCAATGCTTGAATTTCTAAATAGGAGTGAAGACATTAAATAAATCAGGAATCCATACAATTAACCCACGGCTCTCATCAGAGACACCAAAATGAAAAGAAACACAAACATGAATTAACTAGACCCTAATGGAAACACCAATAACGGAAAGCAGTAAGGTCGATTGGCAACTTATCGACTCAAAAAATGATTTATGAATTCAAAAAACGACAGACATTGTTTGTTCGTTTGAATTGAGAGCTTGCGTACGCGTCAACACTATTTGGGTCCTTTTGGAGACACTGCTTTCTATTTTGTTGGACTTTTACCCGACATTGAGATTAAATGATATCTCATGACCTGTCGTCCAACAAAAAACGCAAAATGTTTCTATGTAGGGACGATCTAACTTTCACCATTTGACCTCGACAGACATTGGCCGGTTGATGGTAATTTGTGAAACTAAGCAGATTCTAATTTTGAAACTAAATGAAAGATCGTTATATCCGCTTAACTAACGTCCCCGTCAACACTGTAAAGGTCATTTTGGAGACGTTGCTTCCAATTTTGTGGGCCTTTTACCAGACATTGAGATGAAATGACATCTCAAGCCCTGCCGACCAATGAACCCAATGGGGTTTATAAGCATGGACGATGGCATGAGCTGGTTCGTGGTAAAAAAAAATTTTTATTGTCAATAATTAAAATTTATTCTAGTTATATCATACTGAGTGCACTACTTGAACGGTACGTCTGTAAAACATTTGTCGCTGTCGAGTTAATTAGCTATGAGTGGTTCGTCCAATGTCAGTAACTTATCAGTATATATGATTAATTATAAACATGATAAATCGAAATCAACAAATCGAAATTAACAATTTGAAAGATATTCACTTATTAATCAACCAAGACTTACTTATCTCTCCCCATATGCTAATGCCATCAATCACTGCACTAATTCCAATATCGTAGAGGATCCATGTGTCTTCATGGGTAGAACCACTTAAACCTGGAGAAAATGAAAAGCGAGCAAAACTTCAATGATTCGGACGTAGATGGCTCGTTATGCATCGCCATCAGGAAAACATGCTCATTCAAATATATTGAAAATTTCACAACCAAAAAAATAAAATTTTCATATAAAATTTTTCTGATATTTTTTCATACTTCTGCTCAAAACATAAACTGTGGGTACTTGTTTGACATTCACTTTGAGCAGAAATTTGGAAAAAAGTTTATACCCCCTGTAAACTTCGGTTTTATATATAAGGGGAGTTCAGTTGGTCAAAATTATACAGGCGCGTTTGCGCGATGCTAATTTAAACCTAACTTGCCGGCAGTAAAAAGAATTTAAGCCCCATTACGACAATACGCCTATACAAATACATTGTAAATGTTTACTGCAAAAAATCTAAAATCTTAAGAAAACTGATATTTTCTTATTTCTGCTCATAATATAGATTGTGGGTAATCGTTAGAACCACCTCATCGAGGCGGTTCTTACAATACAGATTGTGGGTAATTGTTAGAACCGCCTCATCGAGGCGGTTCTAACGAGTACCTCAATTTATTTTTGAGAGCAGAAATAAGAAAAATAAGGTTAACTCCTATAAACCACAGTTTTACTACATGAAAGTGGGGTTCAAGGTCAGAATTATATAGGCGTGTTTTCGTGATGGCTCCCGGTAGCTTGTGCTGCCGATCGTTCAAAGGCGTTAGTGCTGGTGTTTTCTTTCATTGTTGCTTTGTCGTATTCAACAAAATGTTCCATAACCCCCGCCCATTGGGGCTTGAAGAAATAAATGGGCCGCATGATATTTCCACGCAGAGCTGAATCTGATCGCACACGAGTACTGGTAAACCGCTTAGAAGATCTAAGCCTGCCCAGGCAAAGAGAGGCGAGTCGGACCGTCCATGCTTATAAACCCTACTGGTTTCATTGGGCGACTGGGCTTGAGATGTCATTTCATCTCAATGTCGGGTAAAAGTCCTATAAAATTGGAAGCAGCGTCTCCAAAATGACCTTTATGGTGTTGACGGGGACGTTAAACATCAAATCAAACAAACTAAGAAAACAGTTCCGTAATTTGTACTTTACTGGTTTGTACTGTTATCAGTCTTATCACCTTGTTTGCGAAAGAGAGAGCAAATTGTTCTGCTTGTGAAACATGTTCTATAAAATGGTTATCCTTTGGAAGCAAGGAATACACCACAGAACTAAAAAACACGGAGCGCAGACGCCCTCCGGGCCAGACCAGCCAGCCTCGGCCAACCAGGCCCCATCAGTGACCCTCAGATATCCTCGGAATCCCACAATGGAATCAATGATCCCAAAGGACAAGAAAATATAATCTACACTATGATGCAGGGCAGGGAGACGGTTAACCGCCGCCACACATTCCCACACACCAGCTGTAGTGAAGCCAAAGATGTTCTATAAAAGGGTTATCCTTTGGAAGCCTTTGTTGTGCTCGTTCACTGTTAGTTTTGTTTTTTCGTTCATGACCGGGCAACATCTTCCATGGAACTGGCTTTTTACCGTTCGTTTTAGTCCGTTCGAATTTCTCCCAAAACTTCCACAAATTAAGGATATTTCAGGAAACGTTTAAGGTAGTCTTTAGACTTTCGGGTGAGTCTTTAAACCGAGGTCCCGTCCCTGTTTGACCTTAGCTATTGGTGGGACGTAATACTCAAACACTCACACACTTAAGGTAGTTTTTAAAATTCACATAGTGCGAAACTATTTATTCCAATAAGCATGCACATCATAGAAAACTGAAGATAAACCAAAATTATTACCATAATGATTGTGTTACTCTCTAGAAGAAATTTCTACGGCCTAAGATGTGGTTGTGGCATTTTGCATTATACAGTGTTTAACATGAGCTCATAATACATCACGTTAACAAGTATGGAAAATGAATGTCCCCGTAATAACCCGCTTAATACACGGAAACAGGGGTTTACAAGGATATGGATAAAGTTCCCTATTTTTCCTCAAAGACATAGATTGATGCGGCTCTAACTAGCACCCAAAATCAAGGTTTGACGAAGAAGGCCCACAATTATTATTAATAATAAGAAAACATCCTTAACCATTCGGCTATTTTTACAGACATCACAAACACACGCTTTTATTTTTTCGACCCCTTCAAACCCCACTTTTATATAGTAAAATTGGGGTATACCAGGGTATATGTTATTTTCGTATTTCTGCTCAAAAACATAAAAAGTGGTATTCGTTAGAATCGCACACAATCTATGTTTGGAACGGTCAGTGAATTCCACTGGTGGGGTGGGTAGGTGGTGTGGGGGGGCTTAAATCAATTTTACGCGGTCGCAATGCTCGCCCTTAATCACGTCACGATTTAGACAAATAATTTGTTAAGTCCGCCTGAAGGCCTCCTAACTCATCAGTGAAATATCCCCCAAAACACTAAAAATCAAACAACAACAAAGATGAAACAACGGTGAGGACTCGGCAGCAAGAAACCACTGAAATGCTGTAGCAAAAGAAAACCAACAGTTAGTCTCCGATGGGCCCAACCAGAGCATCAGGCACCAACCAACATTACATAAAAGTAAGTTCTCTCAAATTCTCAAGTAGACTTTACGCTGGAACCGTCATAGAATTTGAGGCCTGACCACCGGCGTGCATTTAAAAAGGGAGGCAAAGCTGTAAACCGTGATTTTGTTAACCACCATGCATGCAGTCTGTCGTATAACAAACATATTTCAAAACGACTTTTAATTTGTTGAATAATATATTCTCAACTTTGAAATAATGGTTAATATTATAATTTATCCAAGGCAAAAGAAAACCCGGTGTTACTTTTCTTTTTCGAACTAAAGAGATGCTGATCTTGTGAGGAGCTCCAGTTTTTTTTGTATCTCGCTAATCGCTGTACCTGACTGACCATTTTGTGTCTTACCGAAAACAGGTTATTTCGGGATGGGGCACTTACATTTCGGATTACTGAGAGGTTATTTCGTGACGGGGCACTTACATTCCGGATAACTGAGTTTATTAGCTACGCTTTAGTTTTAATACAGAATGATACTGCTTGAGTTCTCTCGATTGCGTTGGTACCATTATGGTAACAAGATGGAAGTGAAGGCAATGATCAGGAATCGATACAATTAACCCACATATCAAATCAGAGAGACCAAAGGGAAAGAAACACAAACATGAAATAAATAGACCCTAATGGAAACATCAATATCGGAAAGCCAAAGGACAGTTACTTTTTTTACAAATTGGCCATGTGATACACACACTCAAATACATACCATGGCAAACATAAAATTCGACAGAGAGTCGCCTCGGAACGGTCAGTGAAACGAAATTCACTGGAGGGAGTGGAGGGCTTTATTCGATTTTACGCGGCCGCAATCCTTGCTCTTACTTCCGTCTCGATTAAGACAAATAATTTGTTGATTTTTGCAGTCCGCATGAAGGCTCCCTAACTCCATCAGTGTAACACCTCCGATACCACAAAAATCAAACAACCACAGAGATGAAACAGCTGGAGCAAAAGAACACCAACAGTAAGACTCCGATCGGCCCAACCAGAGACAGAGCATCAGGTACCAACCAATAGTAGGCCTCTAAGCTGGAACCGTCATAGAATCTGAGGCCCTACCCACCGGCGTGCAATTAAAGAGGGAAGCAAAACTATCAACCGTGCTTGGGTTTACTATCATGCATGCAGTATGTCGTATGACATTTATGTTGTTCCCAATCTATTTAACTAAATACTTGCAGTAAACATATAAAGCGGATACAATTAGAACCGCTTCACTGTGGCAGTTCTCAGGATCAACTGCAACCTATGTTTGAAGAAGTACTAAGGAAAGGATCATAACAATCATCATAAAAAACCCCTTTTTGCGGCATAATGGATACCATTTTATTGCACACCAGACAAGGAAATCCGTGATTTTACCCTGGGATAGACATTTATGTTCTGACCCTGGTGTTCCGACCCAAAATCGAATATAATCGCAAATTTGATAAATGCACTGGTTGTTTAGAACCTCATGCGCGGCGTCGTCATGCGTGACGTCACCAAACATTCCTGTTGTGTCATCTCAAAATGGCGGACGTCGGTAACCGAAGTGACAGCAGCATTAAAAAATCGCAATATAAATGGAAGGTATGCATGAAAAAGAATCCAATATGGGTGTGAGGGGTGGATAAAAAAATCCGTCCCTCGGGATCACTGTCCGGCATCACTCGGCAAGCCTCGTGATGCCTGACAGTGTCCCTCGGGGCGGATTTTTCCACCCACCCCTCACACCCATATAAGATTCTTATTATCCCACATGAGGGCGTTATCTGTCGAGTGACTAAAACCGAGAAATCTCCTTTCTAGCTGTAATGTGTTTCAAAGTGCAGCCTTATAGCTTTATATGTTAATCCGTTGTTCGTTTGGGGATAACTGTATTCAAAATGGTAAATCGCCGATCCGTTTTACGGCGACGCGGCAGCGGGCGGAACCACAAAGTTTGACTTTGCGACCGCAAAACCGATCAGTTACTTTCCCAAATTACAATTTCCAATACAGTTTTCCCCATTTTTAAGCACGTATTCATTTGTTTTAATTTTTGCTCATAGCGGCAAGCGCTGTGAGCTTCTTTAAACCGAATGATACCCAATGAAGGCAACTTTATTACAAGACGACTAAATTCTATAGATTTGTAGCAGGGTATAATGTCGCAAACTTTTGATGTAATCCAATCAAATGGTTAACATACGTAAGTGCTTAAAAATGAAGTATTGCCCTTTAGGCGCGGAGTAAACAGTCTCTGATAATGACGTCCGTTTATGTCGTCTACTGTATCTTGTTGCCAATTCTTCGAACACATTTTTATGCGGACAAAAAGTCTGGTGGCTGTTAAGACTGATCCAGTCTGATCTGGGTCCCCACTGTTTGCAACAGACTTTAAATGTAACCAGCAAAGAAAAATACAATTGCCGTTATTGGCATCTTAAGGGTTAAATAGAAGTAGAGGCAATGAGGCAGAGAAACCCTCGTTGAACCCTATTTATATGCGCTTTGTTGCCTCTGTATTTAACGTAAGCAAACTACTCTCACAAAGAATTTTACCTGTCTTCGATAAAAGCTGAGGAGACTGGACAAATAAACGTGGAAAATAACTTTTTATTTTTCAGACAAAAAATAGAGAGCTATTTCTTTACTGTGTCCTAAATATACATTGTGGGTATTCGAAAGAGCAGCTTCTTGGAAATGTTCCAAACGAGTTTTCAAAATTTGTTTCAGAAAAAAAAATGGATGTGCAAAATCAAACATTCTCCATGTTCATTATACTGGCGTTTAAGATGTAAACTATACTTTCCGTGTAAACTTAGGCCACGACTGTAAGTGACATCTGAATAATACAAAACCGTAGCGGCATCCTGGTATATATCTGAAACGAAACCATTTGTGAATTATTGTAATAACCTGCTATTTAACCCTTATTCCGACAACCCCTACCTTTACAAACAGTGCAGATTAAGATCAAATGGCTTTTAAAGCCATCTGATCAGGATCTACCATGTTCCTTATTTAGTTTGCTTATATCAATGAATACATTATATCAAGTAATTTGATTGGCTGAGAGTCAGCAATTGGTGTGGCTAAATAATATTTTCAGAAGGATGACGGTTTAACCTGGCTTACTGCAAAAAGTGTACGTTACTGCCTCGATGGGATAATCGTTGTTTTAGCTGCTGGTATATCAGCACCTTTAATTTAGGCCCTGACAGCACTAATTGATCGTTTGTGTCAGAGTGTAGGCTTGCCTTCACTTCTATTTTGAAAACTCTTTTTACTGACCGTTCCAAGGCAGTTCTTCAGTCGCGGTTTATTTTGTTATGGTTTAACTATGAGAGTGCATATCGCTTATATCTTTCTTGTTTTGGTTAGCCAAGTTGCGATTACTGTCCTTTTGGCTTTCCACTATTGATGATTCTATTAATGTTTAGTTATTTGTGTTTTTCCCCTTTGGTGTCTCTGATGGGTGGTGTGATTTCATTGAATCGATGCCTGACCACTGCCTTCACTTCTATTTTGGAAATAGTCCTTTTACTGAACGCTTATCTTTGAATCTCTGTCATCTAAATAGAAACTAGAAGTGAATGCAATGATTAGGTACAATTAACCCACAGCTCCCATCAGAAACGCCAAAGGGAAAGAAACACAAACATGTAACAACAGACCCCAATGGAAACATCAACAGCGGAAAGCCAAAAGGACAGTTACTTACCCACAAAATGGCCAATTGGCTATCCAAAACAAAATCATATAAGCGAAACACACTCAAACACAAACCATAACATGCCTTACTTCCGTCGTGATTTTGAGAACTCATCAGTGCAACATCTCTGTGAACACAAAAGTCAAGCAACCACAGAAATGAAACAACGCCGCGGACTCGACAGCAAGAAACCACTGAAATGCTGGAGCAAAAGAAAACCAACAGTTTGTTTCCGATGGGTCCGACCGGAGACAGAGCATCACGCACCAATCAACATTACATAAAATGATCTTCTCTCTAATATTCAGTAAAATAGAAGTGAAGGCAATAATCAGGAACCGATACAATTAACCCACAGCTCCCATCAGAAACACCAAAGGGAAAAAACCACAAACATGAAACAGCAGACCCCAGTGGAAACATCAACAGCGGAAAGCCAAAAGGACAGTTACATTCCCCCAAAATGGCCAATTGGCTATCCAAAACAAAATAATTTAAGCGATACAAACACTATAAGACAAACCATAGCAAAAAATAAACCGCGGCAGAAGAACAGCCTTGGAACGTTCAGTGAGAATTTACGCTGGAACCGCCATAGAATATGAGGCCTGACCCACCGGCGTGCAATTAGAGAGGGAAGCAACGGACTCTGAACGGACACTGCGTTCTGTGCCGTACGATGCCGTTTCGACACTGTTTGTTAAATGTCCCATCTTGGGAACCCTAAACAAAAGTAGGTTAACCAAATCAACAATGGAAAAACACATTCCGGCATTAGTGGGTCCTTTAACCCTCTTTGTACCAAATGGAATCTTCATTTTTGTATATAAAAGGAGTCCATTTCAAAATTTAGGGGTGTCAGGCTGTGATTTCTTCAAAATCTACTTGGAAATTTGCTGAACGTTTGTACACAGTCTGACGCCGCGTCTCATCAGGGCCTGCTCTGTTTCCCAACTACCCCCTTTTGGGGTTAAATTTACTGCGTTGTGTTAATTTTTAATTTGCAAGCGTTTCAACTTTATTGATCAGTGGTAAACGTCAGCAATTAAAGTTTTATTGTACATTTAAATTGCTTTGTCATGACGGGAACAAGTCCGTGAAATGAAGACCCCCTAAACCCCACTTTATATAGAGAAAACTGGGGTTTACGGGGGTATACATTATTTTTCTTATTTCTGCTGCAAGACATAGGTTGTGGGTACTCGTTAGAACCGCCTCAATGAGGCGGTCCTAACGAGCACCAACAACCTATGTTTGGAGTAAAAATAAGATAAATATCACAATTTTTCATGAGAAATTTCACCATTTTGGAGAAATGAAAGAATGCACTATTTTGCACGGATGTGTTATCGTAATGTAAAATGGATTAATGATGCATATGATTTATGAAAAAAAAATGGATTTTATGAACAAAGAAAATATTCTAGGTCAATACAATTTAATGTAATTGTTCAGTACTTGCACCATTGCCTTTCGTACATATATATTCATATAGTCAAGTAACATTTCTAAATTAAGACCACCTTTGGGACTGTTCAGAAATGGTCTTAAATGCCACTTTTGAACAGTTCGAAGGATTGTCTCATTGTAGAGGACACAGGGCGTAGAGGAAAGAAATGTAACTTTTGAATACAATGTACACATTTTAAAGCAAGAATTACATCATGTGAACAAGTTCGTGAAATTACCATTCCCTAATCCCCTCTTTATATGATAGAGTGAAAAACGGGGGGTACTCGTTAGAACGATTTGTCACATTATACTGACGTTTTTAACGAGCACTAACAACCTATGATTGCTGTATACACGGACTTTTACCGAAAACAGGTCATTCTGGAGATATTTGTTTGGTTTGTTTGATTTGAGGTTTAACCCCCGCCCCCGTCAACACTGTAAAGGTCATTTTGGAGACGTTGCTTCCTTTTTTGTGGGACGTTTACCCGACATTGAGATGAAATGACATCTCAAGCCCTGTCGCCCAATGAAACCAATGGGGTTTATAAGCATGGACGGTCCGACTCGCACCGTTTTGCCTGGGCAGGTTTAGATCCTCAAAGCGGTTTACCAGTACTCGTGTGCGGGCCAGATTCAGCTCTGCGTTGAAGCATCATGCAGCCCTGTTATCGTAATGAGTGAGTGTTTAATTTTACGTCCCATCAACAGCTAAGGTCATACGGAGACGGGACCTCGGGTTAAAGACTCATCAGAAAGTCATGAGAAGCCCGGGATCGATCCTGCGACCCCTGGTGTACAAGGCGAGTAGCGTAACCACTACGCCACGGAGGCTTCTGTTATCATAATGAGTCTTAATATTATTAGTTGGTCCTAAAAGCGGAAGTTTACTGTAGTTATATTGTGCAACTAAACTTCAATGGTTCCAGTGCAAAAATAGATGAAGGTTTTCCTTTTTTTGTTTTGGAGGGTTTGGGTGTGTGTAAAATTTTCAGTGTATTTGAGTGTTTTCATAATGCATTGCTCCAGATGGCAATATAAGGGTAATTTAGGGCATTGTTTAAAGGGCAATTTAGGGCATTGTGATTACACATGCGTATGAAAATGTGCACCCTGTCAAATCAATCCCCACCAAGAGGTTATTCTTTTCTGATGAATTGATGTCATATTTTCATATTTGTGCACAACACATAGTTTTTAGGTATTCGTTAGAAACAACTTGTTGAGACGGTTCTAACGAGTGCTTCAAAACCTATTTTTCAGCAGAAATAAGAAAAATAAATTTTACTCCCTGTAAACCCGGAATTTCTCTATATAAAGTTGGAATGTTTTATAACATAAACTTGTTAACATGATGGAGATTGTTCTAATTTAATTTGAAGACATCACGAAAACACGCCTTTATAATTTTAGCCCCCTTGAATCCCACTTTTATACAGTAAAACTTGGGTTTGCATGGGTAACCCTTATTTTTCTTATTTCTGCTCTAAAATGTAGATTTGGGTTCTCGTTAAAACCGCCTCGATCTGCTCAAAATATAGATTGTGGATACTCGTTAGAACCGCCTCGAAAATATAGATTTGGGTACTCTTTAGAAGTGAGTGAGTGTTTGAGTTTTACGTCCCACCAACAGCTAAGGTCATACGGAGACGGGACCTCGGTTTAAAGACTCATCCGAAAGTCTGGAGAAGCCCGGGATCGATCCTGCGATCCCTGGTTTACAAGGCGAGTATCGTAACCACTGCACCACGGAGGCTTCTGGTACTCTTTAGAACCGCCTCGATCTGCTCAAAATAGAAATTTTGGGTACCCGTTAGAACCGCCTCATCATTGGTTTTGTTCGACGGTAAAGTTTACTATGTATTTGTATATGTGTGTTTTCATAATGTGTGTGTTATGTATACTCATTAGAATCGCCAAGATAATCGATTCTGATAGAAAATATGCAACTTATCTTTATTTAAAGGTATTTATTCTTGTTAAAATAGCACACAAAGTGTGTTCATAATTGTTTTATTGTTCTGCCAATACTCTTATATGCATGTGAAACATGGACAGCTTATCAACGGCACGCCAAACGACTGTAACTTTTCCATAAAAGCTAGTGATGCCTCATTATGGGTGGGAGTGGGGTGCTAGTGAATATGAAGCAAAACGAATCTGCGAAGAGAAACGTGCACAGCGCAATGTCACTAACAGAGCTGTGTTCCTCTGACATGTGTTGCTCATCTGCAACAGGCAGTTGAGAGCTAAAATTGAGATCTTAGAACTGAATTAGCATTTCTTGCATGTGATCAAGATCGGTTATTTTCAGTAATGACATATGAACTCATTGCCATTTGTGAAATACTGTCTATATATTTCGAAAAAAGTTGAAAACAATATAATTAACAAGAAAAATAAAAGAAGATCCAAGCGGTATCTTTTAATTATGCCAAGCATTGCGTAAATTAGTCCGTGTACTGAATGCCCATTTAAACCACACTTTATATAGAGACAAGTGGGGTTTACGTGGGTATACGATAATACTTTTATTATTATTTCTGCTCAACGACATAGGTGGGGCGTAGATGTTGGGTGTAAAAATGAAAAACATCACAAATTTTCATCAGAAAAATGTCCGATTTTTAGATAAGCCAAATGCATCATAACTCACAGATGTGTTATCGTAAAGTATTTCTCCTGATCGGACACCGTGATAAAGCCTTGGTGACTCAACCTTCCCGTATCTCGAACAGCATAATTATCATGGTCCAAACGGTATATAACCCATTGAAGTTCGGTTGTAATAAGGAATATCCGCTTATACTAACCTAAGTAGTCTGTGTTTACTTCTTTTACCGTGTGATCTAAAATAGACAACACATCTTGTTAACAAGTCCGTGTAAAGGACATCCGTTGAAACACAAATATAAACATTTATAGAGAAACTGGGGTTTACGAGGGTCAACATTGTTTTGCTTATTTTTGCTCCAAGACAAAGGTTGTGGGTACCCGTTAGAACCGCCTCATTCTAACAAGAACCCAAAACCCATGTCTGGAGTATAAATAAGAAATATGTTTCTACTGTTTTTGGACCTTCTTGTGTGTCTGATGACACAGTTCGGTGGTGGAAAAGAAATTTGAGTCTGGTGTAGAGTCCATCAAAATGCACCGATATCAGATAGGCCAAAATCTGCATCTCGTAAAAAATCGTTTCCAAAATAAAAGAAATCATTGAAGGAGATGCCAGATTTACAGTCCGTGATATTGTACGAAAGGGAGGCATATCACTAGTAACGGTTCACCTTATTTTGAAGAAGCATTCGAAAGTCAGAAAGATTTCTGCTAGAAATTGACTGACGAGCAAACGAGGCAACTGGTTAAAACGGCTGCTTCAAATGTTTCCAAAATATGACAAAAAGCAGTTTGCTTATGTCGTCACAGGTGATGAAACCTAGGTGTATTATTTTGAGCCCGTCAGAAAGGTTAGCAATAAGATTTTGGCCACTAAACAAAGCAAACGTCCAATAATTTGCCAAACAGGAAGGTTTCATATTCTTCTCTGGTGAAGGAGTCGCAATAAAAGTGCCGGTGAAAAACGACAAAAGCATCACCGGAAAGTGCCATAAAGACCTAGACCTGAAGAAACTGAAAAAGTATTATCAGAAACGACGCCCTACCACTGGATTTAAACATGTCCGTCTTCTATATGACAACGCAACCGCTCATACCTCCGCAATAGATACGGCGTTTATTAAGAAAGAAAAAGTAACTGTTTTGTCTCACCCCCCGTATTCCCCAGACCTTGCCCCATGCGAGGTTTTTTTTTGTTTCCGAAATTGAAATCATTCCTTGCTCGGCGGAAATACCAGTCCCGACAGGCACTTGGATCTGCCATTCATTAGTACCTTATTACTGTGCCCAAATCAGCGTACCGTGACGCCTTCAATAAGTGGATGCATCGGCTTAAACTTTGCATTTCTAGCCACGGGGAGTAATTCGAAGGCATGAAATGAGCACTTTTGGGCTAACTTGAAATTTGAAGTCTCCAGATAGAAATAAGCAATTGTTTTCGAACATCCCTCGTATACTCTTGTAAAGTCAACTTTTTCCAAGTATATAAGTATATTTCTATATTTTTTAAACTTAAGCTCGATTGGTCCAAAGAATACGCGGGTCCAATTCTGTCCATCTTTTGTTCTCCCTTACCGCATTTTTTCTGTGCGATGACGGCGCGACAACAATGGACCACTTGCTCTCAACCGTCGTCGAACCGTAACGGTACATATATTTATCCCGTGCATACCTATGGTTCTCTCGCCGTGTACGTGGCGCACTGGAATTATCAAATGGTAGAAACGGAAATAACGATTCCGGTGTAACGTCACAACGCCACGTTAGCCAAGACGTGCACGATGGAATCTTCTTGTCTGACCGAAACGTGAAACAAATCTATCAATGGTTTGGAACATGCACGCCGTACCGTGCTGCAACCCGACGTCGAGTGACGAGCGGTTCAAGCTTGTGAAAGCGCGGCATCACGAAAACACGCCTATATAATTTTGACACCCTTGAACCCCACTTTTATACAGTCAAACTGGTCCTGCAGGGGTAAACCTTATTTTCCTAATTTCTGCTCTAAAATATAGATTATGGGTACTCGTTCTTACCGCCTTGAAGAGGCGGTTCTTACGTATTCCCACAATATATATTTTGAGCGGTAAAATTTACAATGTATTTGTATAGTCGTGTTTTCGTAATGTCTTGCTCGGCTAGTTGCAGTCGTGATATTTTTGTCCGATGTTCAAACGTGGTGTTTCCGATCAATCATGGTTTTCCAAGAATTTAGCAGTAAGTGAGTACAATTAAATCTTCCAAATTGGTCGAAACTCGCCTTGTTTATTTCCTGCAGTTGCAAGTGAAGCAGGTAAACACAGTTGTTACCCATATATGACAATCTACCACCTAGTAAGTTTGGAGTGGTCAAGTTTCAAATATAGGGATGTCAGATTTGCTTTTGTTCGTGGCAAATTTTACAAAACTGAATGCTCTTTAAACAAACGGTGTATACACGGATCAGACGCTGCGGCGTCTTATCTGGATCAGCACTGTTTGCAATTGTCCCAGAAAAGGGCCGCTAGGCATATATAATAAGCAATAATAATGTTTTCTGTGCAAACTATCATTGTCGTCAGTTTGCTGTTTTAAAGGATCATCAAAACTGAATTCAACTTACCCTGTGGCGACTTAGTATAGTAGCTAAACCAGTTATATCGCCGAGTTTTATTGCCTTCCTTCACCTCGATGTACAGTTTCTTCAGAGAGACTGTGCCACTGATATTGTCAGAAGACTGAAATTACAACACATGACATTTACTATCATATTTTAGCACTGTATTAAGGCTATATGTCTATTATTTTATTGATATTAATCAAGTCATTTCGTATTATCCTAGTTACATGTCCTCGGCCAGCTGCATTGGCCTCGGCATCGGGCAAATACAGTTGATCTCATACCTGTAACTGGGCCAATACGAAACTACTTGATTAATTACAATTTTATTAATTGAACCATTGAAAACACAATTGTTGATTTTTGACCTCCCATCGGGTTAATACGGACGACCTCCGAACAATACAGGATAGTAAATTAATAATGTGGCGTAATAATTAAACTAAAACGTTTAGGTTATTTGCAAATATATGTACCTTCCTGGTCGCTATGTTTCTTGTGGCACAAATTCCGAAGTGGGATTATTTCGTGATGTGCTCTTACATTAATGATAGCTTTTCCCACTTTAACTACGTATTATGAATCCAGAATAATACTGCTCGATTTCTCTCGTCGGAGTTGGTGCTATTATGTATTGTGTGTGTGAATTCGGGTTAAACGTCGCTTTCAACAATTTTTCAGTCATATCACGACGGTGTCTGGTTGCAACAGGGAGCTCAATGCTCACTTTTATGGTGCTGCCTCACTGAAGTATCATGTCCTAGACACATTACATGATACATCACCCAGTCACATTATCCTGACACTGGGTCGACCAGTCCTAGCTCTACCCCGTAAATCTGAGTGCCAAGCAAGGAGCAGCTAGTACCATTTTAACGACTTTGGTATGTCGCGGTCCGGGATCGAACCCGTGACCTCCCATTCCCCGGAGCGGACACGCCACCAACTGAGCTATCGGGGCCGGTTAGGTGCTAGTATGTAAACAAAATAGAAGTGACGGCAATGATCAGGAATCGATGCAATTAACTCACAGCTCCCATTAGAGACACGAAAGGAAAAGAAACACAAACATGAAACAACTAGACCTAATGGAATCATCAATAGCGGAAAACCATTCCCAGAAATTGGCCAATTGGCTATCCAAAAAAAAAAAAACAAAAAAAAAAAAAAACAAGCGATGCACACATTCAAAGACACACCATAACAAAAATAAACCGTGACAGAAGAACCGCTTTGGAACGGTCAGTGAAAACCCTTTTCACTAGGAGGTGGTGGTTGGGGTGGGGGCTCAAATCGATTTTACGCGGCCGCAATCCTCGCCATTTTACTCCGTCGCGGTTTAGACAAATCATTTGTTCACTTGAAATTCAATACCCAACTTAAAATAGGGACATAGGGGACAACTTCGAATCGTCGGGGAAAAATACGTGTCCAATTTTGTCTAGATTTAGTATCCCCCCAGAGCAATGTTGCTGTGCGATGACGTCGCATTAACACTGGACCATGGTGAAGGAATCGCCACTTCAATCCACTTGCTCCCAACCATCGTCGAACTATAAAGGCACATATCATTATATCATTGATATTAGACATGAAGCCTCAGTAAAGCTTCAAAAGTATAACACCTGAACCTCTTATATTTCTTAAATGAAAATGTTTGATACTTTTTCTTGTTTCTGCTCGAATAAAGAATATGAGCGCTTGTTAGAATCGCCTCATTAATGCGATTTTAACTATTGAATATCGAATATCCACAATCTATGTTTATGAGCATAACTCTACTTTTCATTATAAACGGACTTAGTTCAAAGACGACTTAACCTTATGCCAAATCAACCTAAATACTCGTTAAATGGAGACCCCTCTAGCCTCTCGATATAATAAGCTCTGTCTAATGGTTATCCATATACATTACGATAACACACCCGCGTGAGATTTTTCACATGTCCAACATGGCTACTATTCTGATGAATTCTGATGAGATATTTGTCTTACTTTTACTGCAGACATAAGCTGTGGGAACTCGTTAGAACCGTCATAGAATCCGAGGCCTGACCCACCGTCGTGCAATTAAAGAGGGAAGCAAAGTTATCAACCGTGATTGGTTTAACTACTATGCATGGAGTCTGTCGTATAATATTTATGTTGTACCCAATCGTTTTATATCGAAGAAAGATTTTACGAAATTGGGTACTGAAATAATTAAAAGTATATATTTTTTTCTGAATTAAAATACTAAGTCACCATAAAATCAGGTTCCGAGAAGAGCTTTAAGTCCAACAATGAATTTTGTTTTTAACGTTATGAGTATAGTATCGCGTATGTTCATGAGATGTCCCTCTCAACTAATTACCTGACCTTTATTGTGTATGCCAAATGGCCGCGCCATTAATATCTATCTAAAACACGAGATGTTTAGACAGCAAATAAATTCCGATAGCGTGGATAATGCCCACCCCTTCACGGGCGGCCATTTACATGTTGTTCGATCTAATACTGTTCTAATTGCTGTGACAATGTCTTTTACTCCGTTTATGCAACATACATGCGAAATTCACTGCGTTCAATTATGTTTTCAAAAATAATGCCTTAGCAAAACGCCACCTCGCGGACTTTTATATTTATGTGTGTCAAGTTACTCCGTCTTTGGTCGAGCCCCTCGGAGTCTAACTGTTGGTTTTCTTTTGCTTCAGCAATTCTGTTGTTGTATGCTGTCGAGTCCTCAACCTCTTTCGTCTCTGTAGTTTTATGATTTGTATGTTCTCGGAGAAGTTACACTGATGAGTTAGGAAGCCTTCATGCGGACTAAACAAAATTAGTGTATACCGCGACAGAGGTAAGGGCGAGGATTATGGCCTTGTAAAATCGATTTAAGCCCCCCCCCCCCCCACCCCCAGTGGAATTCTTTCCACTGACCGTTCCAAGGCGGTTCTTCTGAGGCGGTTTATTAATGTTGCTGTTTGTTACTTAATGTGTGTATCACTTGTGTCTTTTTATTTTGGATGGCCATTTGGCCATTTTGTGGGAAAGTAACTGTCCTTATGGCCTTCCTTTGTTCAGGTTTCCATTATGGTCTGGTCGCTTCATGTTTGTGTTTCTTTCCCTTTGGTGTCTTTGATGGGTGGAGTAAGTTAATTGTATCGATTCCTGATCTTTGTTTTACTTCTACTTTACTTGTTGTTATAGCTGTTGGCATATCAAAACAATAAAGCTAAAATATCGGAAAGGATATTTTTATTTTCATTTCCACTGTCAAGTGGTGGTAAAACCAAAATTCGATCCACTTAATCAATCAAGGTCAAGTGTACTGTATACTCATTATTCGAAGAAATATTATTGTGTTTGACTGTTACCTAAATACGAACATTATCAAAAACACTACAAACCCATTTTTGTTAACATAAATAGTTCTTTGGGTTGCTCTAAGATGGTGCAGACGATTACGGAAAGTTAGCCAAAATTTTATGCCCAATCATGCACTCTTAAGTATTTTAAACATCTTTGCCATTTAACATTCTGTTTTGAAGTATTGCAAAGCATCTGGTGTTAATATGGGAAAAAAACTGCCAAGAAACTGTCGAAGGCAATCTTACAATGTGTATTTATCAGTTTATCATCTACTCATACGTTAAGTTTCGAGAATATGTATTTCCAGTAGTTTTCAATTATCTTAGATCTCAAAATATTTGCAGTCGGATGGGCGGGCGTAGAGCCGGACAAATGTGCGGATAATCTTATAATGAGTGTAACCGAGAAAGCTATATTGTCCACGTCACCACTTACCCATATGTCTAGTTCCGTGCAACAAACCGAGGATCTCTCAAATTAGTGCTAGATCTAGAATTTGCCATTGTGTTTATCACTATGAAAACACGCCTATACAAATACATTGCTACCTTTATCGCCGAAAAATTGAAAATTTTATGATGAAAAATTGTGATATTTTTCTTATTTCTGCTCAAAATATAGATTGTGGGCACTCGTTAGAACCGCCTAATCGAGACGGTTCTTACGAGTACCCACAAACTATATTTTAGAGCAGAAATAAGAAAAAAAGGAATACCCCCGGAAACCCCAGTTTTACTATTTAAATTGGGGTTCGAGGGGGTCGAAATTATATAGGCGTGTTTTCGTGATGTTGTACCTTCAAGTTTCCATAAAAACCTAGTGTTTTATCACAACAACGAACAAGAGTGTGCTTTATGAAAACGGCAGTGTTTATTAAAGGGATTTTCCCATTTTAAGTTTATGGTACCTTCAAGTGTTTAGGGTGTAAACCGAGGAAGTTTGATTTGCCATGACACCACTTATCCATATGTGTAGTTTCGCGCAAAAAGAACGATCAGTTCCGAAAAAAGTTGTAGATCTAGAATCTATGGTATCTTTAAACCATTTTTGTCACATTAGCGAAATAAAAATACCCGCATGATCCTTCAACTAACCATGTATAAATCCATAATTCGCAAAACAAATATATTTTTAAGTTATCACAGGAGCCAGATTTAAGCCCCCGCCCCCCCCCCCCCCCCCCCTTGTGGAATTGTTTCCACTGACCGTTCCAAGACGGTTCTTCTGTGGCGGTTTATTTATGTTGTTGTTTGTTACTACTTACTGTGTGTATCACTTGTGTCGTTTTATTTTGGATGGCCATTTGGCCATTTTGTGGGAAAGTAACTGTCCTTCTGGCCATCCTTTGTTTAGGTTTTCATTATGGTCTGGTCGCTTCATGTTTGTCTTTCTTTCCCTATGGTGTCTTTGACGGGTGGAGTAAGTTAATTGTATCGATTCCTGATCTTTGTTTTACTTCTACTTCGTGGACAATTTGACAGAAAGACAGACAAAACAGAGAAAAAATGACAGCCTTATAAAGCCATTTTTTTCAAATATAGAGAGCGATTTACTTCTTTGTGTTAACAAGATTCCAGATGATGTACCCATCCGCTTCTGATTTGTTTAAATTGATGTTAACGTATATATCTAACATCATTTAACACAACAGCTGGGTCTGCCTATAAATCACAGAGCATGACGTTTTAAAAAAACACCAGAACTTCCGTTGCAGAACTTGGCGTCTCTGTGGCAATTGGCCCGAGCGAGGCGCGAACAAACTGCGGCGAGAGACCTAATGATTAAGGGCTTTCACCTTTCAGGATGCTAGGTATATGCAATCGCCGTAACCATTATAAAGATAATCTCACCTCATTATGTGCAAGAAGTATAGTCGAGACATCTAAATGTTCGTCATGTAGACGGTGGTTATCATATTTTTGACATATCCGGAAGCGTAAACCACTGATCGGTTGGCTCAAGTTCCAATTGCTTGTAACATTTATTTCTGGCAGGAAACCATCTTTGTTAACAAACAGTATGTAAGGAACAGTCATAATAACAAACGACGTTTCAAAACCTGCAAAGTGAGATGAAGTTTAAAACTATAATATAAACACAATAAATTTACCATTAAAACTTATTTGAATGCCTCATACAATACCTACAAGCAAGTCTTCGATTATTAATGCGGTAGAAGAATGCAATTCTAATGAATCGATATAATTACCTTGGCCCTTCCTTTCAAAACATTAAAGGGAAAATTTATCGCATATAAAGTAACCCCAGCAGGCACTCAACGTTGAAACAACGTTGAAACGTTGTTTAAACGTTGGTCAACGTTTTGTGCCTTGCGGGATGGTATTATTAATAAAGCATGTAACGAGCCAAGCGAAGCTGAAAGAAATAGCGAACACGCAAAATTTATTGACAAAATGTTTGGAGTGTAATTAAGAAAAAAAAATTACTCATCTGAGTAGGCTCTGATTTTAAATATTTTTAAGTCCTGGTGTCTGATCCGATAATAAGCACTTAGGCCTTAATGAACAATAATCCTCAAGTAATCCAACAGAGATTTTCTTAAAATACCAAACCTGATCTAAAAGGACAACCCTATCCCTTTCATAGACTTAGAGGAGATTCTGGAGCATTACAGAAATGCATTTGATCATATACTAAAATAATGTGATCTAGAAATTTTTGGGTTGTTCTTCAACCCTTTTTTCTCGTCAATAACTTGTTTACCAACTAAAAGTTAACTGTGACTCATAATCTAGGAACTTCATTTTTTCGCAGTAAATTGGTAAACAAATCTATCAGGGAAAAAATCTCATACATAACAGCTACAACAAGTTTAAAGCCAAACAGACAGTTTCTTTCTTACAAACATGATCAAACGGCTATCCAAAATAAAAATATTACCAAGACATGCATGCAAATAGAAGTGAAGTCAATTAATAAATTGAATTTTTTTTTCTGCAGTTCATGGAAGTATGTGAACTTTGATAGAGACCCGCTGTCGTTCATACTTTCATGAAAAGCAGAAAAATCAAATTAACTTTATTTTGTATATTTACATTATTTGCCCCTCATCACTTGGCGAAGAAATGCTTATAAGGCAAACTTTTAAAGCTGATAAACATTTAAACGATGTTTTTCTGCTAAGAGCGAAGCAGCGTTGACGTCATCAACTCCCGTAGAGAACAATGGTTTAGAATGACGTCACTGAAAATCATATGATTCGATGCGTTCATGGAAGTATGAACTGCATTGTTTTCTATAGGTTTACATTAGACTTTATACTGGAAATGTAAATATTCAATTTTGACTTATGACAATCACAACAGAAGCATCGTCTTGATAGGTCAGTCATAAATTTAACATGAAGAGAAAGGGGACACAAATATCACCCCGTAGTGCTGTCGTGGTTTAAACATACAAGTAATTAGTCCAGTTCGCGTGAATGGTTTCTAATTCATCATTACAAACCAATTCCGAGATGAAACAACGATAAGGACAGTGTGAAATAACTTAAATGCTAAACCAAAGGAAAACCAACATTTGGACTCCGCAGGGTCGAATTAGTGGACGAATTACTTAAATGTTTTAGGCCGGAGCCGTAATAGTCAGAGGCTCGACCCACTGGAACGCAATTTGAAAGGTAAGCACATTTGTCAATGGTTATTTGGGTTAACTACAATAGTAGTATAGGGGTCTCTTTAGGGGCAATGACGTCACAAGCAGGTCGACAAGATGGCCGCCATTTTGACCCGGGTTGACCTCGCGGGGGTAGCTCTCGATGCGGAGTTTGAGACCAAGATGGCCGCCATAAGCAGGATGAGGTGACGCGTTTAGTAGAAACGCCCTAGACCACGGGAAGGTAGCGTCACGTCCTATGGCACGGGGGGTCTTCTATATATACAGGCTCATCTACAAGGTGGAGGGGTGACCCCTTTTTACGAATTATCGAACGTACACCGATCGGGACTGATCTATCCGTATAATTTCTAGTCGGATGACCTTGCGGGGGTCCCCTTTGTAGGCCAAGGTGGCCGCCGGAGTGACTGTTTAGACAGAGACACCATAGATCCGTATCCCACACGCTGTCCAGCCCTTCGACAATCACCCTAGATCTCCGGAATCTCATTCCGGTCCCCTCTCGTAAGCGAGTAGGCTTCCTGTTTTGAAGCCATTTTACCTCGATCCGAGCCATATGGAACCGGACAGGAGCGGTGAAGCTCGAGCCCTTCTTCTTCTTTTGACTAAATTAGATGTCAAAATATTTAGCAGACGACAATTAAAATAATAACTCGCATTATTTTGCCTTCTCTCTTTGCTGCCTCGTCACTAAATGAGGCACTAAATGATTGCAGAATGGCTAAACTCTTCGTTTAATACGTCGGCTGACCCTAGATGACCTTTCAGACCGGTGTAGGTCTTCATAACTAACTATCGGAAACTGGAACACTCCGTACTTATTAGTCATGGTGAGTCCATTGTTATACACGTGGATCTATAATGAGAAAAACATTCGCCCATTCCGCACTCATTACGAGCACTCGCCATTTCAAGCCTAACATCCTATAAATGGAACGAGATCCTAAATACTCCAGCAAGACGGAAAATTCTCTCAGTCGAAGATGAAAATTAATGAGAAAAACATTCGCCCATTCCGCACTCATTACGAGCACTCACCATTTCAAGCCTAACATCCTGTAAATGGAACGAGACAAACGGTACTGGCTACGACCCATTATACGGGAATGTCTTGAATCATGACTTTTTTTTCATGAAAATGAGCAAGAGGCCTAAAATCGTATCGTAGATGGTTCATTTCTATCAAAATATATGCAAAGGCGTGGCAGTAAATGCCATTTTCGACTACCTGTCGATTCCACGCGTCTAAGATGGATGAACTCATTCGGCTTAAATGGCCTTTGGTCAGATTTTATCGCGTTACAGCGCTGACTCATTAAATTCGACACCATTTCAAGCCTATTTATACGCTGTTTTTTTCTAACTTCGACTAGTTTATTTATATACATCGCCATTGTAAGACGGAAAATTCTCTCCGTCGCAGATGAAAATTAATGAGAAAAACGTTCGCCCCCATTTCGCCCTTGGAATTGTCTTCACTCGTCTAAGAAACTCATTCGACTTGAATGGGTTTATGTCAGTTTTATCGCGTTACGGGCCGTTGACATTAGATCGCATTAATTGTTTTTCGACACTTACCCAGGTATTGACTTTTATGAATTCCGATGGTCTATTTTTAAACTTCAGCATACCCCCGCTCATCGGGGGATTGAAGAAATAGACGAGGCTGCGCATACCCGAAACGACCGCATACTGGTTAGGTTCTAAGCCAGCCCAGGCAAAGCGGTCCATGCATATAAACCCTACAGGTTGCATCGGGTGACAGGGCTTCCTGTGTCATTTACAGTGTTGACGGGGACGATCAACTTCAAATCCGACCTTACATCATTACAACTGGTTATGAAATACTCCGGGAAAGACGAGAAATTCCCTCTATCGTAGAAAGCTTAATGTACTAGGCAAAAAGGTATTGAAATTAATGAGAAAAACATTCGCTCATTTCGCACTTCGAATTGTCTGCACTCGTCTAAGATGGGAGAACTCATTCGGCTGAAACGGGGTTAGGTGAGTTCCTTTAAACCCCGTTTGATGACCTTTATGTTATGTAACAAATATTTTCTCAATTTCGATACACGTTTTCCGCATATGCCTATTGGCCCTTTTCGGGGACATTTGCAAACAGTGTGAGCCCAGATCAGACGCGGCGTTCGATGTAGGTCTTGACCTCATTAATCTCGCAAAGCTTATCGCTAACTTAACACAGCTTTTATTGGAACACTCCATAATTTTAGGCAGAAGATTCCATTCTGGGTTAGACCATGAGAATATGGCATATAGATTTATACGCTGTTTTTTCCACATGGTTCTCTAACTTTATAATGGTAGGGGTCTTTAAACTGCACCGTACCGATCCGAAGGACGGTGCACTTTTTGGCTTTCATCCCCGGGAGCGTGTTCGGACATCGAAATAATCACCGCGTCAGACATACATACAACAGAACCATCTCGTTAAAGATACGCTGGGCGTTGAGGCGGATCATTAAATACGGGATTCCGCCTCGTGAGGCGGGCGCATAACGCCAAAGTTCTGGGCGTTTTGTCCCTCAGACACGATAAAAATCAAAGTACTAACAGTACCGAATATCTACGTTATGATGAAATAAGGCGAATTACGATAAAAATCAAAGTAACAGCAGTACCGGGAATTTACTTATCGCGCTTAAGGATGCTACGAAGAATAAATCAAAGGAATAACTGTAC